>OZ038484.1:14383849-14396349 GCA_964036315.1 Acanthosepion esculentum
ACGCTACGCTGGAAGCAAAAATTGTACCGCGACTTATGACATCACACATGATCACGCGAGAGTGAAAATGAGAAGTGTTAAGTATGGGAAGCCGTTAGTATAAACCAATGGCTCCTGTTATCAATTATAGGCATTTGAGTATATTTGTGGAGTTTTCATATTTTATTTTGTTCAGGTTTGGTTTTATGTATGTACTCGATTCGATTTGTGCCCGTCTACTTAAATGATTTATCTGCTGCAGGCATCTGCTCAGACACATTAATGTTTCTTTAACACTGCCAAACCCAATCTCTAATGAACTGCGCAAGTATGCTAGACAAATCTTAGTTACTGTTACTGTAAGGGAACGCACCGGTCTGCAGTGCTCAACACTTTGAGTATGGCCAGTAAACTTAAACCGACAATCACAGTGACTTGTGACGTCGTGTTAAAATACCACCAACAGATTTCGACTACTTTTGTCCATTTACTTCTCCATCCAAATGGTAAAGTTATAAGTGAATTTATAACGGCACGCATACTAGGAATTTCTCACAATTGTATATTATCAAGGAGTCGCCTCCGTGAAAAATCGACGTTGTCGCGATTCGAACATTGGTCTAATAATCATAACACTAGACTTTTAAGCAACCGCGATATATTTTTCTTGTTTATAGAGGGCTAATGTTATTAACTGAAAGTTAATTAAACATAGAAAATGGCATCAATTCCATATTAAAATTGACGCATTTCTCGTAAAAAATGACAATCCTGTCCGACTGAAAAATTCTTGCGTAAAAATATAATATCATTTTATTGGCTTTTTACATTATAGCGCATTTTTTCTGATTACATAATCACTTAAAAAAGAATGAGATACTTAAATAAAAATCGGCTCCTTTTAAACATTATTTAATATTTGATTATATTTATTTACATATTTACTTAAATATTTACAAATAAATATATAAAACAATTGAAATATACATTTCGCACAGAGTCCACCCCATATATATATATATATATATATATATATATATATATATATATATATATATAGAGAGAGAGAGAGAGAGAGAGAGAGAGAGAGAGATGAACAGCTGAAGATTGTTCGGTAAATAGATTATTGCGTTTTAATAAATAGGTGATTTTTTAAAAAATTCTAATCAATTCCACCTGATTCCCTATTCTATCCTTCTCACAGCATGGTATTAATATTAGACGAATCATTTAGACGAGGTAATCTTCTGCTATTTATATAGTGAAAAAAATGAACTAACGTAACTTAAATCAGGATGTAACTGATCATATATTGTTTAGGTACAACGAATATATCATTCTTACCACTTTCACACACATATACATACATACATACATACATACATATACACACATATATATATATGTATGTATGTATGTATATATACATATATATATATATATATATATATATATATATATATGTAAGCGAATATATATATATATATATATATATTTGTGTGGGCTTGTATGTAAATGTCAATTTTTTATTCTCTCTAAATATTCATATATAAATAGCAGAAGAGAGAGAAAGAGTTCGAGAGAGTGAAAGAGAGAGACTCTCAAAATTAGATATGGACAATTTGTAAACAGGATAAAAAATGGGTATATATTCGATCTAAAAGTTAATTGAATGCGTTCCCAGATTAAAGAATAAACTATTCTAAGGAATATAAACTAACTCATCTTTTCGTAATCTTTCATGGACTCCTTATCTATTGGAGTCCATTAGGTGAAGGGAGAAATTCCTTCTTTCGGAGATGCGAGCGATATATTATTGTCGAAAGAGGACATTCCAAACATTAACTCATCAATTATGCACATTCCTCTCTTTTCATTTTATAAATAAGATTTACTTATTATCTTATATCAAAATTTTTAATAAACAATTATTTACAATTCATCGTTTCTATGAAACTAGAATCGTATACTTTATATATATGCGTGTGTGTATGTGGGTGTTTGTTTGTTTGTGTGTGTATGTGTGCGTAAAAATTAATGGATTTATTTTATTTTAAATCTGATATTTCCATTAATTCAAACCTTGTTTGTCATTGATGCCCGTGTATATATATATATATATATATATATATATATATATATATATATATATATGTGTGTGTGTGTGTGTGTGTGTGTGTGTGTGTGTGTGTGTGTGTGTGTGTGTGTGTATTATTTATTTTAGGATATTAAGATATGGTATAAAATCCTACACAATTATGTTTCAACACCATAGATGCGTCTGTTCAGGCGATGTTAAACTACTAGCGAATGAAAGATTAATTTGATTTTAAAAAGCAGAATATTTTTTTAAAATATAGACTTGTGGGCTTCACCATGAATAACAAATTGAATATGTCCCACGCTAAATGAAAATTCCCCGGGAAAAATAATATACGCCATGGCACGAATATGTCTGCATATAAAACCCTAGACAATTTCCTTATGGGCAGATACAGATCCTTACATTTTTTTCGCAAGATACATCGAAACCAGACGCTAAAACTTACCAAGAACTAAAACAGCGAAAGAGAAAATATTAATATACTGTTAGCCGGTTCAGCTTCTTACATAGCATTTTGTAGTTAATAAATATATGACCCCTTTAAGAAACTGGTAGACTAATCGTTCGATAAAAAAGAAAAAAAAACAATGTACCACTGTATAACACTACATATAATATGTGTAACACGTGTTTTTATTCATCGAAATTGTCTAATTTTCCAAGTACTTTCAACCATCGTGAGTCATTTACAGTGAAAGAATGTTTGAATATATTTAATCATATGTATAGAATAACTTAAAATTAAAAGACAACAACAGATTTTGAAGACTAAAGCAGATTTTATTAGTGAGGATTTGCCGCCATGTGGTGTGAAGTGACTACAAATTTTGTAATTGTTATTTGCAGTTGTATTAATAGCGTAATATTGCATTATTTAATATTAAGTATGAGAGCTTGGAAAACAGTTTGAAGCAATAAGTAAAGAGGAAATCAATGCAGTTTATTATGAGTTGGAAATGACAGAAAATTGGGGAAAGTCATTATTGTCAACGTCCTGAAGAGACAAGGCACACAACTGAAGAACGATTGCAACTGATATAAAGAGTTTCATACTAACGCGTACATGGATAAATGCCACAGTTTCGTGGGAGAAATGAAACCAATCCTTGCAAATGGATGAAAAAGTCGTCCTAAGTTCACATCAGGGAAGCAACATATGACACCCTTTTTGATTAACCAAAGATAACATTACCCTTTCAATTCTCTAAATTCAGTGGATGTGTAAGCAGGAGCGAATATATGGCTTTTCGAAAAGGATTTCCGCTCAGGGATTGCCTTACTCTCTGGTATCTTAAGGATAACGATCACGAGTCTCATAATTCATTAGAGTCGTAAGAGCACCACAGAATTGGCGTGTCCTGGCTAAGACAGTTTGATGGAGCCCAACAAACTCCAGTTTGTTTTGAATTCAGTTTTCATTCTCCTAGACCAGTTTGTTCTGCTATTTTATCCATAGCTGGGGGGAGAGAAAATATTGATTAATATCTTTTCCAAAGGTATTATCACCAGTGAAATGGATTCGACTGGAATTCGAAATCGGCGTTCTGTTTCCTTACTCTGAGCCGATATCAATTAGCCCATCGTACCTCCAGGTTAATAGTATCATGTAAACCAGTAAAACGTGACGCATGCTATTTAGTGAGAAGATGGCACCACCAAGTGATTCCCAATTACTCCGTCAGGTACTTGGGCGATCTCGTGGTTTGAGCTGGAACCGGAACATTATCCTAATGTAATCTATTTATCGCTTTGTCTCTTTGTATATTTCTCTTTTTTCATCGCCCACATGAAAAAAAAATGTCTACCTTGTAAATATAATAGCACATTGCCAATTTTCCCCCCATTGTTTTCTATGTTCACATCTGCCTTTTACATCTTTCAACCTTTTCGTACCTGATTTCCTTTCAGCTATTTCCCTCTTTTTTCTTTAATGTTTCTGATTCTTTTTTTTTTTTTGACTCTTTATTCTATTCTTCTCTCCCATACCTTCTCGATAGCAGACTTCGCGGTTTTGTTTTGGTAAAAATCAACAATAGTTACTAAAAGCTACAAAGATGTTTTTGTCTGCAACATCATGACACCCGCTCAAAAAGTCACCGGCCATTTTAACATATAATTGAAAAGCTTGTCGCAGTTTTTGACAAAGGATAGAAGGACGGAAGGGTCATCGGTTTTGAAAGGTCAAAGCATCAGAATTATATTAAAAAAAACTAAAAACATTTGGAAATTGTTCTCCTAGACACGGGAGGGGTTGATTCAGCTTTGTTGTGGACCTTATAAAAAGATGCCAGACTAAAAGGTATATGACGTTTTGTCATACGCACTTATTAGAGTAACCTACATAAACAGACATAAACAAAACACTCCTCTCTATATAGTAGTCGACAGCGAAAGTGAGTATATATATATATATATATATATATATATATATATATATATATATATATATATATATATATATATGAATGATTACTTAAAGATTATTACCCGTATTTACGCAGACGCTTCGTTTATTTATTAAACAATATATTTAATATGTAGCATTTATTTATTGAAATAATACAACAAACGTATTTATTGAACAAAGCAACTAATAATAACAAAACAAAAGTCATTGAAACAAAGCAAGTTCAGTCGTCCAATGATAACAATTCCAGAACAACGTAACTATAAACAATTTTTTCTATCCTTTGCCAGTCGCTATGATGGAGAAAGCATTACCTCGAACCGTCGCCAGTGAGACACGCTGCAAGAGCCACTCCGTTTCGCGAGGCTCGTTCCTTAATCGAGACGCAATCCTCCGAAGGAACGCCATCGAACGAGGGCCAATGACCCCTGAAGTTTTCACTGCCACAGGAGTAAAAAAAATCTATAAGCAAGAGAAGAATATTTAGCTATTTTTTTTATCTCTGCGTCTCGGGCGAAAAACCCGGCTCAACCCCGGACCTGATCAAATTACCGACCGAAAATGTATCCGCACAGGTCGCATCCCAAATCAACGACTTACCCGTTTTAAAAGGGAAGATGGTAATGCTATCTGGCCGCTTTCCACGGTCGAGGCCTACGGGTTCGATTTGGGAAGGGAACCCAGCTGCATCCAAACCTCTTTTGATGATGGCGTTAATTGCTGCATGCCGTGGAAAGCGGCCGGCACTACGGCGACAGGAGAGAGGATGCAAACCAATCTCATCGATAGAGGCTCCATATCTGCATCTGTGACGCTAACATAATTTGAGTCCAAGACGGATCGCGACACCGACTCGAGTGCACTCATCATCTAGAAGGGTACCGGTAGATGAAGAGGGCACTGCGTTGAGCCAGGCGCCACTACTAGGTTGTGAAGCAGATAGTAGACAGGCGAGGCGATGCTGATCCAGAGAGAGCCTCAAATTAGTAAAATTGGCCTCGCATTTTATTTTATCCCAGCTTTTTTGTTTTGATGTGTCTAGTGGGATAGAAAGTAATTCTTGGGTCCAGACGCTGCAAGCTTGTTCGAAAGAACTATCCGAGAAACACTGAGACGATCCACTGAGTATCTCATCAATTAATTCGCGACTGGACGACAGTGAAGAAAGATATGCTGGAAGGGCCGAATCTACCGCTGATCGAAGGCCCAGGCCTCCGAAACGCAAAGGGAGCTTTGCCTGCCTCCGGCCTGTGTCGTCGAAATTGACGTTGCAAATTAGCTCCGCGCATCACTTAACAGTGATATCCATCTCATATATTTAATTATTTTCATTTACCGGCTTGATTATTCGAGACATAGATGTGTTTCTCGTCAGAATTCGAAACTTCGCCCTCCTCCTGGCAGGGGAAGCCCCAGTTAGATCCACCGTAGTACGTCAATGAGCACGCACAAAACCCTCACGATGTATCAGGGTGTTAGGAAAGTAGTAAAATGTTAATCGAAAGCGAATAAAATCAGATTTAAATTAATTTTATCATGTTTTACGAAACATGATATAAAAACAACTAGTTTTTTTTTAAGCAAATTACCCCAAGCAATGCATGAGGGCCACTAGCATGGAAGGGGTTACATAGAGTGAGAGTAAGTTTAAAGAGAAATGTTTGGCAAAAAGGATAAAGAGAAGGCCAGAGATCAAAGTCAAGGCATCAGAAGATGTCGATTGACATTACTTTTGAACATTTGATCATAAGGAAGCAAGTGATAGGAAGGTAGTTCCACTGACGAGAGGTGCAAGACAAGAGGTTGTTGGAATAGAAGAGGCGGTTATATTTAACTGTTTCGACATTGAAAGGGTTGGACCAAGACCCCAACCTTGTAGCACGCTTAAATTCATGCAGTCGGAGTACCAGTGAAAGTAGTTCGTCGGAGCAGTTGCCTTGAAAGTACTTGTAGAAAAGACAGAGGGAAGCCACAGGGTATCTATGAGATAGTGACTGCAGAGGGGATGCCAGATCAAGACCAACCATGATGCATTCCGTCTCTGGATTTTGTCGTGGACCTAGAGATGAACAGCGGGAGCACCAAACCATATATGGCAGCAGTATTCCATGCAAGGACGAATGGTTGATTTATAGATTTGAAGAATGAACTCAGGCGAGAAATCTATTGAAATATTATTTATCAAAAATGGAAATACCTTTATTTTTAATCGACTGCAACCCGACAGGAAGACCCAATTTACATTCTATTTTTAAAGATGTTTGGGTTTATTTTCCTGAATCATGTTTGATTGATGTCTTTTTTTCTGAATGTTCTGACACGTACGAAGCCATCGCAGCGTTGGAACCAGTATCAATCTGGTGAGGATGAAGCCTGTAGAAGACACACCTATCGAAACGATTTTACATTATCTTGAGTTTGATTTGAAATGTGAGCTATTTTATTGCGATGTTAGAGAATAACCCATTTTCTATTTCTCGAAGCAAGCTTTTTTCGATGTACTGCTTCGTCTACCATATCAGATTGCTAACAATAAATGTCTGTAGTGTTGGTCCTTCCATATTCCAATACCTCAAGGACCACTGTGAATGGATTACTAGATTTACTACAGAGAGTGATTTCTTTTTGTTTTTTGTTGCATAAAACATTTTTCATCATATACAACAATTTGGTGGAAAAATGAAAAGCCTCAATTCGAAATTCCAATCACCTGAAGAAGGCCGGTGTGTACAACGGTCGAAACGTTGTGAATATGTCAATGAAGATGAGTATAAACATTCGTTTTTCCACCAAATTGTTGTAGATGATGAAAATTGTTTTATGCAACAGAAAACAAAAAGGTTATCCTCATATTCATTGCCATAATCACAACGTTTCGGCCGTTGTACACTCCGACCTTCTTCAGGTGATTGAAATTCGAACTAAAGCCTTTATTTCGTCCACCTGGTTACATTGTTCTAGCTCTACGTGCCATGCCTCTTCCAGATGTCTCACCTTTAACTCGACTCTCAATGTTTGGTTCCCCACTGCTGTGGTCTCGTAAAAAACTCTCTGGGTCCAGTCACTGGATTTAACCAACGTTTTTATCCACTGGGCCATGTGTCCTTGAGGAAACGTTGTGACTATTGCAATGAAGATGAGGATAACAGTCCGAATAATGTAAAAAAATGTAAGTAATCATAATACCTCATCTCAGAGATACAGACACATCAAGAGTCTTTCTTTTAGTTTTTTTTTGTTTTTTTAATCGAATTCACCCTATGCAAGGCAGTAAAGTCACTAAGACCCAAGGGTTTACTGAATTTTGAAATAATTAGAAAACAGAAACATTATTAAGGAACGAGAACAATAGAAGATTAATCAGGAAGACTGTAGATAAAGATTGATACTGAATTTAAATATTTGAACATCAAAGTTTTTGGGAAAGCATGGAGCCTAAAGAGATTTCCACAAGCGAGAAGTGTTAGATAACATAGCGAAGAGCTTATCTGAACATTTTTTTTATTTTTAAGCTTTTCACCCCAAGCAAGGCTGGAAGCCACTAGCACGCAAGGGGTTACAGGAGATTTGGAGGAAGAGCAGATAGGAGTGAATAAGGAAAGGATGTGGAGAAAGATAGTGGATCGTTCAAGGCAAGGGGGTTACAGAAGATTTGGAGCGAGAGCAGATAGGATGGAAAGGGGAAAGGATGTGGAGAAGGGAAATGGATAGATCAAGGCAGCTGGAGATGTCGATTGACGTTACACATAAATAGTTGGAGATTATATCTGTCAGGGAAACAGGAATAAGGAAGAGAGTTCCGCAGGCGAAATGTGCGAGACATAAAGCTATTGGAGTAGAAGAGACGTCTACATCTAACACTTTCAACGTTGAAGGGGTGGGAACGGGATATCAGTCTCGTAGGACGCTTAAATTCATGAAGTCTGGGAACCAGCGAAAGCAGCTCATCGGAGCAATTACCGTGAAAGTATTTGTAAAAAAGACAGAGCGAGACAACGGCGAGGATATTATATATAGAAAAAGCGTCAAGACAGCAACGTTGCGATCGTGGGAAAATGATCGACTACGAGAGGTCAGGACAAGTAATATTACTGATACTTCTTTGGATTTTATAAAGAATCTCTAAATATAAAGCGACAGAACCGGACCATCTGTGCCATCAATATTCCAGCATGGACAAATGGTAGACATAGATATGCAAGATAGATTCTAGAGAGAAAGAATGTGTGGCACAACACAGTGTAACAAGTTTCTTAACAGCAAATCTAGCAATGGATTCAATATAATCTTTCCACTTCATGTCAGCCGAGAATGTTAGCCCGATAAGGCGCAACAAATCAATCTCCTGGAGGTTAACGTTAGCCATTCTGAGGGAAGGCAGAAAGTTTCTCTCTGATGTTTAATAGAGAGCTGTTTTCTTTTGGAAGCGTTAAAACTAACGTGCCATTCTTTGCACCAGTTAACAAGAGACTGTAGGTTATGTTTAGATCATCCGCCAATATCACCTTATCGACCTGATCTGATTCGTAATTCATAGTAATAAAATGCTACGAATAGATGAATAATAGAAGAAATTATACCGAGCAAAAAAACAAAAACATTCATGAGAAGAAATATATACAAATTGAGTCTGCATGATTAAGCGCACAATAATGCTAATTTCCAGAAGAGTTACTCTCTGCGCCATCTTGGTCTCACGTTTTCCACTGACATGAAGCGGCTATATTGATTATATTGAAAGTGATAGGTCTGCTGCAAGGAAAGTTTATTCCCTGTGACGGCGCCAGTCAATTCATCTCGTCAGAATCCTACTTGCATGTTTATAAATCTACTATTTATCAATGCATTGAATATTGCCGACAAATTTATTTTGGCGCCTTTACCATTTTTTAAATTTTTTTTTTTAAGCTTATCACACCAAGCAAGGCTGGAAGCCACTAGCACGCAAGGGGTTACAGAAGGTTTGGAGGAAGAGCAGATAGGAGTGGTAAAGGAGAGGATGTGGAGAAAGATAGTGGATCGATCAAGGCAAGGGGTTTACAGAAGATTTGGAGCGAGAGCAGATGGGAATGAAAGGGGAAAGGATGTGGAGAAGGGAAGTGGATAGATCAAGGCAGCTGGAGATGTCGATTGACGTTACACTTAAATAGTTGGAGATTGTATTTGTCAGGGAAACAGGAATAAGGAAGGGAGTTCCACAGGCGAGATGTGCGAGACATGAAGCTATTGGAGTAGAAGAGACGTCTGCATCTAACAGTTTCAACGGTGAAGGGGTGGGAACGGGATGCCAGCCTCGTAGGACGTTTAAATTCATGAGGCCTAGGAACCAGCGAAAGTAGCTCCTCGGAGAAATTATCTCAAGATGCTCGACAAAATCCAAAGATGGTTCTGTACTGTTATCGTTCCTGTCCTGACATTTCGGCATCAAGTACTCCCCGATGAGTTTTCCCTCGGAATGAAAATGACAAAAAGTACAGTTGGAACTGACAGTTCCTTGGGAAGACAATTTGGAACAGACAGATCAAAGAAAAGTTGAGAGATATGAAGACCTCAGAGACAAATGGAAAGAATGCGGATGGAAGAATGAATCCTGCCATCTAGCTGTCGTGGCTTTGTCAGTAAAGATGTTGCCAATGTTCTCAGAAGAAGATTTGGCTACAACAAGGAGATAAAAAGCGTGGTAGCAGATCTCCAGGAGACAGCGGGAAAAGCATCACTCTTCATCTGGTACAAGCGTGATGATGACAGTTGGTTGGAGAAGAATTGATGGCGGGAAAGACCAGTTAGCACCGATCGAGAAGAATCCTGTACAATGGAATTTAATTGAGGAAAAGGGGCCGAAACTGGCTGTTATGATTCCTCCTGATGTCGGATTTTAGATTGGATCTAGAAATGGAGCTGCTAACTGGTTAGCAAGACATGATTTATTTTCCCCCCGAGATCCTCGACAAAATCCAAAGAACGGTCTGTACTGTCATCGGTCGTAACCTAACATTTCGACATCAGGTACTTTCCCATCAGTATCAAGTTGTTTCCTTCTGCCTTTCTATACATATCCTCATGGTATTTTTTTATAATGAGTTTTCATCACTGTTACATTGACCGCATGAATATAAGCATACTACTAATTGGTAACAAGGTCTCATCCTTTTACCAATGTACTAGCTAGATGCAACCGTCTGTTCTTTTCCAGTAGTTTCTATCCTTGCATTTCTCAACTGTGGAACTCCGGTTTCATGATTTACTGTCATCTAGGATCTCCAACCGTTTAAATGCACCGAAAATCGCCAATTTCTCTCTTCTTGAATGTTGTTCTTTTATTGTAATTTTTCTTTAATAGCATCTTCCCATTTCCGCTCTGTCTCAGTATCCCTTGAATCTTAGTGGCATTATCGCCTTGCTTGCGGTGAACTGATTAATAAGCATGTACACCGTAGCATTTCATCGGCAAATTATTTGAAAATTTCATTTATTTCTATAAAGGTAACCCTGCCGTCCTGGGTAAGACGATAAACTACATCCGCGTCCTGGGTATGACGATAAAATACGTCCAACAGAAAGGCCGTTTTTGGAAAATAATGTTGTCGGCTATACGTTTTTGGAAAATAGTATTACCAGCTATACGTTGTTGAAATAATAAGGTTGCCAGCTGTGCGTTTTTTAAAAAATGATATTACCAGCTATCATTTTTGAAAAAAATATTACCAGCTATACTTTTTTGAAAAAATAATATAACCAGCTATACATTTTTTGAAAAATAATATTTCCAGCTATAGGTTTTTAAAAAAAGAAAAAAAAAAAGGAAAAAAAAAAGGAAAAAAAAAAGAAATATTACCAGCTGTACGTTTTTTTTTAAGATATAATATTACCAGCTAGACATTTTTGGAAAAATAAGCAATATATTTTTGAAAAAGAAAAGAAAAATATATATTACCAAAAAATTTTTTTTTTAAATAAAGAAAAATATTACCAGCAATACATATTTGAATGAAAATTATTACCAGAAATGGAATTTTTGAAGGAGAAATTTTACCAGAAACAGATTTTTTGAAGGAAAAATAGTACCAGGAATAGATTCAAAAAAATATTACCAACAATAAAAATTGTGTCGGCATTAAAGGAATTATTGAGGTTGATAAACCAAAAAACAAAAAAAAAGTAACCCTGTAATGACCAGTATTTTTGAAAGCAAGGAAAGAGTTCGTCTCAGCTAATATATGTTGCATGTTGCTGATGCCAGTTTGCCATCGGTTGTTTAGAGATATCAGCTGCAATTCTCCGTTGAGTCGGCACATATTTCAGAATAACTTTTGCCATGTAAAACCTGGTATCTGCAAATGATAGACAATGTGCCAGTATAAGAGTGAGGGAATAAGATTAGGTGACATCGACTGAGGCGAAATGACCGCATAAATCTTAATGAGTTCATTTCGTCAAATGTAGAAAGTATCTGTGAAGAAATAGAATCATACGGCAGTGTTTATGTATATTTCTTTGGTTGTCTCTATTTGTGTATGAACAATGTTGCTAACGATTCAAACTAAAAACAGATATATATATATATATATATATATATATATATATATATATATATATATAAAATGTTCACTTTATATATATATATATATAAAATGTTCACTTTTATATATATATATATATATATATATATATATATATATATATATAAAATGTTCACTTTATATATATATATATATAAAATGTTCACTTTTATATATATATATATATACATATATAAAATGTTCACTTTTATATATATATATATATATATATAAAATGTTCACTTTATATATATATAAAATGTTCACTTTAATATATATATATATATATATATATATATATATATATATATATATATAAAATGTTCACTTTATATATATATATATAAAATGTTCACTTTTATATATATATATATATATATATATATAAAATGTTCACTTTTATATATATATATATGTATATATATATATATATATATATATATATATATAT
>OZ038484.1:14401349-14406349 GCA_964036315.1 Acanthosepion esculentum
ACTCTTTTCGAATACGAATCTTTGCTATTGTTAGATAGATATAAATCGTATCGTATATAGAAATATAAAGAGTCTAAAAATAGAAACCAAAACTGAATGGTAGGTGGTATTATCCCGCCTTAAGCGTTCTCCAAATCATGTGAAACTTCCAGTTAGCATAGAGCATTGATATTTTTAATGTTCACTGTTTATATCTGCAAACATTCTATGCTGATATTAAGCACTCTTCCCCCAGACAGCAAAAATATATATATATATATATATATATATATATATATATATATATATATATATATATATATATATTTAGTTTACGAAAAATTAGGTAATCCGTATGGGTAGACCCAATGAGGATAAAATCTGATGATCCAATGACTTTTAAAAGGGCTGTAGTAAAATAACTTATTATATGGAACCTTAAAGTAATCTGTTTTTATTTAAATTATGTATGTATATATATATATATATATATATATATATATATATATATATATATATATATATATATATCTATATATATATATATATATATATCTATATATATATATATATATATATCTATATATATATATATATATATATATGTATATATATATGTATATATATATGTATATATGTATATATATGTATGTATGTATATATATATATATATGTATGTATGTATGTACATATATATATATATATATATATATATATATATATATATATATATATATATATATATATATTATGAAATGGACAAAGTCCGACAATTATTTTGAGACATTTTTATGTCTATACATTCTTTTTTTATAGATACAATTTTTTAAGCAAATGCTCTGTTTTATAATAAACAGTATTAATAACATTTACCGGTTTGATTGTCCGAGAAATTTTCATAGAAAATATTCGTCCTCCGACAGGAGTAGAACCTGTATCCTATACGGAACCTTCATATAGCCTCGCTTGCCTTAACCGATCGACATGGCTAATCGAACGATCCTTCGATCAATAAAATAAAAAAAAACAGGAATTAAGAAATTTTGGAAGATCATAGTTGACCGGAAAGCAAGAACCCACAAGCGAGAAGTGTGCGAGAAGAAACGGTTAGCATAGAATTTATGGATAGATCCAGCCATTTCAACTGTAAAATAATGGTACCATGCCTCCAAATAAGGACTGCGCTTAAATTCGTAAAGTCGAGATACTAAAGATGAATTCTCATCTAAACAATTACTAATAAAGTATTTATAGAAAAAGCTACAGCGGTGGAAAAATGTGTGATTTTCGAGCTGCCAAATCAGGACTAATAATATTACAGAACTTTTTTTTTGATTTTATCAAGGATCTCTAAATACAGAAGTACGAAACTCTACGAGACATCAATATTCAAAGCGTGGACGAATGGAAGATTTATAAATATGAAAGAGAGATTCCGCAGACAAAAATTATCTTTGAACCAACCAAGGATCAAGTTGTTTTCCAAGTATCGCGCGTTCGCCCAAATTTTTTGGTATCAAAAAAAGTAAATTATTTCTATACTTTTTCTTCGTCTAGGTTCTTTAAATCAATTGCAAGACATTAGCGATAGGAACCTTCGATAATCTGACAAGGAATAACCTACATATATTAATTTCTCTATATAATTAACGCCAGAAAATGTTTTATAATGACAATGATTTACTAAAACGATTTAGAGTGAAACTTAATCTCTTCCTTACATAGACGCAAATCACATACTATGGTAACAAAATCAAAAATCCATTAAGTTCGAATAGTTCAGATATATTTAATTTAGCATTAAGGTGTGTAGAGTCTTGATTACAGTGAATATTAGAGTAGATAACAGTTAAAAACCTCTCGCTTAGTTTTTGCAAAGTAAAATGTCTAGATTCAATAAGTATATATATATATATATATATATATATATATACTTATTGAATCTAGACATTTTACTTTTATATATATATATATATATATATATATATATATATATATAGTAGTCCACAGATTGTTTCGCTGTATCAAAGCTAATCAGTGTCGATAGACATGCGATTGCTTCAAGACGGGACCGAAACCCGACCGATTTGTTATGAGTCGGAGTCTCTCACTAAATCTCTCTCTCTCTCTCTCACTCTCACTCACTCACTCACACTCTCTCTCTCTCTCTCTCTCTCTATCTATCTATCTATCTATATATATATATATATATATATATATATATATATATATATATATATATATATATATATATATATATATCTATATATATATATATATATATATATATATATATATATATATATATTACATGAATCATTCATACAAAAAGAAGATAGTGAAGTTAATGATATAAATGGGGAGAATACATCTTATCGTGGCGGGTCTTAGCCGTTAAGCTTATAACTGGTAGAACTAAATAATCTTGTCCGTTTGAACACTTTCTACGGAAATATCAATAGAGCAACAATAGACTTGCTGCGTTTCGTCTGTTGACAAGGGTTTTCAGGGTGGAAAGTAATTTATCATCCCCAAGGGCGTGTAGACGCTTTGAGACTCTAGCAAGACAGGGAAGTGAAGAATGTGCAGCTCCAGACCATATATATTTCGGCCTGATCTGGCTCTTCTAAAGTTAGCAGTAGGAGTCAGCTACTTACTGGAGCACTACAGGGAACCGTTCATTTTTCCAGTAACTTTAGCGATGGGTCGAGTTCAACTTCTTGTTTGACTGAGTTTAAGTTCGGTGCACAAGGCACCGGATCACTCTGGGGAAACACCGGGTCATCGTGGTAGGCAAAAATTCAGTGTGGTGGGCTTGATGATGATTGAATGGCACTAGTTTGATTTCCGAGGTATCAAATGGAGCCATTATCTATCTATCTATCTATCTATCTATCTATCTATCTATCTATCTATCTCCTGTCAGTTCCTATCTATCTATCTATCTATCTATCTATCTATCTATCTATCTATCTATCTATCTACTGTCAGTTCCTATCTATCTATCTATCTATCTATCTATCTATCTATCTATCTATCTATCTATCTATCTATCTATCTCAGTCTCTTCATTATCTATCTATCTATCTATCTATCTATCTATCTATCTATTTATCATAAACACCCCATATGTATGTATATATGTATGTATCTGTATGTATATATAAATATATATATATATAATTGCTATATATGTGATTTATATATAAAATACGCGCGGAACTTATTGGAAAGCGCTCAATATCAGTGATAGAGCTAACATAGTTGTACTGATATGAGGTTGTGGCCCTAACATTAATTGCACAACCTACATTTTTATGCCGAAGCAATTTTGCTGGAAATAATATATTTATTTTTATTTATATCTTCGTTTGATACCAGATTTTTTTTTAATTTTCTGGTTCAGCGTCGTGTATTATTTTCGGGTTGGAATATTATTGGAGTTAACAAATATTTAAATGAATTGTAGTTTAATTTTGAATTTGAATTTAAGTTCAGATTAACATTTAAGTTTGAAAATAAGATTGGAAATAAGAAATATAAATTTTAAATTAGCGAGACCCTGATATTGAAAACATATGTAAACAAAAAGTGGGCGTTCAAATGAAGGGGGAGTTGTCGCCCTTGACTTTGCATTAACAATAAATTAAAAAAAAATCCGGTGTCAACCCAAAATATAAATAAAAATAAATATATTTCCAACACTTGAAAATTGCTTCGGCAAGAAACTCAGAATTCTGCAATTGATGTAAGATATTTTATATATATATATATATATATATATATATATATATATATATATATATATATATATATATATATATTAAGCAAGTTCCTTTCATATTGTCTGATAAGCTTATTATCATTGAAAGAGGAAAGTAAATCTCCATATTGATACATGTTTAAATCCACTGTAAGCTTTCGGCTTACATAAGATATTAACAAAGATGTCAATTACATTTCAATATATCAAACAATACACGGACGAAACAATAATGATAGTCTGTTTTTGTTGTATGAAATATTTCAAAGCAACGACAAAAGCCGTGTATACGAGACGCGGAAGCGAAAATCGCATCGCAGCTCGTGACGTCACACATGACCACACGAGAGTGAAAACGAGAAGTATTAAGTATGGGAAGCCGTTGGTATAAACCAATAGCTTTTGTTATCAATTATAGGCATTTAAGAATATTTGGGGAGATTTCATATTTTATTTTGTTCAGGTTAGGTTTCAACTGTTTTATGTATATAGCTTCAAGAATTTTTAGTTTTTGTTTATTGTTTTCATGTTTGAGTATAGTTGTGTTTTCAACAAGGATTTTCCGGAATTGTGTGCGCGGCCAGTCATGTTGCTATATATATATATATATATCCCGTGGAGCTCTGTAAAATATAAGGTTGAGAACTTTTGCGGGCTAGCTGCCCTTGATGAGGGTGAAAGGAGTCTCTCTGGGCATTCAGTGTTGGTTTCACGATAAAAAGACTTCAGATGGGAATGAAAACTCATGACAGCTTAAAGGTCCGACATAAGACTTCAGCACTTGAAACAAATCATACTACTGCGAAAAATTCTATGAAACAACATCAACTTCATCTTGGCACTTGGAATGTGCGAACTGTCCAGGACAACAACTCAGCACGAGGAATACAAACAGCTCTGGTCACATTGGCACTAAAGCAGATGGATTGAGAAGTAACCATCAGTCGACTACATGAAACGACAAAACAAAATAAGACATCTAACAGTTTTCCTGCTGCACTTGGATACAATACATTCTACTGTACTGTTTGTGGTGTTATGTGCAATTCTCGAGCCGGTCTCATAAGTCATGCCCGTCGTAGTCATGTAGATAATTATTTTGTGGTCGTCCGAACCTCATACGTTGAACTCGACGGGAGCTTCCCCCATCATATATATTAAATAGCATTGTGCACTGTTTTTGCTTACACTATCGAGTATTTATATGTATTTTTGTACGATCGTTCACATGTATACCTACTTACATTTACCCATTAGT
>OZ038484.1:14411349-14418849 GCA_964036315.1 Acanthosepion esculentum
ATATATATATATATATATATATATATATATAATAAAATATAATAAAAAGAATTAAACACTAATATTCCATGGTCATAATTCCATGGACATTGAGTCCTGGACATTGAGTTCTACCTGGATTCTATCCTCTTGGAATTATTTTTTATACATATATGTATGTGTATATATGTCTGCATACATATTTATATTTTAGATGATTGCATATGTATGTGTATATTTACCACTAATATTATATAATATATATATATATATATATATATATATATATATATATATATATATATATATATATATATATATATATATATATATATTATAATTTCATCATAGAGACAAAACCATTTTTGGAACTTCGATTCAGTGCATTCCAACTTCGACGGGTGAGATTTTCGATTCTCACCCGACGTTATGCAGTTGAAATGCACTGAAACCAAGTTGCATCTTTGTAGTGACTAAAATGGTTTTGTCTATATGATAAAATTATAATAAATAAATAATTATCGCTCTACTATTGGTATCGAGCCCTCTTTTGAATTAATGCTGTGAACCTTGGAATTTATATATTACTTCGTTTTCATCGCATCGGATATATATATATATATATATATATATATATATATATATATATATATATATATATATATAGTGGACTCTCCGTCATATTCGACGTATGAGAGTCGAGCAGCTTTGTTCCTGGGAACATATGATTTGATTACAGTGCTGAAAGCTTTGTGCAGAACCTGGCACAATTTTTTTAAAAAGGGCGAGTATACAGACCTGGTCTACTACCTGCCACAAGTCCCCCAACTCACCGCAAGTTTTCAATTTAGAGTTGTCCTTCTCCTACGCCAGTTGCCATCAAATCCAGCTATTTACCTATAGCTGGAGAGAGAAGAAGTGGATTAATAATTTTCCGAAAGGTATTAGCACTTAAGTGGATGTAATGGATTCGAACTCGAACTCGGCTCTCCGATTCTTCAATTCGAGCCACTACCTCACCACGTCTCTCGCTCACTCTGATATATATATATATATATATATATATATATATATAATAATATATATATATATATATATATATATATATATATATATATATATATATATATATATATATATATATAATATATATATATTCAATTGAGCACTGTTGAGTGATAAGCTATTTCTATAAACAACAGCCACCTGCACTAATGCAAAGCTCTTCAGTAAAATGAATGGAGCACTTTGGTTGATTGGCATTTGTTTACATTTGTAAAAACAATACGCTAGATTTAGTTGTGTAACTCTACCGAGTGAAGATAGCTCTGGCTGAAACCAAATTAGTTGTGTTTCAATTCTGGCTTGAGGCATTCGAAAGCCTAGTCACACTGAGGTGCTGTGATACAGCGAAACAGTACTGTCTGTGAATGACATACATACATATATATATATACATATATATATCTATATATATATATATATATATATATATATATATATATATATATATATATATATATATATATATATATATATATAAGTCGAACCTAAGTAGATCTAACTTAGGCAGATCGTCAGGGTCAGCTGATCCTGACGATCTGCCTAAGTGAAACCTTGGTAGGTGTTTCTGGCTCATTAGGTTTGACTAGGTTTGCTCTACGTTTGTATCGAGCTCTTTAGTTAGTTGTTTACTCGTATCGGGTTTTTTTCTTTGGGCCTTGAACCTGTATCTGTGCGATTATTTTCGACAGACTTTCATGTACCTGGCTCTTTCTTTTTTAGAACCTTTTTTTCCTTCCGAGATTGATTTAACTATTGGTAAATCAAGAATTCGAAATTCTTTCGACACGAGTATAGTCATATATATATATATATATATATATATATATATATATATATATATATATATATATATATATATATATATATATATATATATAAAGAAATATTCATAGCTGACAACAAGAACGAACATTTCATAGCTGGCGAAAAGAACTGAAATAAAAATACATTGAAAATAAGGGATGCATAAAAATCTGTATATATATATATATATATATATATATATATATATATGTATGTATGTATGTATGTATAAACTTTTAAGAAATTGCTTTTGTTCGTTTTTCATCCCCTTTGCTTTCAGAATATTTTTCTTTGATTTTTTGTTTTTACAAATCATTTTCTTTACCTACCACTTTATGTATTAAAGCGTTTTTTTCATTCTCCTTATTTCTCATTTGTTTATTTTGCTTTTTGTTTTCGTTGTCGCTTCATGTCTTGCATTAAATTCTCCTATCAGATTCTTTGCCTTTCGCTTTTGATTCGTGTACTCACGTAACGATATTTTACAACCTTGTAGCAGTTCCGTGTATGACGATAAACTAAATCCAGCATTAATTCCTCTGATGGAGAGTTTCGAGGTTTTGAGGAGCGTAGAATCACCTCTTAGTTGCTGTTGTTCCCAGGTCCACTTTGACACGCGGTGTTAACACCTGTTTGGCTCACAGCTATTGGCAAATAGTAAATCCCTAAAAGAAAAATCAAACACTATTAAAGTATAAAAATACATTTTTATAGTGAAATTACTGGCAATACATTATTATATATAAACTTACCAATAATTCCTATTTTTCATAAAATTACCAACAATAATATTTAGTAGTAGAATTAACTACAATACATTTTATCTGTAGTTCAAGGCACAAAATTTCGTTCAAATATATTTATTTGAAGCCATAAATTTGTGTACAAAATATTTACATTTCGGCATTAAATTACTGTTATGGGAATTTACCTATAACGATAATGGACTCTTCCTGACTCTATAAATACTGCGCCTCTCTCCGAGAAAAGAGGGAACAAGTCGAGACGCAGTTTCTGACTGTCCGCGACTCCTGTCGAACTCTCTGCTTTATACAGGTTCTAATGGGCATATTTTTGGCCGAGCCTACGGGTTCGGAGAACCCACATTAAGCCGGCCTTGTGCCACCTGCGACCCATGAGGGGGGGTGTTAAATATTGGAACGAGTCGAGACGCAGTCTCTGAGTGTGCGACTCCTGTCTAACTCTCTGCTTTGGCAGAGAGGAACCCGGACGAGGCTTTGCCGAGGGGCAATGTTTCGTCCGGGGTGGTAGAAAGGCCTTGAAACCGTTATATGGATTCTTAAGGGAGTATTTTTGACCGAGCTTACGGGCTCGGAGAAACCCACGTTAAACTCGGCCTTGGACCACATACTTTCTTCGTGGGGGGACTGTTAAATATCGGAACGTGTCGAGACCTAACGAGTCAAGACAATATTAGTTCACTCTAAACCAGACTGCGAGGATATTGGACCATAACAATTACCCATGTTGATATGTCGCAAAACAAAATCAACAAAAGAATAACTTTCCAGTAAATAATGTTATCCCGATTTTCCATTGCTTTCCGTTCTTTCTTTCATTTTGTAATATCTATATATGTTCATTTATTATTTCACAGCGAGAAACGTATTTCTTTGACACATTTTTAACCAAATCTTTCTTGCTATTTCTTTAGCTGTGTTTTATTTCTACCTACCGTAATTAATTCTGTTTAATCCAACTTGTTACGTCATTACACAAGAGAAACACCCATCTGATCAAACGCACGTTAGACCGTATCGGCCAAAGACTCATTCTACGAGGCAAGTTGAACCTGTTGATACCTGATTAGTGATGCAACTATTAACGATCTCTCAAAATTCCTGATTCTGTTGCAAGTGTGGCAATATTATGTGCATTTATAACATGAGTATTATTTAAACATATGTTTTATGTTTCTTTCTTCACACGCAGACATATAGACACACGCTCGCAGATTCACACACATACACACACACACACACACACACACACACACACATATATATATATATATATATATATATATATATATATATATATATATATATATATATATAGTGGCCTGAAGATTACATTTAGTATGAAAAAATCTCTATCTCAGATATTGAGCTCATTATCCCATAAATATAGCATACCTTAAAATACCCCCATATATATATATATATATATATATATATATATATATATATATATATATATATATATATTATGTCATTCACAGACAGTACTGTTTCGCTGTATCACAGCTCCTCAGTGCGACTAGACTTCCGAATGCCTCAAGCCAGGATTGAAACACAACTAATTTGGTGTCAGCCAGAGCTATCTTCACTCGGTAGAGTTACACAACTAAATCTAGCGTATTGTTTTTACAAATGTAAACAAATGCCAATCAGCCAAAGTACTCCATTCATTTTACTGAAGAGCTTTGCATTAGTGCAGGTGGCTGTTGTTTATAGAATTAGCTTATCACTCAACAGTGCTCAAATTATTCGAGCTTAGAATCCTCAACAGAATGCAGAAAGCACTGGACGGCCGTTTCGTCCTATCTGGGACTCATCAGCATCCATTACCGGGAATCGAAACCGGATCGCTTCGATACAACGCGAACGTGACTCGGTGACGAAGAAGACCTAAACTAGACTCGATATAGCGCCGCTACACACACAGTTCCGTTCATCGATAGCCATCCATGTATACAGAGTTATCCTGTTGAGGATTCTAAGCTCGACGAATTACTATAAAATTAGCCTAATTCCCCAAATCAATTACTTATTATGGTTATGTGTAATTTCCAGTTATGTCCAAGAAACTGACTGAATTGGCAATGTTTAAAAATAACAATAGCAAAAGAGAAAAATTCAATTAATACAAACAATATATATAGAAAATAATTCCACATTTTAAAAGTTTTAATGATTATTTTTCTGATTTCGACTGTTATTTAAAAATTGCGAATGCATAAATCTTGGGTGGCAACTGGTCTACCGCGGAAAGAAATGGCAACCTGCTGCGGGAAATAAATCTGCCTCGTCAATCATGTATCAAAAGATACATGATCGCCTAAGCATATATCACGCATGGCACATAACAGACTGACTGATATGTAATAATAATAATCGATAGCAAATATTTATATAATCAATAAAAAATAACGAGTAAAATCGATACCAATAACCGCATTCCGATCCACTATTATCTCTCTTCAATAACTTCTAGAACAGCGTTTCTTAACTTTTTACCCCTGCGTAACCTTTAAAATAAATTACATGTCTCAAGCAACCCCTGCGCAAAAACAAACTTATATACCATATCTTTCTCATTTTATTTTCATCGTAGTTCACGTGGTAAATATCATAGTATATATTTTTGAATAACTGGTTTAAGGAAAAATTTAATACTTCAATTTTTTCGGTAATTCTAAATAAAATTCATACTGTTCGTTTATAATACTTCATCAGGGAGTTTTTATTCACAGAAAAAAATGAAAATTCTAATAAATAAACGTAAGTAACCAGTATCATATAGAGAACGAAAACAGATAATTGTTGCATCCGTTTTTTTTTTATTTGTTTATCCTTTACTATAAATGGTAAATTAATATTAATATATTTTTTAATAATAGGTTAGATGGAATGATGTCTATATTACAATATTACAATAAACAAGAATATATTGTGTGTGTTTATTAATATACTACGTATATGAAATTAAATAAAACGTCAAAAGATCTTTAGCTTATCTCATCTGTTCTCTCGAAACCTCTTGTGAACCTTTTACGGAACCTTAGGGTTTCGGGAAACCCCGGTTAAGAAACACTGCTCTAGAACAAGGATGGCCAACCTGTGGCGCATGGGCCATAAGTAGCGCATTGGATGCTTACAAGTGGTGCATTGCATCCTTTTGATGAAAAGAAACTAAGCCACTTCTACTCATTCATTTCAGTGATTTTATATTTATTGCACATCCTTTGCGATAGTGCTAAAAGTTTGATTTGTGTTTGTCCCATTTCTTTTTGTTAAAAATGCTGACGTTGTCCATATTACAACACGTACTGAAAGGAAGTGAATATTTGTGTGGCGCATTTAAATTAATCGTACAAAATATTGGCGCATGGAATCAAAAGGTTGGCCATCCCTGCTCTAGAATATCTGAAACATAACCGTTACCACAGATGTAGCCATAAACCTCATGTTTTGCCAGTAACGGATTGTTGAGGCTATCTATCACATAGTTCGGGCGGATGACCGTTAAAGGCCTTTTTTTGTTATTGTTGACGTTACACTTACTCTCCTCTAGTCTAATGTTTTGTGGGAAAGCGGTTTAATCGCCGTCCACTCAACGACTCATTTTTCATTCACCTAATCCGGTTGCCAACCAAGGTTATGTGACTCAGTCTTCCCTGCTTTATATCACAAGTTTATTTGCCCGTAAGTGAACGTAACGAACTCGACTGAAATTCAAACTCAGCTCTCAAATTTCTCCACCGAGCCGCCAATCACAATAAATAATAATTTAAAACAATCAAATCGAATAAAAAATATTACTTCAGTCATAAAAACCCTTACTGCATATTACATAGGCTTTCTCACTTAACTGAAAACAATCTTTTTCGATCACGGTAACCTTCAGACCATTTGCCCTTGCATGGAGTATTGCTGCCATATATGGTCTGGAGCCCCTGCTGTTTGCCTCAGGGTTCCAGAGACGGATATGCAATGTAATTGGCACTGATCTGTCATCTCGTCTGCAGTCGCTCTCTCACAGACGCGACGTTGCCTCGCTCTGTCTTTTTTACAAATACTTTCACGGTAATTGCTCCGAGGAGCTGCTTTCGCTGGTTCCTAGGCCTCATGAATTTAAACGTCCTACGAGGCTGGCATCCCGTTCCCACCCCTTCACCGTTGAAACTGTTAGATGTAGACGTCTCTTCTACTCCAATAGCTTCATGTATCGCACATCTCGCCTGTGGAACTCCCTTCCTTATTCCTGTTTCCCTGACAAATACAATCTCCAACTATTTAAGTGTAACGTCAATCGACATCTCCAGTTGCTTTGATCTATCCACTTCCCTTCTCCACATCCTTTCACCTTTCATTCCTATCTGCTCTCGCTCCAAATCTTCTGTAACCCCCTTGCCTTGATCGATCCACTATCTTTCTCCACATCCTCTCCTTTACCACTCCTATCTGCTCTTCCTCCAAACCTTCTATTGTCCTCATCGTTGTCGCCATATTTGTCACAATGTTTCGGCCGTTGTACGCTCCGGCCTTCTTCAGGTGGTTGGAATTTCGAACCGAACCCTTTATTTCGATCACTGGGGTAGACTGTTCTAGTTCCACGAGCCATGTTTGATGGATGTCAGTTATCAGTTATCTCCTGGTAATTTTCCCTCTGAAAGTACTCCACTGCCTGAACCAGGTATTGAACTCACACTCTTTGGGTCTGTCACTGGATCTAACCAACGCCTTTATCCACTGTACCATGTGTCCTGGAGGACACACGGTACAATGGATAAATACTGATCCTGTAATAATATATATATATATATATATATATATATATATATATATATATATATATATATATATATATATATATATATATATATATATATATATATATATATATATA
>OZ038484.1:14423849-14441349 GCA_964036315.1 Acanthosepion esculentum
CTTACCTTTTTTTTTAATTTTTCAACGTAGTCTCCCAGCACGGTCACATACTTTTCCCATCTGTGCACAAGCTTCCGTATTCCCTCAGCCTAAAATTCTTTGGACTGATGTCTCAGCCAGTCGCTCACAACACTTTTGACTTCATCGTCACTTTTAAACTTCGTGCCTCTCGTGAACGCTTTCAAGGGACCAAACAGGTGAAAGTCTGAAGGGGCAAGTTCTGGGCTGTAAGGGGGATGAGGGAGCAGTTTCCAGCCCAGCTCGTTGATGATCTGCACCATTTGGGCTGCTGTGTGAGGCCTTGCGTTGTCATGGTGCAAGGTGACTCCTTCTGACTGATGACCCCTGCGTTTGTCCCAACAGATAAGATCAAAGTCCTTGCAATGTCATCTACTGTCACCCTTCTGTCAGACTGAATGAGATCATTGACTGATTCGATCACCTCAGGAGACCTCACTTCTGTAGACCTCCCAGGCCTGTTTTCATCCTCAACACTGCTTCGTCCTTCTTTAAACAATTTAGCCCACTTGTAGACATTTTTTTGGCTGAAACATGTGGCACCATACACAGTTGACATTCTCCTATGGATTTCAACTGGTTTGCACCCTTCAGCAACCAAAAACTTGATAACTGACCGCTGTTCAATCCTGGAGCATGCTTCTAGGTTGGCCATCTTTGTTAATCGCCAAAACTCTCATGAAAAAGAAGTAAAAAAAGAAAAAAAGAAAAAAGTAAGCTTCTATCTGTATTAGAAGTCCTTATACCGAAAAATTCAACTTATTTATTGAATGACCCTCGTAAAACGATTGCGAAAATATATAAGCAAATACCTCCTCCTTACTGTCTAATATACGTCAAAATTAACAACCAAAATCTGTTACCGCTATTGTTAACCTTCACATCAGAATTTGTATTTCATTCTATTTCGAATATCATTGGTTCTTTTCTTCTGGTGGTAACCTTCCTCGAATTTCATTCATGTTTTATTTATTTAAATACTATTATTTTATATTTTTCCTCTTTTATTGCTCTTTATGAAACGCTGTTATATGTTGTTTTTTTTAATTATTTTCAACCTTTCTTCTGCTTTTACCTTGTTTGCATCTTTCCTTTCAGACGAAATGCTGATTGTCTGCTTTTTCCCTCAAAGTTTGTCGCTGAACAATATATGTAATGATTTTCTCTTTCCAAGACGAAGAAAGGAAATGAAACCTCAAAAGTAACTAACAAAGAAATTCTTGGGAGACCGTTTAAAAAACGAAAAAGAAGTATACATATTTTAAAAAGGATTCAAACAGAACACAAAAAGAGAAAAGAGTAAATCGAACAGAAAGGCTTGAAGAGTAATTGATTGTGCGAGATAAAAACTGACAGTGAATGAAAAAAATAAATAAATAAAAGCGAAGCGAAAATGGCTTCGAAAAGAGTGTGAGATTTAAATTTTCCGCCAAAGAATACAGTAAAAATCCAAAATAAAAGAAACACTTTGATATTTGTGGTGATTCAGAAATTTCCTATAGATTTCGTCATTTTTTTGATTGATTTAATTATTTGTCTTGGAGCTTTTTTCTTTTTTTACTTTGCATTTATTATTGTATTATTTTAACTTCGTTAATTTTTTTTCGATCAGGAAATCGAATAATGTAAAAACAGTTGTGTCTCAAAACGTGCGTGAGTTTTTTTATTTGTGATTTTTGGTATTTTTTATTAGCTAGGCCAATGTAATGGCACTTGAAACAAGCTCGAAAACTGATTGGTCGATCCTTTAAGATTTCTGCAGAATTTTGTCGATTGCAACAACATAGACATAAACCTTATCAAAATCATTATTCTATTTGTTTAAACTTATTAGCAATTGTGATGTTGTTGCTAGATCTCCCATAATTCATACTAAGAAAAAAAAAGGACACAGTTTAAAGCAACGTCACTGGGAATGTTAATAAGCCAATCAGGAAGTTAGGAAAAGGCAATGATTGTACTATATTGAAAATATTGATCCTCTTGCTATAAAATTTATTTACTCCTATTCCTTTCATTGCTGCAAATCAACTGACAAGTCCCTTTAATAATCCAGCACCCTCCACAGTATTCTCCCTGGATTTAGAATCAATGACATTTGGATAAATTATAATTATTCTATACTGTCATCTATATTTTAACTTGGATATAATGATTCGTCACTTTATGCATTTCCTGCTTGATGAAAAATTGACTTCATTTTATGTATAATCGTTCAGCAAATACGATTAACAGCCCAACTGTATCTGTTTATATTTTTCAGCAGATCTCATGATTATCGCATTTTTTCCATATTTCAGCAAACACTACATATAGCTTTTTTGCACTTCTTTAAGTTTTCACAGCAGTATAAAGAAACTACATGATTTAATGAAATATCAAGTGACAGCAAGCCTCTTCAATGCAATAACCCTCTCCTCAGTATTCTAGATGCTTCTAGTAATGTTATCGGCTGTATATTTTTTATTCATCCATTGAAAGTGTCTTTCCACGTGAAACTTCATTTTTGACGCTTGATCTCTAAGATGTGGGAATATTAGTTCTTCACAGACACGATATTCATCTTTATGCATCACAATTTGTCAGGTTTCAGTCAAGATAATGATATTTATCTACCTTCAATGTTACGCTGTAATACGCTGGAACGACGGCCATCATTTCTTCGTTAGATATGGGGTTCTTTAATTATAATTAAAATTCTCTACTCTCTTTATTCGGACGATTTGCCTAAATATTAATGCTCCAGAAAAACTTACTTTAAACCTAGAACACTAACCTTGGGTATATAGTACCCAGCGCAATTTTTCCTATTTTTAATTACAATTTTCAGTACCTGATTTTCTTACCTAAATAATACGTTTTTCAATTCCTATTAATGTTAACTCCAAGTACAAAGTTTGAGTGCCTGCATGTAAAATGTTTCAAATAAAGATTTATATTTAATATTGCTTTTGATATTTTTTAAATCGGGTATGATATTTAATTGATGGTTAGTGTTCTAGGGTTAATATCATAAAGTATACATTGGTCTTCTTCTTCTTCTTCTTCTTCTTCTTCTTCTTCTTCTTCTTCTTCTTCTTCTTCTTCTTCTTCTTCTTCTTCTCATTGTTATTATTATTATTATACTTATTACCATTATTATTATTATTAGTAGTAGTAGTAGTAGTAGTAGTAGTCGTTGTATTCAGTTGTTTTTTTTCGTAGGAGCTGGCCCCAAGTCTCAACTCGAAACATCAAGAGACAACTTCGTTTTGCCTCTAAAGATCAAACAGGTGAATTGGCATATAATCTTTGAATGTGGAAACTATTTTCAAATGTTGTGCAGAACTTTGGTAATTAAGAATTCCATTAATATACAAGTTTAAAGTTAAAAAGAAAAAACACTATTATAGATTAACCGTAAGATCTATGCTAATAGTTTCTTCAGATTTCTAGCTTGTGGAAATCTTTTCTTGCTTCTTGCTTCCCCGAAAACTCTAATATTAAAAAAATTATATGCAATTTCTATCTTTATCTTTTGACTTCTTAATTCTTCTCATTTTATTCTCATCTTTCCTTAATAGTATTTTTCTCATATTGTCTATCACTCAGGAACCCTTTGTGTTTATTGCTTTGCTTGCGATGAAATTATTAAATAACCTGAAACGTGCATTGGCCCCACAACTGTCTGACTGTAATAGAGTCACGACAAGCAAATTCGATCAGCTGTGATCAAATGTTGAACTCACGACAACTTAGGATGAAGGACTGATCCGTATATGAACTAGAAGTGATCCACTTATGATCAAGGACATCTACATATGATCAAGGACTAATCCACTTATGATCAACGACGGATCCACATATGATCAAGGACTGGTCCACAGATGATCAACGACGGATCCACATATGATCAAGGAGTGATCAACTTATGATCAAAGACGGATCCACTCATAATCAAGGACTGATTAAATTTAATCAAAGACTGATCCAATCATGATCAACGACGGATCCACATATGATCAACGACAGATCCACATATGATCAAGGAGTGATCCACTTATGATGACGGACGGATCCACTTATGATCAAGGACGGATCCAAATGTAATCAAGGAATGATCGACATATATTCAAGGAGTGATCCACTTATGATCAATGACGGATCCACTTATGATTAAGGAGTGATCCACATATGATCAAGGACTGATCCACTTATGATCAACCACGGATCCACAAATGATCAAGGAGTGATCCACTTATGATCAAAGACGGATCAACTATGATCAAGGACGGATTCACTTATGGTCAATGAGTGATCTACTTATGATCAAGGACTTATCCCACGACTATTTTAAATTCCTCAACTCATGACCAGTATTGATGAAGAATAGGATTCACCACAACAATGGTGAAGGGTTAAATTCAATGTAACAAGCTCTGACGTTGTTTAAGCGATCAAATGCATGAAATTACGGGATGGTGATATTGTTGGGCCACTAATTGGATAATAATTATTAAAATTTCCAGGCGAGTATATTGAGAAAAAAATTAAAAACAAGACTCATTAAAATTTGTTTTAATATAATGAAATGACATGAAATTAAAACCAGTAACAAGGAGAAACAAACTCAGATTAAACTGGACGAGTTTCTGTAAAAGCGAAACCAAGAATCCCAGCCCTATCCACATTCTGTCAATAAGAAAAAGGCGATTAGTGTGTTGTCCGAATTACTCAGGTCCGGAGAAATTTCTTTATACTGCGCTATCTGTATAAAATGTCTGTCGTAACAGAAAATAATGATCTAGATTATTTTAGACAAAGATACAAGCCTTATGTTATGCCCCAACATTTGGAATTTGTTTACGTTGATTGCCCAAGAACCCAATTATATTTACAGAATGATATCTAGAAATATTTTAAACATACAAAGGAAACACTAAATGGTTAATTAAGACGATCGGCGAAGATTACTTTTTCCTTTTCTGTGACAATCGTCTGCAATTTTTATAATTATCATAAATACATTTGATATACCAGATCAAGAATTAAATATTTCGATTTGAATTTTATGTTGTGGATTCCGGGATGAAATCCGATATCAATGAATAACAAATGCTAGGAATGGATAAGGAAAATAAATGTATTAATGTAATAATACAAACTGGTAATACGGGTTAGTAGATCCAGGAATGCGAGTTAGTAGCAATAATATATATACAGTCTTGTTAATGAAGTATCGCGGTATGACTCCTTACTGATTCTACGTGTTCGCTAACGGTGACTCTTGTGCTACCCTCCTCTATTACTACTCTCATACTACTCCGAGTATTCACTGGTAGTAGTATATGTATGCCTCGGTTGAGTCCATTTGTGTGAAAAGGGGAGACTTCTTATCATTTTATTACTACAATTAATTAATTCACGCACTAACATATTCAGTACTGTATTAGATGAATTTTCCTCAAATAAATTGTTCTTTGAGTTTACTAATATTTATACGTCCGGTTCAAATATTTCTTCGTTTGGAAAACGTTGAGGTAAGCCTTTTATTTTATAAGAATTTCTTTGAAAAACCACTTCTCATACAATCAATGAAATTAAACAACACCAAACATGGTCAGTACCTGTAGGAGTAAAAGCTTTATAATAGCAGATACTGTAAGCATTTATATGTGTGTGGTGTAGTGGATAAGAGCTCGGAACTGAAAATTGAAGAGCTGAGTTCTATTTACAGTAGGCGTCGTTATATTCATTTTCACGCAAATACCCTTGGTAAATGTATGAAACGCTCATATCTCCCTAAGCTATGGGTCAAATAGTATGACTTGTATCTGTAAATCATTATTATTTAAAAAAATTATTAAAATTTAAAAATATTTTTTTGGCTTTTAAAAAGCTGTAAATCATTCAATCTTGCTATTTCTAAATGTCGTATATGTCGGCGTACAAGGCGACTTTTTAGCCTTAAAGTCCCCCCACCAAAATTATGGTGTCTTTTACTCCAGATAAAGAAAATGAACATTAAACCATGTGGTTTATGGTAAGTTGTTAGCCTAAAGAGTTTTTTGACGGTAGGCTAACCCCTACCTTGGTAACTATCGACACAAGTATTTTCTACTGAAACAACTTAATTCACATTATTATAATAAAATAATAAATGTGTAGTGTAATAAAAGTATGCTTACTTTATATAATATGTGCTATGATTGCACAACAATAAAACGCCTGTTCATGATAAACATCCAAAACCATTGTCAGACACTTTAAACTGTTTTTTTCATTAGTATTTGAATGAAAAGAAGGTATATGCTTGGTGAATTTATTTAATAAATTCAATACGTTTTAAAATAACATTTGGAGGGTTGCTCGTTATGTACGGCGAATATAGCCCGAAAGGTACATTTTAACTTGAAAATTTGCGGTTCGTCTAATACGCCCAGTCACCTTGTACGCCAGCATATACGGTAAATTTATTAAAGTGATTTTTTTTCATTGACATTGGTCATCAATTCCTGGTAGATTACATCACGTGTGACCGGAAGTAGAGATAGAATCATCATCATCATCATCATCATCATCATCATCATCATCAAATCCTTTTCGAATCAAAGACACACAGTAAAACTATGTTAATTCTTATCTTCAGTGGGTCTAGTCGTTTTTGGACATGCCCGTCTGTTCAGGCCGTTTGTCTTTCTTCAACACCCACACTGCCAACCGCAGCTATGTCTAGCCGTCGTTACTTGGAATCCAAACATTATTTGAGACTGGTTGTCAACGACCACCAGAGAGTTGTATTTGGCTTGCTATTTAGTCTATATCATGAGTAGGAGTAAAGAGGCTTTCATACATTTCCTAAGAGTATTTATGCGAAATTGAATGCAATCTAACCCGCCCATACATTTTCCCTCTCCTAGCCATAAAACGTTATATCACGTGAACGTCCTACGTATAATTATCAACAGTCGTAAATATTTATTTTTCCAAGTTACATGATTTTTTTTCTATGGCCAACAAGAAGAAAGAAAAAAAGAAATCACACGAAAAGGCTGCAAATTAGAAGACGACGATGGTGCCAATATTCGACCCCAGTTAAATAGTCTAGTTTTCGGGTAAGCATATCGTCCTTATTTGGAGAATTGCCATAACGCAATTTGCCTTCCAAATCTATCCTTTTCTAGGTCTTTGCTTGATATGTGTTGGTTAAAAATCATTTAGACACAATTACTTGATGTTATATTATTATCGTAAAGAAAATAACATAATGAACTTTTGTGAAAAAAAGTTAAAGAACGTATTAGGAAGCGATGCACTCAGAATGGATATTTGTAAAGTTATCAAAACTGCCGAGAATACAAAACAAAAATATAAGATTCTGTAAAGACACAACCAATTAGTGTCAAATTTATGAATTCAATAAACATGAAAACAAATAGAAGCGAAGTTTTCATATTGATTATAGGTTTAAGAGTTTGACTAGAAAATTATTGTTTTTTTGTTTGTTTGTTTTTTTGGGTTTTTTTTGGTACCCAGATCGACTGGCGTTAAATCATTGTAAGCAAGATGGCGTAAAAAAGGTCAAAGAACGTCAAGATGAATTCGGGAAGAATCATTGCAACGAAATAAAATAAAAAAAAAAAACAAGGGAGGATGATTAATCTGATTTTTCTAAATTTATTTGTATCTTCAATTATTATAAAGAAACGATTAGGTCTCATAAGATTCATAGCAAATTTTTGTTTTTTATTCATATTTTTATTGTTACTTTTTTAAATATTTATATTAAATCTTTTTCAAAATTAAATATGATCAAGTACAAAAATTAATTTTTTCTTTAATTTTGTATCGATAATCAAGGAAAATAAACCAGATACTACCTTGTGCACATTAAGTGAAACAGCCGTTTTAGTTTCCTTTCCATCATTATACGGTCAGTTTTAGACCCACTGTAGTAACAGGGTGCAATCAATTTCTATTTTTCCTCAGATTAGGTCATTTGCAGTGTTGTGCAGTAATATGAATCTGTTTTCGGGTTGTATGACGAAATTTGTTTGGCCTTGAAAAATATTGCGTTATCCATTATACATCAGATTTTCATCATGCCTAGACACTATTGTCTCGACTGTCGATTAGTTGTCCTACGGCCATTGTCCGCTATGGTCGTTACTCCAAGGAAGCGTCCAAAAATTGTAACTCTGCACGAATGTGCTGGCAAGCCTGAACAGTGAGCAAATCAAAGTACTATAGATTGGTCCAGAAACTCTCCCGATTTAAATCCAATCGAGGATATCTGGTCAATCTGCATGGAACGGCGTCGTGGATGGACATATGAAGTACTAACATGTGTACTGGGTCATGTATCATTTGAAAAATCGAAAAAAGTAAATAATAACGGAATTATTCGTTTTGATTCAATTAATTTGCACAAGGGAATATATGTTGTTGTTTTTTTTAGGGAAACCTAAAGGTATGGTAATATAATCAAATTGATAATGATAGATCAAAGTAGAATCTTCCATTTTTGAAAAATATTTAAGGCATATCCACATAATTCGGTCATCTAATATTTCCTTTGCTGACAAAAATGGTGGTAGAGAAAGAAAAGTTACATAGAGCAAAAAAGACAGTAATTTGTGAAGTGGCATGATCAAATAACGTCATATCAAACATCTTTTCTTACAGAAAAAAAATCATATTTACTGTCATATTCGAATCATGTGATACAGCTGTGACATACGCTGCACGAGAGAAAATGTCATTCAAATTCCAAAATAATTTATTAGTGTATGGGACAAAACAGGCCAACCGAATTCCAAAATGGCTTCCGTGTTCTCTCTCTACGCATCCTTGCATAGAGCAAGGACGGATGAAACGAACAACATAGCGCGTGGGCCAAAGATTAAGCTTACACTTAATAAGTATGCACTTTACATTTTTTTAATAACATTTTATTAAATTTATATTTATTTGTTACAATAATATTTGTTCAAAACTGTTAATCAACATTTGTTTAACATTCACATATTTTAGAGTTTAATATCTTAAATGCTCAAAATGTCCCCTTTCAACATTACAACATTCCTCAAACCTCTCCAGAACACTATGACACACAGTAAGACACAAATCCCGATCTGCATTAATACTTCTGAGATATACTCTTTTAAGTCGTCCACCGTCTGCGGATTTCTCTCATAAACCTTGTTCTTTACTGCACTCCAAATAAAGAAATTCATTGTCGTTAGGATACTTGAACGGGTTGACCAACTCTGTGGAAAGGTTTTTTGTTAAGGTAGTCCCTTACTGCCAAAGCATAATGGGGTAGTTGTACTTCATCTTGCAGTTCGGTGAAGTTAACGCAGGTTCTGAGCTTTGGAAACGTGAAACAAATACTGAAACAACTGTAAGCCTACTTTTGGCCCACCCTGTATTTCCTTCAATACACTGTTTACGCTGACATTGTCGTTATAAAGAATAAGGTATGTTAGTTTATCACAAATTTATTATAAACTCACACGTAATTAGTAATTAGGATAATAAAATTGGATCCTTAAAACGGAAAATTCTAATGACTCATGGTAATATATATTTACAAACTAAACGACTTGATAAAATATTAGAATCAAATTTTCTATTTTCTAATAACTAATATCATTTAAAATGTCTCTTTTCTGTTAATGTAAATATATGTAAATACGGTATATTTTATAACTGAAGTAAATATCTTGAGGGTAAATAATATCATTGTATCTTTATATTTATATATTTCCCCTTGTTTAAATATCTAATTACCACAAAGAGGTTTTAGGTATGAAAAATGAATTTGCCGTTATATTAAATGTTTAAGCCTCTGTTATTTTTTTAAAGTGGGTCGGGTTAAGTCCAAACTAATTTTTTTCCGTATTCCAGCGTTAACCTGTCAAATTTAATACGAATCACTTTATATTTGACGGGCTGACTTAAAAGAATAACGATTTTTCCTTGCATCTATGTCAAGAACTACGAAGTCTGAAGTCAGATAGTATTAAATTGTAAGCTTATCTTATTAAAATCATACTGCGAATATAACATGACAGTCATTCACCTGGGTTGTTTCATTTTATCTTTTTTTCAGTCAACAAGTCAATTTTTTTTTGTTATTCATTTATAAAAAAATTCTAGCTTAATTTTAACTCTTTCCCGTGTTTGCTAAACACACTTGGCATCTGTTTTCTATTTTAATCAAATTACGTTTCTGAGATTTGCTTATCATTTTGTCGAGATTGATGCAAGTAATTACCGACCGACAGTTTTACATTGCATTCTGTGCCGAAAATATCGACGAAAACCAATAGCATGCTGATTACAAAATTATGAATTACGTTTAACTTCACGACAATGACCGGCAACTTCAAATATCCTTAGGAAGATTTTAACATTTAAAATTAAAAATCATCCTAATTATATCCGAAAAAGGCCAAACACAGATTATAATAAATTTTTATCAACAAAGCAAAGACACTGACAGACAGTGATTACAAAAAAAAAATGATGTTCTTTTAAATGGCTGTGACTCATTAAACATTGGTGGATAATTACTCCACGACAAAATAAAGTACACCGCGCATCATTGGCGGAACATTCTGAGAATAGAAATGTGTCGACCGTAGTGTAGTCGGAATCATTAAGTCAATGCAATCGATGCTTTTCTTAGCTGTATAGGATGTGCTTTGCCAGCGTTGCATACAGTTTTGAATTCAGAGTTTTCCTTCCCCTAGACCCTCATGGCCTATAGAACCCATTCTGTCCTACTATTTATCCATAGATGGGGGGCAGAGAGAAGAGTTGTATTTATACCTTCTCCAAGGGTATTAGCACGCACCTCAAATCTAGGTGTAATTATATTTACTTCCCGAAAATATTAGCACAAAAAGACAGCAACCAAAAATATGCTTCCTCTACCTGAAATATGGCACCTTCTTCTCGTATTTGAAGAATCCCTTCAGGATTAGCGTAATCATGGCTCTCCACAACTTCTTTGTAACTCCAAGCAATATATGTTCCGCATTTCATTTATACAATCTAGATAACTTACTCAATGTTCCCCTCTGACTCTTTCGCTTTCAATATGCCTTTTGAGTATCAAATTCTCCAAGCCCTCTACCCTTTCTATGCGTCTTAGAAAGTTCAACTGTCTTTTTCTTATTCTAAATATAAGCGTCCTTTTTATTTTCATTTTCTTTAGAACTTCCTCGTTATTGATATGCATTACTCTTGTAGCATACCCACGGACGATAATGGGTATATCCCCATTCACATAAATACAGTAGTAAATAATGTATGTTGGTCTTCACTTGGAGATTTGTCTCCTGCTGTGCTGGGGAAACTCTCTGCCCCTGGGAAGAGAGGGTCCCCAAACGAGGCTATGTTGAAGCTACCTAAGCCCTTTGAATACGGAGTCTACGGGGAATTTTTGTCCGAGCCTACGGGCTCGGATACCCCACATTAAATTCGACCTTTTCTCACATCTGACCGCGTGGAGCGGTTGGTAAATATCCTGCGGTTGGAGATTCATCTCCAAATGTGCTGATCAAACTCTCTGGCTCCGGGCAGAGAGGATCTCTAGACGAGGCTATATCGAAGGGCAGAATTTCGTCTCGGGAAACAGCTACTCTATCCCGTTTTATAAGGGATCTATGGGGAATTTTTGGCAGCGCTTACGGGCTCAGATACCCCACATTAAATTCAGCCTTGTGCCACATCTGATCACGTGGAGTAGTTGGTAGATATCCTGCAGTTGGAGATTCATTGTGGAACTTCACTTGACTCACTTTTAACTTGAATTCTTCTACGCGCCGCTGGCGAGTCTTATATGTGTTGTTCATCTCCTAAGTATTATTGTTCACTACTAACCTTCGTGTGATTATTTTATTCAGTAACCTTCCCTAGGTTACAACAATAGAACATATTATCTTCAGCATACTTCTGTAAAATCACGTATTTCTTGCATCAAGTCTGTTCATCTTTGAAAAATGTGCAGTATTCACTGTCGTATAGAAGAATATATAGTACATAAAAACTCAGCACTAGAAACCCTGGTATACCGAAATATGCCAAAACTTCTTAAAAGAGCTTAAATTTTCCATTTAACATATTTTAACATCTTTTTGAAAGAATTTCACTGCCAAAGATGGATTCTATATCCCGCAAAATATAGAAATAGAGTTTTGGTTCATGTTATTTTGTTTTTGTTTTATAAATGCAAGGAAAGTTATGTTGAAAACTGATATTTGGGGTCTGGCATATGGTGCCAGAAGAATGTAATGATCAATTCATCGTATGAAATAAAGCGATCGCATTCAGCTTTCTTCCCGAGAAAAATTTTACAGATTTAAATTGTTCTAATAATTGCCATCTTACATGGAAAGGATGAAAAAGGCCCTGAACATTTTTGTTAGCATTATTCGAATATGAGTCGTTTAAAAAATAGGATAAAAATATTTACACTGTTTACATTGTTCAGACTATTGTCCTCATCATTGTTGTCATATTCACGACGTTTCGGCCATCATACGCTCCAGTTTTCTTCAACTGACATACGTTGGAATTTCAAATCGAAATGTATGAATTTTGGAAACTTATAAACCTAATATCGCAGACCATTTTCTTACCAGAGCCCATATTACAATTTGTTAATATTATTGTTTTTCTCTAAAACGCCGTATTACTGGTTCCCATATTTTAATGTCTATGCTTGACCGGCTTAGGAGATTTTTGTGGCCTAACAGTCAGTAATTTCTTAAATTTTCATATCTTCCACTGGTGTTCTCAGTCTATAATTTCAACCACGTCCCACAGGGGGCGGTAATCTTCCAACCCCCTCATATATGTTCAGCTACCCCTGATTTTTCTATTTCACCTCGAAACATAAATCCTAAGAATTCATGCACTGATGTCCCCGAGGATATATGGCTCAGTAGATAAAAGCGTTGGCTGAAGAAATCCAGCGACTTAACCCAAAGAGTTCTGAGTTCGTTAACTTCCCACAATACCTTGCAAAAACATGGACTGAGTTACTAAAGGGAAATAGCTAAATCTGAGATATCTAAAAAGGGGCATGCCACGTGAAACTAGAACAATCTACCCCGCTGGACGGAATAAAGGGTTCTGTTCGAAATTCTAACGTATATTACCTGAATAAAGCCGGAGAGTACAACGGCCGAAACGTGAATATGACAAAGATGAGGTCAATAGTCTGAACAATGTAAATAGTGTAAAAAGGTACAAGAAATATAGACAGATATTGAGACAAAATACAGTGTAATCCGGATATTAGAGACCCGGATATAAGATAAACTCTGATATAAGAGACCTCTTCTCATTCCCGACAACACTCTTATATCCGGGTTACACTGTTTTGCAAAATAAAATTATGATAATTTGACTGAATGTTGTGCTGTCGACCCTAATGTAGACTGTTTGAAAAAAGTACTAAGTTGAACCTTTCTAACTTATAATATTCATTTCAACAAAATCCAATGATCTTTGTAGTAAAATGAGGCGGAAACAGCAACTATAGAGAATTGATAATCTAAAATTACATGATTAAACCAGTGTAAGTTTTCATTAAGCTCAAATGATAATGACTTGACAAGTACTTAGAGTAAGAACAGGTCTATTATCCTTGTTCTGGCGGCGTTTCAGACGAGATATTGGATACAACCATTTGGGAAACGTTCCAAATATCCCAAATGTCAGTTTATGTGTCCACTATAGAAGATTTCAAGAGTTTGGAAGCCAATCAGTTTGGAAGCTGATCATTATTTCCTGACTAGTGGTTCCCAACCAATTTTGGGGCCATGCCCCACTTTGGTATTTCTAGAATTCTGGTGACCCCTTGTAATATTTAATTCTTACATATTCAAAATTTCACGTGATGGAAGCTTAAAATGCCGTTAAACTTGATCTCTAAACAAGCCTCCAAAGACCATGGCGTCCATGAAAGAGAAAAAATTAAAAAAAAAAAAAAAGACTGTTAAATATAGCGATTTTCCAAGCGTATCTTAGATATGGTACAAGGCCGAAAGCAGGGGCACCCAGTGAGAAACGAACTCACTAGCCAGTCATAATTGTTCTAACGAGACAAGCTTGCTCAACATTACACAGCCTCGAAGTGTCCTTTGATTTTCTTAGCGTAGCTTAAATCTGGCACAAGGCCGAAATTATGGGGTACCTAGTGAGGATCGAACTCACTATTCAATCGCAATTGTTCTAGCGAGACAAGCTTGCTAACCATTGCACCACGTCGAGGTGCCCAATGACGGTTAAATATATATAGTTTCAAAACATATCATAGAGAACTGAAAGGCAGAAATATAAAATATTTGAATGAAAGCTTATTCTGTAATATATTTTTCTAATTTTAATCATGAAATAATAATGCAAACTGAAATTTGATTTCACCAGAAAACAATTCACTGTTTGTTAATAATTCATCCTCAAATTGACCCCTTATTCTGTCGGTATAGTAAACCGAAGGGTTCACATCATACGCATGCTTCAACAAAATATTAGCATACCCCACCGGTGGGGTATGGGCCTTATGTTGAGAATCACTGTTCTAGACAAAGCCCGACAACATTTTAATTTGTAGAAGCAAAAGATTTGTTGAACATCCCAGCGAGTTAATTGACATAAATTTCAACAATGTTTTAGAATTTAGTTTCTAAATGTTTAAGGAAACTTAATTAGTTCTTAGCCTGCCAAAGGTTTCACCATTGCTCTTCTTTAAATACGTTCATACGAATTTCGACAATATCTACAAAATTTAATCATTTTCAATCTAAGATTTTGGTCAGTATTAATGATTTGATTGAAAGAAAAAAACGACAGCGCCTGATATATAATCCAACGGCCTTTTTAAGTATTTTGTTCCTAAACGTGTTGTCACGTTATCGTCACTTTACGTCCCACCTTCTTTTCGCTGGTTTTGAATTGAAAGTTTTAATTCTTTCGGAGAAGTTGCCAGCCCATATTAGATCTAGTTTGATTTGATTTAGTTTGATTTATGGCATATCAACCTCAATGATTTATTTAATGTCGACAAAATCTTTCATTGCTGGCATTATTTTTTTTTTTCAAAAATATATAGCTGGTAATATTTTTCCTTCAAAAATCTATTCCTAGTATTATTTTTTTATTCAAAAATGTATAGCTGGTAATATTTTTTTTTCAAAAATGTATAGCTGGCAATATTTTTTTTTTTTTTTTCAAAAATGTATGCTGGTAATATTTTTTTAGATGTATTGCTGGTAATAATTTTGTCCTACAAAGATTTATTGCTGGTAATAATTTTTGCCAAATATTTCTAAGATTAAAAATATTTTTTTTACATTTTCATAGTGTTTTGACCCCAGTTTGGAGGTTAACTATTTGCCCATAGATGGGACCCTAACAGGTGCTACTACTCCGGGTCAGGGTAAAACTGGAACACCGGCAATTAAGAGATGGTTCCGTGCTCATCAAAACATCCTGATCAGAGGCCTTACTGCCGGATGTAGTTTATCGTCTAACCCAGGACGGGACACGCTAGTCTACCGTGTTATCTAACACATAGCAGGAAGGAGAAGGGATGGATTCAGGTTTTTGCCAAGAGCATTTTTTTTTTCAAAGTAAACATAAGTGACATATTTCTGTGTCGATATCCGTTAAACTACCCAAACAAACATCTTATACTTTTCTTAAACCTAAACCTTGCAATAAATTCCCTAACTAACAAACAATGGCTGGTATTCAGAGTGTATCATGTTCGTTACGATACGTTTCATTCAACGAAATGAAACCAGACGATGCAACGACAAGTCAAATTCGTTATATGTATTCTCGATTTAGAAGCTAAGTGTCCATTAATCGCTTCAAACACAGACGAAAAACAAGTGAAAATCCTTGAGAGCATTTTAATCCTTTTGAACCTAAAATTATGGGATAACTTAATTACTTCCAAACAAAGCATTACAGCAACTGACTATATTTAAATGTTTTAAATATAATATTTTGGTTTTCGTTAATTACGATCGACACAGCTCGGCTACGCCCGACACGTTTTCTGTATTCTGACATTTATATTTGATACAACTTAATTATTTCCCAATAAATCACAATTCCATCCGACAAGTCCAGATTAAGCTTTCTGACTAGGAAATTGTGTTGTGGCTTAAGTACCCGATATTTTTTTCAGCAATCCAAATATCAAATCTTAGCGTGATTTAATTACCTGCAGACATGCTGTTAGACAACACTTGAGAAAATTTTGAAGTATTTCTTTTATTAGATTTTAGTACACTATAATTGTTTCCCCATTGAGATAAAAAAAAAAACCTTCCGACTGTATACTAAACATTCAGAGACTGAAATATTTGCTTCGTGAACCTGCGCAACAACAGCAAGGCGGCTTTTTAATTATTCTGTCTAAATTATTTTTTACATTAATTCCTTTCTGGCAAAGCACAACAGCATATTGTACCTTGTACATGTAAAATATATAAATTTAAACGTCCCACGAGGCTGGCATCCCGTTCCCACCCCTTCACCGTTGAAACTGTTAGATGTAGACGTCTCTTCTACTCCAATAGCTTCATGTCTCGCACATCTCGCCTGTGGAACTCCCTTCCTTATTCCTGTTTCCCTGACAAATACAATCTCCAACTATATAAGTGTAACGTCAATCGACATTTCCAGCTGCCTTGATCTATCCTCTTCCCTTCTCCACATCCTTTCACCTTTCATTCCCATCTGCTCTCGCTCCAAATCTTCTGTAACCCCCTAGCCTTGATCGATCCACTATCTTTCTCCACATCCTCTCCTTTACCACTCCTATCTGATCTTCCTCCAAACCTTCTGTAACTCCCTGCGTGCTAGTGGCTTCCAGCCTTGCTTGGGGTGATATGCTTAAAAAAATATATACAAACTGACAACATATGGCAACGCAGAAGAATGACAAAATTTTAAGGGTTTTTAGCAAACAGCTGTGGTGTACATTAATCACACGTCGACAACATTCAACCATCTTTTTATTTTTTGGCATTTGAAATCTTAAATTTTCGTGTAACGTAATTATTCCTTGGCAACAATTGAATGCCATTATGCATGATGTCTAAATTTTGGGTCAAATTTTATTCTTCCAAACTGCTTTATAGCACTCCATCGCAGTTTGAGCATTCTGAATATTAATCCGTTACCGTAATATCAATAAATTTAAACGGGGGTGTGGTTTCAATGATAACAAGGGACTTGAATCCTTAAGCTTAACATCAGAATTTATTCCACTCGAGACACAAATTAATCTCTGTCAGTTCAAAACAGACCTGATATTTCCGTTTTTATCTGATAGTATGCCCCACTCAGTCATTTTGCATTATATATATATATATATATATATATATATATATATATATATATATATATATATATATATATATATATATATATATATATATATATATATATTATGGCGATAAAGGTATTC
>OZ038484.1:14443849-14453849 GCA_964036315.1 Acanthosepion esculentum
TAAAAAGTTAGGTTCCTACTTAAAGAATAATAAATTCTACTTAGAAATAAAATATATTAAAAAGATTAAAAATAAGGTCATATTTATAAAAGGATATTAAACTTTAAATATTTAGATAAATTATATTAACTGTTGTTGTGTAATATACATGGTTTCTTATAATAAATGCACTGAGATCTTTTTTGTTAATTAATTTTATTATTTTATATAACTACGATTCACTTGGATTATATAACAACTTATTTATTACCTATATATATATATATATATATATATATATATATATATATATATATATATATATATATATATATATATATAGTTATGTAAGCAAATATGTGGAAGTAGATCCGACGGTATGATGAAAAAATATGGAAAAGTCAAAGCAAAATCCGAATATGTAAGTTTACGCCGACGTGACCGAATCCAAAAAAGGGAACGCTGACTTTAGAATTTCAGTTTTTCTGTTTCTGACTAGTCTTGTGTCTATCGTCTCTTCATGTTAACTTCAATATAAATATGTCTCCAATAACCATGTCCTGAATATGGTCTACTAGACCGAAACGTCTGACGTCGACAGTAAAACAAAATTAAAACAGTAAACTTACATATTCGGATTTTGCTTTGTCTTTTCCATATTTTTTCATCATATATATATATATATATATAGAGAGAGAGAGAGAGTCATTCACAGACAGACCGTTTCGCTGAATCATAGCGATTCAGTGTGGCTAGACACCCGGTTACATCTAGCTAGGATCGAAACCCGGCTGAAAAGGTGTCAGTCGGAGATTTTACCACTAAGCCGTCAGCGCACAGCAGGGATTATGGTGAATTTTAGTGTATTTACTTTTAGATAAACACAGAGTGAGGACTGGATTCGTGGATCCGCTTTACCGAAGAGTATTGCTATAATAACCGTAATAGTTCATTGTTTACAAACACACACTTCCTCCCCCATAGAGAGCTCAACCGAAATTAATTTTTCAGGAGCCTATTTATTTATATATATATATATATATATATATATATATATATATATATATATATATATATATATATATATATATATATATATATATATATATATATGATAGAAATTATTAGAAGGATTTGATAATTATAATTAAGTAATTCATCGAGTCTGAAACCTCAACAGAATGCAGAAAGCACTGGACGACCGTTTCGTCCTATATTTGGGACTCATCAGCAGTGCGCATACACTACCGAGAATTGAATCCCTGACAGTTAGGTTATCAAGCAAACGTCATACCAACTGTTCAACGGGCCTCGGTAACATAGGAACTGTCATTTATAGGATACAGGTTCGATTTCTGCCGGAGAACGAACATTTTCTATGAAAATTTATCGGACATTCAGGCCGGTAAATGTTATTTAATACTGTTTATTATAAAACAGAACTTTTGCTTAAATACTTGTATCTATGAAAAGAACGTTAAACATATCATAAAATGTCTTATATATATATATATATATATGTGTGTGTGTGTGTGTGTGTGTGTGTGTGTGTGTGTGTGTGACATTTTTAAATTCCTTTGTTTCGCCGGATAAACCTGTATTATGCGAAATATAATTGCCTTTTCACCATAAAAATCTATATTAACGAGACAATTTGTTTATGTTAAGCAACTGAACACTCGATCTCTCTTTATTTCATGATTCATTTTCTACGGTTTATCAACCCTTTGTAGGTTATTTGAAAACAGAAGAAAATATTTTTAGATTGTAAAAATTTGGGGATGTGGTGATGATAATTGTTTAGTAAGAGAAATCTTAATAAATTACTCATACTTGGGGAAAGAAGAGTTGGAATCATGCCTTTCCCTAGAATATTGCCATCAGTGTATATAACGAACGCAACTGGAATTGGAACTCTTCTTACGCATTAATAATTATGAGCCATTATCCGCTATACCACCAGCACATCCAATCTTACATCACCTCGTATTCACCTTCGGTCACCCAGGCTCTTCGTTGTTTTAGATGTCTGATCGCACGTGAATCGTTTCAACGTAATATAGGCCTAACCTGATTTTTCTTTAACTGTATGAAAATGCGTTTTTAACAAATATTAATTAAGGTTTTATTTTTAGTTAATTTTTTATTTTTATCAAGGTTCTGCATTTCTCTTGCTTCAGTTTTAATCAAGTAAGAATAGATTATAAACTGAAAAGGATGACAGTAAATACATTCAGTTGTTGTAATTTTGTAGACATGTCGCTGATTCTTATGTTTTCTTCGTTATGTTGAATAAATGTTCTTCTATGCGACCTATGTTCATGCCTTCTTTCCCCCCTATTTTTATTATGTTTTCCTTGTTAGGAAGATTCACTTGGATGTCGAGTCTAACACAACCAAATAACCCAGGCAGTTTTCACTATTAGTCGCATTACATTAATTTGTTGTTGCTTTTTATCTCAATGCTCTGAATCAATAGATTATTTGACCATCAGATCGAACAGCACAAAAGCATGATCAGGAGGCTGGCTTTCATTGACAGTGTAGGGAAAGTCGACAGTTAATATTTATTTGGAAGCCTGTTTTAAATTGAACATGGGTCCCCTAACAGATTTTTGTGAAATTTTTACCAATTCAAAATAAATCCACACAACATATAGATAATCAGAAAAACAATAAGGATAATTTAATATGATTCAAACAAAGCATGCAATAAAAAAAAAAATGGAAATTAAATCAGTACAATGTAAAGTTGGTTGACAATAGCACTGGTTGCTCAATCAAAGAATGCCAAATGTTTCCTAATAAGGAAATGGCTAATATTACCATTACCATGTAACTAAATAACATTGCTTTGCCTCTATAATTTAAATAAGGTCATTTATAGAAGAAATTAGCAAAAGGCAGCATTTCATTCGCTTGTTATCATTTTGTAGGCATATCGTTGATTATTATGTTTTATTAGTATTGTTCAATAAATGTTCTTCTATGTGAGCTGTGCTTTTGACTTATTTCCACCTTATTTACAATGTTTTCCTTGTTGGGAAGATTCACTTGGATGTCAAGTCTAACACAACCAAATAACCAAGACAGTTTTCACTATTAGTCTTACTTCATCTTGTTGCTAATTTTCTTTGGCTATCACAGCAAACAGCACAAAGATCAAGATCAAGAGCCTGGGTTTCATGGACGGTGTAGGGAATGTCGACAGTTAATATTTATTTGGAAGCTTGTTTTAAATTGGCCGTGGTTCCCGTAACAGATTTGGGTCAAATCAGTACCAATTCAAAATAAATCAACACAACACATAGATAATCAGAAAAAAAACAATAACGATAACTTAACATGATTCAAACAAAAGAATTTGGTTAAAAAATGAAAACTAAGTTTGTGCAAATTAAAGTTGGTTGATGGAAGATTTGTGTGAAATGAATGTTTTTATTAGATATATGTGTTCAAATAAGTCAATATGTAAATGGATGGAGATTGAGGGCGATTTACATACATACAGAGAGAGAGAGTTTTACATACAGAGTGTGGGATAGGACGATGTTTGAGTTTGAGTTAGCTTTGGTCTTTGAAAAGCGAATAGATCATTTAAAACTTTTCCTTTGAAGCTGTTGGTAGCTGAACAGAAAAGAGAGCATGACATTCACTTATTATCATTTTGTATCAGTCAGTTATATGCCATGCGTGATACACGTACGTATCATGTATCTTTCGATACATGACGAGGCAGATTTTTTTTTCCCGCAGTAGGTTGGCATTTCTTTCTGCAGTAGACCTGTTGCCATCCAAGGCTATCGAACCTAGTCTGTCCCGCAATTAACCCATAGCTGAGCGAGTAGAAGAAAAGGATCTATAACATTTCCAAAGGTATTAGCACGTAAGTGAATAAAATGGATTCGACTGGAATTCGAACTTGGCTCTCCAATTCCACACTCCGAGCCGCTATCCATTGCTCCACAGCGCTTCTATCCTTTTGTATGCATATCGTTAATTCTTATATTTGTTTCAATAAATGTTATTCTATGTAGCTTTTACTCATGTCTTACACTCTATCTTCTACATTTTATTTGTTGTGAATACTTGACTGGTTGCCAAGTGTATTAGTCTTAATACCGGCAATAATTTCCCCCATTTTTTACAGGAATATGAATGTGGTATTATCGAAGCTAAAGCGAGTGCTAATAGTGTCATTATGTAGATAATATTTCACTATCTTTTGGAATCCCTTATCTAGATATCTCCTTCAAAATATTTCAACAAATGATGTTCTCTTTACAAGTGGTAGAACTTACCTTCATCTGTCAGGCTGAGTCAGTAAGCAGAATTTTCTCTACTGTATAACAAACAATCTTATATAACTTCAAGAAAGACCGTGACACACCGAACAGCTAATGCGGGGCACGCTGTTGCACATGTTAGTATCCAAATCCTTACTTTTAGATGATCAGTTTGTTCGAGCACTTCACCAAATATCGATTGTTATGTAAAAACTAGGTACCTCCAAAAATTCGATATGCCTAATGTTCAAATGTATTTTTCATAACGAAATAAATATTTTTGAAGCTTTCCCCCAGCTTCAGTTGAAAGCTAAAGGATTAAATATTCTAATTCCAGAAAAAAATATTGTGGAGTATTTCAAATAGAAATTTAAATTTAAATAATTTTTAGTCGATTCTTCCGAAAAACCAGTTGAAACGGCCATTTTTAAATTTTTTAGAGAAATTTACACGAAACTTTAATTTCGTTTTTGGAAATCCCGCTAAAATAAGATATATATTTCTAAAACGTTACTTTCGTAAAATTAGCAAATTTAAAGATAAATTAATCTATTCTGAAACAAATATCACTTTACTTACATAAAATGTTCTAGACAAACATATCTTGACTTCGGTGTATTGTTATTTTCAGGTCTCCATCGATAATTTAATGGCTGAATGTGTTGACAGGTTTAGTATGGTGCACTAAAAGTGACATAATTTTATTAATTCTAAGCAAGAACTTTTTTGTTTCTTATAATAATTTAAAACACTGTAAAACATTCATACATTATTGAGTTACCTCTATGATGGTATTACATTATTTACTAAGATAATGATAAATAATTTTATTAATTATTAATATTACATTAATTTATTAAATTTTTAATTTAAAAACTGAGATAATAATTAATAACATTATTATTATATTAATAATTAAATAATCTCACTCAGTTATTAATTGTTTAAATTGATAAAGGAGATAATTTTATAATCTCGATTTAATTTTTAATAACTGACAGTGAGATAAGCCGAAGACATTTATATGTCAATGGGCTTTCCCTAAGAAAGAGACAAGCCTTGAAGCACGTGACCTTTTAACCATAATATCTCTTACGAGATTTCATACCAAAAAAATAAAATTGTGATGCACATTAAATATCTTTAATTGTGGTTAAAAGTTTTGTTAGCATGATTTGTATTAAGCTTTTAATTTTCACTTAGTAAATATAGTTTTCACTTAAAAAGTTAATAACCTATATCGTACTCTGTTTGGAAGAATTTTAAAACATTTTTAAATTTAAAGAAAAATGAAAAGACTAAAAGAAAAATGAAAACAATTCTTGTAAAAATTCTTTATTCATCGATTTTTTTTCCTTCAGATAGCAATGTCCTTAATGTATATTATTTATAAAAACAAATAAAAGTCTACCTAATTAGATAATTAGATAGTTTTATTGCAGTTTTTATTTTATTATTTGGAACAGATTTTTAAAAGGTTGGCAGTAGTTGTGAAAAAAATGATGATTTACTTTCCCTAAGGAGCCCTGCTTATAAGTAATATAAAGTAATTTGCGAACTGTTTGAAATTCTAGAAAAATTCATAAAATTATGTTATGGGGAAGTAACAGATGTAAAAAAAAATATTTTACCAAGATTTTCTAAAAATAAAAAATTCAAAAATAATTTCACTCATTTTTGAATAAGTACTGAAAGTTTCATTACAATCAGACAATTATATAATTTTTTCAAGAATTTCCAAATTAATGGATTTTCCTCCCGGAAACTGCTACACTAAAATGTCCATTATCACAAGTAGCACAAAGTTGACAAAGAAAAAACTAGATTTTTGAACCAAATTTAGAACGTGTTGGAAAGAAGGAATTTTTAAAATAATAATTAAAGAATATTTTGTTCTTTCCTTTTAATAATAACATAAACATTTTGACGATAAAACTTTTTTGTTAATTCTGGGGGCTTTTATCATTATGCTATACAGATGTTTAGCGAAATATTGGATATAGCTAGTAAAAACATACCGAAATTTTCTGGAATGATGACTTCCAAACCTTTGGTACTTCGGGTATATGTTTTCAACTAGGTGATGTCTCCGGGCATGTGGGGAGGAGATCAATGATGATTTTCGGGAGTTGTTTCCCCGGACACCTGATCTCTTTACGTAGTGTCGTTTGAAGGTTTGCCTCGCTCCCCATGTGATTATTTTCTCTGGGGCTACATGAAAGCTAAGGTCTACAAACGTCAACAAATACTGAGGACGTAAAGACTGCTATGCGCCAAGTAGTTACAGAAAGAGAGCAAGAAATAGCTCGGTGTGGGATGGAAATCTTTAGAAATCAGTTAAAGCAGCGTCTCCAGAAGAGAGGGCAGTACTCGGAAAATAGAATGTTTAAAATTTAAGGAAAACAAACAGTACACCTTTGCTTTATCGATTTTAAGACATTATTCTAAATCAATTTTGGTTGGCTTTTTTCTTTTAACCAATAAAAATGTGGGAGGTTTTGTTGAAGCAGTCCGTCTAAAAACAGTCAATGGAAAGATACACGAATTACCACGAATTTATGATAATTATTGTATTTACAAGAGCGAGTTTTATGAAATAACGCGAAAATATTTAAGCAAGTGCAAAAGAAAACAAATTGAACTGTTGTTGTTTTAACCACTTAAAACATGCAAACCGCTTCCTTTAATTCTTTGAAGATACAAAAAAAATGCAGCAACAATAAAAATGGCGGAACAAAGAGTTGTCATGAATGAACGAGAATTAGACTAGATGTAGAAGAAAAGATTAACGATCCCAACACAGCATCAAATAACAATTCATGTTTAAAGATATTTCAAAAAGATAGTAAAAAAAAAAGACGAGGAAGGTTTTCGCACTTGGATTGAGAATAAGGAAAATAAATGGCGCCAAAAACTAAAAAAAAATATGACGGGAAGAACAAAAGTAAAACGTTGGGAAATTGGAAAATAGAAACTTCAAATTCAACAAGAACATGTTTCAGTACAAATCTAATTGAACTAATTATCATCAAGAAAGAAGAAAGCTGAATAAAAGAAAAGGAATGAGAGTGAAAAACTGAAAAGACAATTCGTCAAATCTGCAACACCTCGTGATGATTCTCCAACGTCGTTCTTTTAAAAAGATTTTTCTCCCGTTCTACTTTTAATTGAGAAATTGTATGTTCTTAGAATGTATGGCGACAAAGTTATTGTTACGTTCTTTATTTTATCCTTCGTCTTATAGTCTTTTCTTATTCGCAATCGATGGTGATTACATCATTATCGTCGTCGTGATTAAACTCCCCTTGCTTATGATATTCCTTTCTCTTTTTCATTTTCTGATTTTTGCTTCCTTTCTCTTTTCTCCTTTTTGTGTGCCATGTCCTTTCAGGACGTAGCCGATTCTATCTCTCCACCTCCCTTTATCCCTTGCAGCTCTCAACAAGTTCCTTCCCTCTGCTTCCTCCCCTAGACCACGTTCTATCATCCACTTGCTTAAGTCCGCCAGATATGCCACGCGTTGTTTTCCCTTGTCTCTCTTTCCCTCTATTCGACCAGTGAGTATCAGATTCTCCAGGTCCTCCTTCCTCATTGCGTGTTCCAGCAACTTCAGCTACCTCTTCCTGATATTAAGTATAAGCCTGCTCCTTGTTTGCAACCTCTCCAAGATCCCATCGTTGCTCTCATACTCGGCCCATGATATCCTTATCATCCTTCTGTAGAACCACATCTCTGTCGCTTCGAGTCTCTTCTTTATCTTTGTGGAAATTGTCTAACATTCGCAGCGGTAAAGAAGGACATATGTCACGTAACAGTTTAGTATTCTTTTCTTTGTTACCAAAGAAATCCCCCTGTCTCGCAGTAGTCTGCCTAGCTTTTGGAATGTGTCCTTGGCCTTACCATTACGTCTACAGATCTCAATGTCGTACTTACCGTCCTCTGTCAGAGACGCTTCCCAGATATTTATAATTCTGCGTCTTTTCCCGACCTTTACCGAACTTTTTTGTACACTTTTATTTTTTCACTTACGACCTTTACTTTTCTCCTTTCATTCAGAACGTTCCCCTCCATATTTTATTTTTCATTTTCTTTGTCAACTGTTTCATAATCAATCTCTTCTATTAATCTTTTTTCAAGCATACTATCTTTTTTTTTCTTATTTTTATTTTATTACCTTTTGACAATTTCTTTCTTGTTCGGTTTCCCGCAAAAACTTCGTTTAAAATAACACTTTTTGGTTGGAGTATTTTAAATTTCTCCTTTAGAAAACTTTTAATTCTTTTGTTACTTTATCACTTATCCCTAACCATTAATTTATGTTTCCCGTCCTGGGTATGACGATTAACTACATCCGCGTCCTGGGTAAGAAGATAAACTACACCAGTGTCCTGCGTATGACGATAAACTATATCCGCGTCCTGGGTAAGACGATAAACTAGATCTCCGTCCTGGGTAAGACGATAAACTAGATCCGCGTCCTAGGTAAGACGATAAACTAGATCCGCGTCCTGGGTAAGACGATAAACTAGATCTGCGTCCTGGGTAAGACGATAAACTACAACCGCGTCCTGGGTATGACGATACACTACATCCACGTCCTGGGTAAGACAATAAACTGCATCCGCGTCCTGGGTATGACGATAAACTGCAACCGCGTCCTGGGTATGACGATAAACTACACCCGATAGCAAGGCCTCTGTTCAGGAGGTTTCGAGGAGCGTGGAACCACCTCTTTATTGCTGGTGTCCCCAAGTCCACCCTGACCCGGGGTGATAGCAACTGTTAGGGCCTCAGCTATAAGCAAAGAGTTAACACCCAAACTTGGGTGAACACACTATGAAAGTGTAAGAATAGGTCTTAATACCAGCAATAAATTTTTGAGGAAATATTATTACCAGCAATATATTATTACCAGCAATACATTTTTGTAAGAAAAATATTATATTTTAAAATTGGACAGATTGACGGTTCCGTATCGGATACCGGTTCGATTCCTGTCGGAGAACGAAAATTTTCTATGAAAATTTCTCGGACATTCAGGCCGGTAAATGTTGTTTAATACTGTTTATTATAAACAGAGCATTTGCTTAAATACTTGTACAGTGTAACCCGGATATAAGAAACCCGGATATAAAAGAAACCCGGATATAAGAGAGATTTTACATGGTCCCAAATTAGAGCCTGTGTTAATAAAACAAAATTGGCCAAAACCGGATATAAGAGAAACTCGGATATAAGATACTTCTTGTCTGGTCCTGACAACTCTCTTATATCCGGGTTACACTGTATCTATAAAAAGAACGTTAAACATATCATAAATGTCTTTAAAGAAAAATATTACCAGCAATACCTTTTTGAGACAAAAATATCACCAGCAATATATTTTGGTAAATAATTATTACCAGCAATACATTTTTGAAGAAAAAATTATTTTCAGGAATACATTGTGGGGGAAATATATTACCAGCAATAAAATTCTTGCCGGCATTAAATAACCCATTCGGGTTGGTATGCCGTAAAACAAACCAAACCAAATCTTATTTTTCATCATCATCACCATCATAATAATAAAAAGGACAGACACACTATCAAAATATTAAGCACTGAGTTTTTTTTTCTTTTCTTATATTGTGCTCTTCTCTAAATCTTGAAAAAGTATTGGAAGAGTTACATCAATGATTTTTATTATTAGTCTGAAATAGATTAAGATCATGGTGGAAATAATCTTATAAAGA
>OZ038484.1:14473849-14483849 GCA_964036315.1 Acanthosepion esculentum
TATAAACAGATAGTTTCTACAATGTATATGAAAATTTATGGTTTAAATGCCAAAGGATGCACTACACGTGCAATTGAACACTGACAACTTTTAAGATAAACAAAGGTTTCAGTCCTAAAAAAAAAGTGGAAAGAGAATAAGAATTTAATGCTTTTGAAGCAGTTTCTAGAAAGGAAAATAAAATCAACAAATGCGCCTGATAAAATCTTAAACCTAGAATGCTAAGTTGTGTTTTAAAGGAAACGTGATAAATAATTCACTAACACAGGTGGCTACCGTCCATTTCTTTCGACTGGTTAAGAAAATAAAAATACAGCGCAATGGAGAAAACCCCTTAAATGAATCTAAGGTCTGATCGCCGCATTGAGATATGGTCACATATTCAAAGAGACAACGATCCAATTAGAGAAAGATAATTAAAATCTGAAACAAAAGAACAGTACTCCATGCAGATATATATTCGTCCTAGCCTGACACAAGATCTCAAAAATCAAGTACAAATAAAAAACACACGCAATATTACTTGTGTGACACTCGTTAAATTTTCCATTCGCCCGTGCATTTAATATTTTTGTCTGGTTCTTCTGCTATGTAAATAGGGATTCTTGAAAGAACCCAAAGACAAATCTGCAATGCTATTTTTTCTGACCTGGCATCTCGGCTTCAATCAACTTCCCTGAGATTTTCTATAAATATTTTCATGCCAATTATTCTGAAGAATATTCTTCCTTGATGCCTCAAATTAATTAATTTAAGCACAGTACTAGATTGGCAACTAGGTTTCATAATTCTGCTCTAGGAATTGTTACATGCAAACTTAGACTCTATCCTAATAGATGCTTTCTTCGCGCACGTTTCGAACACCCTTGCAGCTTCTTGCTTTCCTGTCAAATGCTTTCTTCAGAATTTTATGTGCAGCATCATTCGTTATCTTCTGTTTTATTAAATCCTGTTCTTTTTATTATCCTCCTTCCTCGGTAACGTTTTCTCCGTTTCCTTCAGTCTCAGTAACGCCTTGCGTCTCAGTGGCTTTATAGCCTTTTACCGAGTGGGATGAAAAGATAAACTGCGTTTGGAAGTGTTTTTCATTACGTCTGAGTTGGTAGAGCAACATTTGTTGTGGCTGCAGGAACCTTTATGTTTTTCGACAAGTTTGTATTTCTTTAGCAACCTAAGCATGTCCTAAAATTTAAAAACTGCGTAATTGAAGTCCCCAGAGATTTTATGTCAATCCTAAGCGACATTATATTTATAGCTTGTTCTTTTCAGGTGTTTGCATAAGTTTCACAGCTATATTTATGTGAACTACGTTACAGTATTTTATTTTATTTTATTATGTGAAGTCTTGACAAAAATCTTTTTTCTCGAAAAATTTTTTTAAAATTTATTTTATAATATTTATTTAAAAATTATAACATAAGTATATTAAAACATCACTACAAAAATAGCCATTTTGTTTTGACACTTCTAGTGTCTTGTCAAATGATGGCGTCGTAAGTAAAATAAAAAAAACTCAGAAGTGTTGAAACAAAATCGCTATTTTTGTAGTGATGTTATAACATACTTTCGTTATAATTTTTTAATATATATTATTTGCTCTACTCAGCATTGAGCACTTTTTTAAAAATAGTGTTTTCGGTTACTCGAAGTTTATTCATTTTTTAAATCATTTTTTGACTTGTATAATGTACATATGTACACCTGTATTAATACTCTGTATTAATAAAGGAATTCTATTACTCATTGTCTTCGTAAAAATAGAAAAATCGACTTTCTATGTGTGCCTCCATTTTTTGTCTCATACTATATATATATATATATATATATATATATATATAGTTGTTGCTGCTGCTGCTGCTGAAATTATTCGAGGACTAAAATATAATGCACATACTTTTACTTTTAATTATCCGTATATACGGCGGGCACTGTCATTTGAGTTGACAAAGTTTCATTTTAACCCTTAAATTCATTATCCGTTTTTCCCTGATCTAGAGTTACTTGTTGCCATAAATATTACAAGTAACCGGAAACTTTTATAAATTTTATTTTCATAAGATGAAGAATATACGCTAACAAATGATAATTTTCACAAGGATTATTTGCATCTTAATTTTAGCAGCAACTCTTCGTCCAATGCGAAGGCAATGCGACAAAAGAAATATTAAAAATTAATAAAAATGACAAAAAATCCAATCAAAAATATTTAAACAGGCGAGATTTAAGCCATTGAATAACAGCGTTTCACCAAGCATAACATAATTGTAATAGAGGCCGATAACCAGAAGCAAACAGCGAGGATAGAACTCACTGTCAAGTTGTAATTAATTGAGCGAGACAAGATTGATAACCATTAAACCAGCGTTAATTGACGTCAAGTTATTAAATAATGAGTGAGGACAGAAAGAAAAAATTGCAAAGCATCCAGGGCTTGCTTCGGCAATTAGTCGGAGATTCGTCTCCAGCTGTGCTGGTCTAACTCTCTGCCTTTGGGCAGAAAGGAACCCAGACGAGGCTATGCCGAAGGGCAGAGTCTTGGATGGTGTGGTAGACAGCTACCCGACCCGGTGTATATGGGGTCTACGGGGAATTTTTGCCCGATTCTACGGGTTCGGTTTTCCCCGCATTAAAAAACAGCCTTGTGCCACATCCTGCCTCGCGAGGAGTTAAGGTAAATAACCTTGCAATTTTATTTTTTTAAGCATATCACCCCAAGCAAGGCTGGAAGCCACTAGCACGCGGGGTGGGGGGTACAGAAGGTTTGGAGGAAGAGCAAATAGGAGTGTTAAAAGAGAGGATGTGGAGAAAGATAGTGGATCGATCAAGGCAAGGGGGTTACAGAAGATTTGGAGTGAGAGCAGATAGGAATGAAAGGGGAAAGATGTGGAGAAGTGAAGTGGATAGATCAAGGCAACTGGATATGTCGATTGACATTACACTTGAATAGTTGGAGATTGTATTTGTCAGGGAAACAGGAATAAGGAAGGGAGTTCCACAGGTGAGATGTGCGAGACATGAAGCTATTGGAGTAGAAGAGACGTCTGCATCTAACAGTTTCAACGGTGAAGGGGTGGGAACGGTATGCCAGCCTCGTAGGACGTTTAAATTCATGAGGCATGGGAACCAGCGAAAGCAGCTCCTCGGGGCAATTACCGTGAAAGTATTTGTAAAAAAGACAGAGCGAGGCAACGTCGCGTCTGTGAGAGAGCGACTGCAGACGAGATGACAGATCAGGGCCAATTACATTGCAATGCACCAAGCGTATAATAAAAGCTCACTACCTGAAAAACACGCCGAAGATTTTTCTCCATAACTGATGTGTTAATATCATAATTAAGATAATAATAATATTTTTTTTTAATCATTTCACCCCAAGCAAAGTAATAATACCACTAAGACTGAAGTGTGTGAAAGAGAATGGGAAGTCTCCTCATTACGAAAATCATAATCAGTAACCCTCTACCACTGGTAAATGTTGAGTCTTGTATTGGATGAACAAAGAGTCCAAAAATAAACAGACATGTTTGATGGTTAACCATGTTTGTTGGTTATCTGAGTTGCTTGTTTCATGAATGTAAGACAAGGATGTATCTTACTATCGGACTTATTCAGCCTATACAATGAGGCGATTCAGAGACTACCAGTATTCATTACTCGCGACCAAAATCTTAACAATATAAGATATACAGATGACACAATGCTGGTAGCAGAAACAGAAAGAAAATATGTATTCCTACAGAAGGTAGCGAAGGAAAGCAACACGAAAGGACTAAACCTCAACTGCAAGAAGACCGATTGCATGTTTTTTAGCAAAAAGATGAGAAATTAAATTTAATTTAAATTGAAATATCTCGGATGTGTTTTAATAGGTGATGGAAGGTGTGACACTGAAATCCGAAGCGTACTGGAATAGCCAAAGATCCATTCCAAAATCTAAACAGAGTAATAAGAGTATTAGATTTTCCAAGCCCTCCCTCCTCACTTTGTGGCCGTGAAACCTCAACTGTCTCTTCCTTATGTTAATATAAGTTTCTTCATTCTTCCCATTTTCTCTAAAACTTCGTTGTTGTTCACATGTTCGTTCCATGGTATCCACATCATCCTTCTGTAGTAATGCATTTCTGTTGCTTCAAGACTCTAAATTATTCAATGGACAGTCAAGTTTCATTGAATAATTTAGACAAGTTTTGTCTGCTTATTTTCAGTAGGATCCGTACATATTCTCGGAAGAGCTTTTTGGTGTCGTTTAAAAAAGAAGAGAGAAAGTTACTGTGTTGATACATATTGTTTTATTCCGAGTACTTTCGACATTAATACAATCTTTGAGGATGACATTGTGCTAGTGTCGAAAGTACTCGGAATAAAACAATATGTATCAACACAGAAATGTTCTATCTTCTTTTAATATCGACACCAAAAAGCTCATTCGATAATATGAACGAATCCCACGAAGAATAAGTAGACAAAACTTCTCAAAATTTTTCAATGATAGTTGTCTCAATGAAAGCATGCTGCCAAAATACACACAATTCAAATTACATGATCCAAAAGCTTATCAGAACGCCAACACCTGGAATTTTAAATGTAGCCATATGGGAAGACAAAGGGAAAAGGCTATGACAGATTAAACCCTCTCAATAACAGCAAACAAGTCATCTACAACTATCCCTGACCAACTGGAAGAAATTTCACATCGCCCTGCAGAAATTATCCATAAGTCAGAAAGTAACAACGGTTAAAAGCTTTTTAAAAATCTGAACGCACTTTACAGAGGATATATCACTCTTTCTATTAAAATGGATAACTTTATTAATATTTCCATATATGAAGTGACTAAGCATAAAAAAGAATTGTTTAACCTGGGACCCAGTTGCTATACATTGAACTATGATAAGTTTTTTATCCACCCTTGATTGCAGCAATTTTGCCTTCTTTAATAAAGTCTCTTCTTTTTTTTCTCAGACAATACCGTGTTAGTATCAAGCTACTCTCATCTATGAACAATAGTTGACTCTTCTATTTTGCAATGAAAGTTCGTGGAAGTAAGGAAATTAGTGAATTTCAACAAGTTCAAATAATAGGATGGTGTAGCGATTACTACTATGTTTGACACGCCTACATTTTTCTCAACTGTGATTGGTCAAATAATAAATACTAACTATCACAGGACAATTTACTGATCGCATTCACCACTCCTGTTGTTAATTCACAAACATGTTTTTGTTACAAAATCACTGATTGGGCAATTTTTCATCCAATCAAATATTTTTTGTGTGCTCTCGAATATTCTCCCGCCATTGTCCGGGGAGCCTACCCATGGTTATATAAACCGGAATTCGTTCCAAAAATAGACAGTAGAAGCAGAACTCGGCAACTCACACGCGTCTACACAGATTATTCATTCTACTCACTGCACGCACGCACACAGAACATAATATCATTCACCATCAGTTCTATGTAACAAGCCAAGTTGCAACAGCTTTGTTATATCTAATTCACAAACTGATTTATTACATGTTCTTCTGAAAACATCATTCTATCTAATACAGAACTTAGAACATTCTTTCAGAAAACTTGTTTATTTACATTTAATCTTTCAGCTAACAGTTAAAGGGAAACAACTTCTCCTATCTTATTGTTTCACACATTACAAAAAATGTTTTGTATTTGTTGATTTTAATATATATGTTATCGTTGAAACAAAAATAGGTTTTCCATTGTTTTTTCCTTGATACAAAAATGTATAATTGTTAAATGCTATTCAACACGCAGCCACATCAACCTTTTCAACATAACCAGCATTTACAAGGGCATCAGTGTGGCAAGTCAAATAGAGAAATTGCTAGGTTTTGGCAGATTAATCATCAAACGGTTAATAATATTGTCAAGAAATTTAATGAAGAAGGCCATTGTCATGTGGAACAACGTTCAGGAAGTCCAAGCATAGTGTCTGAGCAAACGAAAAGGGCACTGAAGTGGGAAGTCATCAGAAACCGTCGTCAGAGCGTCAAAGATGTCGCCAACAGCATGGTAATGTCGTCATATGCGGTGAGAAAGACTATGAGAAAGAGCTAGGCTCTCAAAGAAGAATTGCAAGAAAGAAGCCCTTGATTTCAGAGGTTAACAGGAACCTTCATATGGAGTGGGCGAGAGAATTCGAGAGCAAAGATTATGAATTTTGGCAGTTTGTAATTTGGTCAGACGAAAGTAATTTCTGCCAATATTCGAATTCGAGATAGGTTTATATTTGGAGAAATCAGAATGGAATTTGGAACACTGAATGTCTGCAGGCTACCGTGAAGCATGGAGGGATTGGAGTAATGGTTTGTGTGGCTGTCTGGTCTGGAGAGAAATCTGATCTGATTTTTGTTGACGAGCGTTTGAAGGATCCAAAATACTGTCAAATATTAGAGAAAGGATTACTCCCGCTATTTTAAACAAACCGATTGACTAGAATTTCTACCTTTTTCAAGAAGATGGGGTGTCATGTCATACGACCAAAGTAGGAAAGGCCTGGAAGGAATCGCAAGGAATTGTCACTGCTTTGGGTAGCCTAAAATCCTCACATGAATCCAATAGAGCACGTTTGGGAGCACTTTGACCGGAGACTTCGAGAGCGTGCAACCAGAATCACGTCAGTGGCAACCCTTAAAGGAACATTGCTAAAGGAGTGGCAACATAGGGTTCAGACGATTAATGATAACTTGATCGAATCCATGAAAAATCGAATACAAGCACTGAAACTAGCAAATGGAGGACCTACTCCATACTAGTTCCAAATAATATTTATGTTGAATAGGGATTACATAATGAAATTTTGAATTAGGATGTAGTTTATTTCTCCTGGTTAAAAACTTTTCTTAGGCCACTCTACACAGCGGGCAATTCTGAAAGATCTATAAATTCTATGTGGATTCATTTTTGACGGCCACAATATTAACAGTATATAATATAATGATGAGAGTACTTACAGCAGACACAGAAAAGAAACAACAAAAGCCCCTACAGAAGGTAGTGAAAGAAAGGAAGGAGAAAGGTCTAAGCATAAAATACAAGAAGAAAAATGCATGGCCATCAGCAAAAAGCGGAACTCAAAATGCAAATTACAGGTCAGGGATACTAAGATCAAGCAGTTACATAAATTTAAATATCTAGGAAATGTTCTAACAGAGGACGGAAATTGCGACACTGAGATCTGAAAACGGATTCAGATGGCCAAGGATGCATCCCAAAAGCTAGGCAGAATATTAAGAGATAGGAAAATCTCGTAGGAACGAAAGACGAGTACTGAACCATTACGTGATAATTTTCCTCCTTTATGGCAGCGAATGCGAGACAGTCTTTTCAAAGATGAAAAAGAGACTCGAAGCAACAGAAATTTGGTTCTGCAGAAGGATGCTGTGGATATCAGGGGCCGAACATATGATCAACGACGAGGTTTTGGAGAGAATGGAAACAAAAAGGAAATATACTTAATATCAGGAAGAAGTTGAAATTCCTGGGTACGTAATGAGGAAAGAGAGCTTGGAAAATCTGATACTTACAGGACAGATAAAAGGAAACAGGGACAGGAGAAAGCAACGTGTGACGTAGTTGATAGGACACAGTATATACCGTATATACAAGCGGTTATTAAAAAAAAACTGAAAACGAGACGTTATTTCAAAGTATCGCAAGAGCTCAGGACAAACAAATATGACAACTACACCAAAATTTCGGGACTTTCTCTAGGCTACGGCAGTTAAGGATAGGCATGATAGAAATAAAAACATTTCACAAATACTAACCAAACAACTACCAATTGCGGCTAAGGTGCTTAGTAATCACTCCGACATAAACGTCAGAAAGCCGACAAAACTAATATCCTTGTCGTTCTAAATAAATCAGACTACAACACAAGACTAGAAGATATACTCAATGACAACACAAAATTTTAAAAAATTAAAAGGAATCCAACCAACCAACTGAAATTAAAAATTAATAAACTCATCACTGCTACTAATGACAAAGAGGACAGTTTGAAACTATTGAAAATATTATATAGATAAATAAATTGCCTCCCTTTGTAGGGATCGGTCACTGGGTTGGGCTGAAAGCAGCCTATCATGGCCTCTATTTTCCTGTGCCACCGACGAGTCAACACGGACAAATTTAGCTCCATAAAACTGAACCAGCAGCCACATGGTGTCCGAAAATGGAGCGGTCAAGAATACAACATAGGAACGAGGATGTTCCAACAGTTGCAGTAAAGCATCCGAAAATTGAAGCCTTCTTCGACCTGAAGACGAATATATTCCGACGTTGCAACAAAAATGAGAAGAACTGTTAACAGAACGAACTTCACTGCCACCAGTTAATTCCTCGCAAAAGTCACTTTTTTTTTTGCAACGATTTTCAAACCCAATTTTTCTAACTTCCCTCTTTTTTTTTTCCTCTTACTTATATAAAGCCTTTCTTTTTTCCACTCAAGTTTGGTGCTGTCCTGTTTTCTCTCGCCGTGTCACGTCTTTTTACCCTTATTTTCTACAGAGGACAAATTATTGGTCACATAAATTCAAAGGGTATGAAAACCCGTTATAGAACTTCCTAAAATTGTAGGTGATTATAGGCCTGGTTATATATACGGCACTATAAAAACACATAAACATAACTATCCTCTCCGTCCTGTATATAATTAACAAAAAATCATAAACCAACTCGTTACGCCATACATTCCTAGTAAATGTAGCGTAAAATCCACACTCGAATTAATTTAAATTCTAAAAATAATGAAAAACCTAATAATGAAACCATAGCCTTACTTGACGTCGAAAAATTTATTTACCAACGTCTCTATTAGCGAAACTATTTACATACTTATAAGGAACATATACGATAATCCATCTCTACCTCCACTTAAAATTAGACATAACATTTGACGAAAACTAATGTTAATTTACGAGTACGTTGTACGGTGGTTGCGTTTTTATTTGAATGACATGTCTAACATCTCTAAACATTTACAACAGCATGCTTTTCTACATTCGTAATTTAGGAAAATTCCTGGCGAAAATACAACCATAATCTTTCATGAAAATAATAAGCATAAGCTAAAAATCCTTGAATTTTATGTATATTAAAAATTGAAACCAAGCCATAACAAAATTAGTTATGAATACTGCACAAATGTCCTAAAATATTTAGATAGAAGGACTAAAATATCAAGGCCTATATTAATAGTTTCTAATATTATTTTCTATTTTTTTTAAAAATAACGCTTCACATATTATAATTAGTTATCTCCCCTAGAGGGTAAACATACACCATATGAAACATAAATTAGCGGTCCTCAATCCATGCGTAAAATTATAACTTTCAGATGGACAGACATAGCAATTTTGTCTTTGGAAATAATGAACACTACATGATTGTCTTAAAAATACAAAATGAGGATGGCATTGTCTTAACATCGAAAGTACTCAGAATAAAACAATACGTATCAACACGGTAATTTTCTCTCTTCTTTTAATACCGACACCAGTAAGCTAAACCGAGAATATTAACAGATCATATTGAAAATAAACTTGTCTAAAATAATCATTGAAGTAATATGTATCATATTGTAAATACTTTTCGTTTAATACAAGTACAAATCTTTCTGTGTAACAATTGAGGGGAATTGTGTAAAATAACGATGGCACACACGCCCAAATTGAAGTTATATTTGTTTTTGGAAAGAAAGAAGAACATGAGTTAAATAAAAGTTATGAGAGACAGACATGAGTTAAGGCCAACATTATTCGTGTTGAATATTTGTTTTAAGAAGTGGACTGTATTTTATATCCTTTTTAGTGCCAACTAGGAAGAAAGAAAGACATATATTTTATGTAAGTATGTGAAAAACAGTGAAATGTTATATGTTTCTTTTATTCATTTCAAAAAGAAGTATAACTTGAATTTGGGCGGGTGAGTCAATACGTGTGTCCGTCTTTTTAGTAGAAACGGGGGATGAGATAGAATG
>OZ038484.1:14491349-14503849 GCA_964036315.1 Acanthosepion esculentum
GCAATATATATATATATATATATATATATATATATATATATATATATATATATATATATATATATATATATATATATATATATTTAGACAGCAATCCTTCTTTCATGCACATTTCATTAAAAACGACCGACAAGGTGATTTTATTTATTTTTTTATATAATTTCTCGTGCGATTTAAAATAATGTTTTTCTTTTCAGATGATAAATTATATAAAAAATGTCCGAATGTTTTTTTTATCCGAGCGCTTTCGGCTATACATTTAGCCATTTTCAATTATTATATTTCAACTGTTAGAATTAGAAATAGTTTGTTATATGTATGTTTTATAAAATGTTTCATTTTTGTCAGTCGTTTTTAATGAAATGTGCATATATATATATATATATATATATATATATATATATATATATATATATATATATATATATATATATGCAGAAATATAGTCTTAAAGTGTGCTATATTTATGGGGTAAAGTGCTCAATATCAGAGATAGAGCGTGTGTAAATATAAAAGTGGACATGGAAGTCAGCACTTAGAGGCGACAGTCTGTTTCATGCTAGTGCAATCGTCAGGCGACTAGTGCTGTTATTTTTCTCGGCTGTTTATATAAGGGTCAGTGGTGCATTATGGGTAGTATATTTTGGCGGTTACTTTTACCGGAAGTCGGTTATTTGTTTATTTATTTATGTCAGATTATTTTGCTTGTTTTTTGTTTGTTTTTTTATTTTTATTTTTATTTTTTATCTTATATATTTATTTATTTATTCTTTTATTTTGATCGGTGTTTTTGGTTAACGTAGTAAAAATTTGTTTATATAGCTTATTGTTGGTAGTCTATAATGGCCACCATTTACCGGAAATCGCTTGTTCGCTTATTTATTTCGGTCAAATTGTTTTGCTTATTATTTTTATTTTTATTTTTATAACAGTTATAACTTTCGTCCGTTCTTTTGTTTTGATTTTATTTCGCATATTCTAACAGGTGTGGTTTTGTGATTTGTTTGGAGTAGTTTATTTTGCTTATTTTATTGTTGTTTGTTTATATATTTATTTATTTTTCTATTTTAAGTTACGTAGTAAAAATTTGTTTTCATGTCTACATTTTGAGATTAGCTCGGATCTTTTATTTAATAATTTATTTTGATCTGGGAAGGTAATGATAGCTATTTTTTCCTCCAAGCAAAAAGTTTTTGATAGGTTGTTGTAGGCTGATGATTTTTTCCTTATTTTCCAAGATATTTTTGGTGTGGTGTGTGTTTTGTTTTTTATTTCCCAGATATACTTAGAAAGCATTGTGCTGTTCGCATATTTACTATTTGTGAAAGACATTCTGTGTACATAATTTCTTTGTTTCCATGGTCCTTCGGTTACTCCTATGTATACTTTTTCTTCATTATCTGCTGATTTTGTCGTGGCTTGGTAGATTACGTTGCTTTGTAAACAATTACCGTTTAAGGGACATTCGTTTTTTATTCTGCAGTTGCACGTGGGTTTAATTTGTTCGTGTGGTTTGTTAATAATTTTTCTGTTGTGCTTTTTTATTATTTGTGCCATGTTCTCGGTGCAACTGTAGCTGATTTTTACTGTGTTTTTGTTGAATATTTTGTGTATGTGTAGTGTGCTTGATTCCGGGAAGTATATATACTACCCATAATGCACCACTGACCCTTATATAAACAGCCGAGAAAAATAACAGCACTAGTCGCCTGACGATTGCACTAGCATGAAACAGACTGTCGCCTCTAAGTGCTGACTTCCATGTCCACTTTTATATATATATATATATATATATATATATATATATATATATATATGAGTCGCTCTCAGTCACTGTGTGTTTATCCGAATCTAAAAATAAACACGCTAAAATTCACCTTCATTCCGTACCGTACGCTGATGGCTTAGCGGTTAGAAGTTCGGACTGACGCAAATTCAGTCGGGTTTTCGATCCTAGCTAGAGGCAACCGGACGTCTAGCCACACTGATGAGCTGTGAAACAGCGAAACAGTCTGTGGATGACAAATATATATATATATATATATGTGTGTGCGTGTGTGTGTGTGTACGCGCGTGCGTGTGTCTTTGTGAGTGTGTTTGTGTATGTGTGTGTGTTTCTGCGTGTGCGTGTATCAAAATTTTGTACAAATTCAGAAACTCCTCAAGGAATATGCTACCAAGTCACACCAGAGAAAAATGCACATGTTGGGGAATTTCAGAGACGAAGAAGAGATTTGGAGTAACAGAAATCTGTTTCTAGAAATGCATTTCGATGATATCATTAAATGAAAATGTCAAAACAACGAAGTCTTACAGAAAATGGAAACCGACAGAGCACTTATATATAACATCAGAATGAAATTCCGATGGCGCGTAATGAGAAAACTGGTTTAGAAAATCTGACACTCCCAGGACATTTTAAATGACGAAAAGAGCATATAACGTACCCTAATGAGCATGTTTAAGTGATTGGCAGAACAGTGTTGAGGATAGATAGCAAAAAGACAATATTCACTAAGAACTACAATGGACATGAAATTCTGGAGATCCTTCATCGCCAGCATCCTGAAAGTATATGGCATATAGAATAGGAAGTAAATCAATATTTTCTACAAAAAGGTCTTTAATTCAATTACGTAAAATTTCTCAGATTAAAAGATTCAAAATCAGTCATCAAATAATGATGAATTTTGCATTTTGCAAAAATAGCTGAAAATCCCCCCAAAAGGATCTCTTCCAAAATGTATTAAGAAACATGATTCGTTACAAAAAAAGAAATGTGCACTTCACAACTATCTCTATCTTTAAAAGGCAGGATGTGTGTGTGTGTGTGTGTGTGTGTGTGTGTGTGTGTGTGTGTGTGTGTGTGTGTGTGTGTGTGTGTGTGTGTGTGTGTAACAAATGTTACAATGTAACAAGTGTGTGTGTGTGTGTAACAAATGCACGGACGCAATTTTCGACGGATATGCTCCAAGTTAGAAGAAAAGCCAAGGTCGACTTTACATTTCCCAACTCACATCGATAGTGGAAATAATCGATTCTTTCATGCTTCTACGGCAGTTTTCATGTAGTTTGTGACCATTTTCTACTGGCCAGAGTAAGAGCCTAGAGCTGGCTACTACGAATAGGCAGGAAGATTCTATTGGCCAGCGTGAGAGCCAACAGCTGACTGACACGAATGTTAACTAGCATGCTAGCCTGCAAAAAAAAATTGATAGCTGCATTCGTCACAAGTGGGAAAAATTTAAAACTGCATGTCACTTTACTCCAATTTCGCTTGTTTAAACTCAACGTTGATTCTGATTCCGCAGAACTCAGTTGGGTGTGAAAAATTATTTGTTGTTAACATTCTTTTTCATTCGTTTTTTCCAGTTAAGAGTCCTTTTTTAAAGCTGATCGTTTTGTGTTCATTTTGTTTAGTTCTTTTTTCGTAACAGATTTAATGTTTAGTATAGAGCTTAGAAAAAACTCGCAGTGTGAGATAGGTAAAAAGTAAGGCATGTAGGAACATTAGCACGGCAAAGGGCACTCCTTTAAAGGCAAGGAGGGCAAAAATATTTTAAGTCAAGTGATGGCGATTGCTGTATGAGTCGTACGATTTTCGAATCAAGCACGGGCAACGCCGGGCCATGCTGCTAGTGTAATATAAATCTTTCTACATGACAGTGAATGCTGGTCAATTTTATCAAAGATTAAGTAAAAACCTGAGGTAACACAGGTTTTCGAAAGAAGGATGTTGAGAATAACATAGACGGAACATATGAGCAACGAGGAAGTTCCAAAGAATAAAAAAAAGCAGAAAGGACATTTTTACTAATATAAAAAAAACAGTTGGTTGTTTTTGGACATATAATGATGAATGAGGATTTAGAGAGCCTGACAATCAAGAGAAATATTAAAAGCAAGATGGACAGAGGGGAAAACCTTGAGTAATCTACTTAAGACCTTGTGTCAATGGATTTCAGGATATGACTTATATAATAAAGGATTAACAATGTTTAGAGCTAAAAGGGATAGAAAGTTGTGGAAATTCATGATCGCCCACCTGCTGAATGGAGACAATAAATAAAAGAAGAATGTTTCTTTCTTTCGTGATATTTATTTTTTAGTATTGTTTAGGGTTCGGTTCGAAAATCCAACCACGAAACGTTGTGGATATGCCAATGAAGATGAGGATAACCGTCCAAATAATGAAAATAATGTAAGCAACATTGTTACATTCATATAAGGTTTTTTTAAAGTCTAAGCAAATTTCTTTTTTTAAGAATTCATTTATTTGTTTTTCTGTATTTCGTAAGATTTTCCTGCTTTACGGTATATATTTGAATATAGATTTTCGACTGTCAGAGCAATTTCGACTTTCATAAAACATTATCGAAGACACTATATTTGAAAATAATAATATCAAAGTAGCACAATGAAAATATCATCTTTTATAACAAGATATGAAACCCGAAATTTGATGTGGCATCCATATGTTGTTAGTGTTTTATCGTGGAAAGCTTGCTCAATCCTGTTATGTCATTTTGCTCCCTATGCACGGTGGAGTAATGAATAGCAGATCGAATTGAGAAATTGGAGAGCCGAGTTCGAATTCCAGTCGGATCCATCACATTCACTTACCTACTAATCCTCTTCTTCTCCCTCCAGACTATGGGTAAATAGCAGGATTTACTGGGTACTATAATCTTGGGTAGCAACCGCTCTAGAAAAAGGGAAAAAAAACTCCGAATTCAAAACCTGCCTGAAGAGGGATGGGATCCGTCAGTCTATCTTGCCCAAGAAACACCACTTCTACTGTGGTTGCAGTACACATGGTGACCCTACGACCTTACGAGTCATGGGATAAAAAAAAAATATTGTAGTTTCAACGGAAATAAATAGACGCCATTAATTTCGTACCATTGTGTTTATATGTGTACGTAATATTCTTACTAATATTTTATATATTAATGAAATCTATCCTTACGAGATTATTGTATGTTCATTAAGGAGGTTATATACACTTATTTCGAATCCGATTTGAGGATATGGCATCTGGAAATAAGCATTCAATTATTCATATTGATACATAGTAATGTATTCTTTTCATAAATCATGTTCATTTGATATACAGAAGAAATCAAATGCCTTTATTTACACGGATGGCGCTTAACTGCATTGAGAGACATTAATCGACACAAACGTATGTGCATATTACGAAGGAATCGCATGGCAAAATGGTCAGAACTATGTTTTTTCTAACGATGAGAGACAGTTTCAAAATATCAGCAGGAGCCATTTCTTAGAAAGTTGAATGTAAAACATGAAATGGGGTCTTGTAAGTAAAACCGGGTACACCAAACTGTTGAAAGTTAGCAAAAAGTCCCAAGTCATTGTGACCGAGTCTGTCAAAGTACTGGCTTTGTTCAAACTGTTGATTACGCCAGATGATACGATCACTTTCAGGAACTGTAATTAAGACTCGGTAAGCAAAGTTACAGGATTAACCAATATAGAAAAGAATGTGCCCGAGCAGGTTAATACATCAGGGATCGGATAGTCTCCCAAGCAGAGATGGGTGCATTCAGAAACGTAGGAAAAAGAATGAATTTATTAAATCATTCTTCACAACGTGAGGAGAAATGGAAATGAAGGATTCATTTATTTTGAAATGCTACGGCAATGATTTTTTTCTCTTTTTCTTCTAAGTGAACCGTATCCAATTCTACAAATTTCCTTCAGATTGTGTTATCTCCATATTTGTAGGCTTTCCCTCGGATTTCTTGACGTTACGTTCGAAGTAAAATATAAATTGATTAAAACTTGGTATTTAATTTTTTAAAGAATTATAAAATATTTTAGAATTTAATAATACGGTAATTAGCAGAAAAATAAGCAAAGAAAATACGGAAAATAAAAGAATTATTTGGAAGAAGACTACGAAAAAAGAAAAGAAACCAGAAAACTGGAAAAAATTAATAAAAATTGTCATGCTAATGGTGTGAATAAGAAAATAAATTATTGGAAAAATGACAAAAAAAACCCAATAATATTGAATGAGGAAAATTTAAAGGGGAGACAATTAGATGTACAGAAAAATATGAAAAATGAATAAAATATAACGAAATAATATAGTGAAAAATACCACAAACAGAAAAACGAAAACAGGAAAAAATTTAACAACGAAAGAAATAACTACAACATAGAAGAATATGAAGACTGAGAAATATTTACACTTTTCCACATTCCATGGGTCGGTGTTCCAATCCAGATTAAGACTGGGCGTGCGTCTTCCCTGAAGTTGTCATATATATATATATATATATATATATATATATATATATATATATATATATATATATATATATATATAAGTTTCTAAATAATTAAAAGTTATTAAACCATAGGCAGGAGTTAACGGTTTTTTGCCGACATCAACAAATTTTCGCATTAAATAATTAACAAAAAAAAAAACCCAACAACAACATATAAAGAAATAAATTCTATAGTTTAATAAAAGCTTTAAAAGCTCAGCCGAGTCATTAAATAGAAAAAGCCTTTGTGGAGGCGTCAAAAAACAAATTGTAATCCATTTCAACACGTTTGTATAAGAAATTGCCATTTGAATAAACAGATAAATAAAGAGATTAATAGACAGATAATAATGAAACAGAATCCTCTCGACACTTAACGACCTGCCACAAGGCCATAAAATACCTTTAGACCAACTAGACGGCGACCGCTACTATCAGATTTGAAATAGGGACCCCGTCATAACCTGAAATAAACTTTCCGAAGGGGACTGGTCTGTAGATAAAAATTAACTATTAACTCTTCGACCACCTAACCAATATCCGACCCTAGCCGTTTCCATAGTAACTAATGTTGCAAGAGACCATACTTATAAACACGCGCAAACCACAAGATAGCTTATTCCCAGATTCTCGCTTGACGATGAAGCGAGACCAAACACCTTAATTCAACTTAATTTCAAAAATTATATTGAGGGTCTCGGCTCTCATTTTTGAAACATGAGAACTCTTATGTAGCGAAGATTTTTAAAAATATAATAATATACTATATATATATATATATATATATATATATATATATATATATATATATATGTGTGTGTGTGTGTGTGCGTGTGTCTGTGTGTGTGTGCGTGTGTGTGTAAAAACATATATAAAAACCTAGTGAGGCAGGAAGTGCCGACGAAGGTCTCACCTAACAGAGCATCAAGACTAAACTATTTAAACTAGTTTAGCCTTGAAGATCGGTGAAACCTTTGTAGGTAGTTCCTGTCTCACTAGGAATTTTTATACTTTGCTCTTACTGTATTGAGCAATTTTACGTTTTTTTCTTATTTTACTCGACAGTTTTTTTATTCTTTTGGGGGGAGGGGGTCTCGGAATTGCGGTGTTGGGTGATTTTTTCGACCAACACGAATGTTTTAAGTCTTTTTCCCTGAATTTTTACCCGATACCAGGTTGTTTTAATATATTTGTTTTTATTGCAAATTGCAATATCTGTTATTTTTTTCAAACCAATCGAGTATACGTATTAAAATATAAATTATATATATATATATATATTTGTCATCCACAGACAGACTGTTTCGCTGTTTCACAGCTCATCAGTGTGGCTAGACGTCCCGTTGCTTCTAGTTAGGATAGAAACCCGACTGAATTTTAGTGTATGTATATATGTGTTATATATATATATATAAATATATATATGTATGTATGTGTATATATATAAATATATATATATATGTATGTATGTGTATACATATAAATATATATATATATGTATGTATGTGTATATATATAAATATATATATATGTATGTATGTATTTATATATAAATATATATATATGTATGTATGTGTATATATATAAATATATATATGTATGTATGTATGTGTATATATATATAAATATATATATATGTATGTATGTGTATATATATAAATATATATATATATGTACGTATGTGTATATATATAAATATATATATATGTATGTATGTGTATATATATAAATATATATATATGTATGTATGTGTATATAAATATATATATATATATGTATGTATGTGTATATATATAAATATATATATATGTATGTATGTTTATATATATATAAATATATATATATATGTTTGTGTGTGTATATATATAAATATATATATATATATGCGTGTGTGTGTGTATATATAAATATATATATATATATGTGTGTGTGTATATATATATATATATATATGTTTGTATATATATATATACATGTATGTATGTGTGCATATATATATATATACATATATATATGTGTATCGATTGAACTATATTTTTAAATAAGTTAATTTATAATATATGTGTGTGTGTGTGTGTGTGTTATGATCTTTGTTTTTCAAAAACTATAAAATGTATTAGGTCTTCCTTAAATACGTAAGTACTTTCGACGGTTCTACCAGTCATCATCAGGCATGGAATCTTTTTTTTTTTGGTAAAATTCAAGTAACTTCCGAGACGAAAAAATCTAATCCAAATCGTTTTTTTAAATACGTTATTGATAAAGGATACAAATTTGCGGAGCGTGCAGTCGCAACGCAAAGGTTGAATTTTTAAAACTTTAAGTGAGTGCCTTTTTTTTACTAATATGGCAATTTAAGAATTTTTTGTTGTTATTTAAAAAAAAAGATATTTCGATTTGGATAATATTTTTTCGATTGCACAATATCTTAGGGTCAGTTGGGCACCGTCTGTGAGAAAAAGAGTATCATGATGCAATTCACTCCGGTAGAAATTTGTAAACGGCACGCTGTACTGCTTGGCATTGGCACCAGAAGCTCCAATACGAACATTTCAGTGTGTCTGGTTTTCAATCTGAGAAAAGTGCCGAGGATTCGGGATGAGTCTATTGGTAGTTACGAACACACGGTACCTCGGAAAATTAACTCGAAATATTTATTACTACATTTCGGCCGTTGTACGTTCCGGCCTTCTTCAGGTGGTTAGAATGTCAAACTGAACCCTTTATTTCGCTCACAGTGGTAGACTGTTCTAGTTCCACGTACCATGTTTAATGGATGTCAGTTATCAGTTATCTCCTGTTAATTTCCCTCTGAAAGTTCTCCACTGCCGGGCACTGAATTCACACACTTTGGGTCCTGTCACTGGATCTAACTAATTGCAATATGAGCTCTGGTAAAAACATGCGATGATAACAGCAAAAAGTGCAATATGAGCACTGGTAAAAAAAATGGTTGCTGAACACATTAGGTTTATAATACCCATAAATTACATACACAGGGACAAGGACATATGGCACAGTGGATAAAGTCATTAGTTAGATTCAGTGAGAGGACCCAAACAGTGGAGAACTTCCAGAGGGAAATTAAGAGGAGATAACTGATAACTGACATCCATTAAACATGTCACGTGGAACTAGAACAGTCTACCACAGTGAGCGAAATAAAGGGTTCAGTTCGACATTCTAACCACCTGAAGAAGGCCGAAACGTACAACGGCCGAAATGTTGTAATAAATATGGCGACAAAGATGAGGACAATAGTCCGAATAATGTAAATAATGTAAATAACACCTCATCTCATAAATATAGACAAAAAAACTTGTTATCGTACAAAAGATTATCGCCAAAAATTGCCGAAAAAAATGATTACAGTAATGAACACATTGAAATCCAAAATTTGAGGAATGCCGGTCCGGATCCGGTCCGAAATGTTTTTAATTTGCTGAGAGTCGGCTTAATCCCAAATATGTTGAGCTACGCCTCTAGGAGTAAAGTTGTAAAAGGTTGAAAGAATAAGATAGATATATTTGGCAAGTCCACAATATATATATATATATATATATATATATATATATATATATATATATATATATATATGGCTAAACATCCGATTGCCTCAAGCCGGGATCGAGACCCGACTGATTTGACATCAGGTTATTGCCGTTAGAGAAGAAAGCGGATTTTTACGTACTTATTCTTCGAATAAACACGGCAATGACCGAGAGAGCTCAATTCTTGGAAGAGCTTTGCAGTATCAGCTCTAGTAATCATTGTTTATATACAGAGATAATCAGACCAATTATTTATTTATATATTATACGGCTATTTTCAGAGCACATTTTACACAGGTATCCACTAAACATAATAAGAATACTACTTCATATAAAGTCATCTGTCAGTTTTCAGTGGAAAGTCCATATTAGACAAGGGGATTAATTCTACTGCAATAACTAGAGAATCCCACTTATTTTATGACATTCCACAAATTTGTTCCTCCCTGTTAGAGTTTTGGTTTTCCTAATCATCACAGCCAGATTCTTCTCAGTGTGTAGGCACGCCAAATCTTCCTTTTATTATCAATCAGGTTTTAATTGACCTAGTAGAATTTCAAAGAATATTATTCTCTTGTAAGTCTTAAGGATTCCTGGACACATGGAAGCAATCAATGGCGTATAATATCCTAAATGTTCTGGGGTTTATAATTATTTAATCGGAGTTATTATTCCAGTATAAGTTTTTCAGCGATTCTCCTAAATTCATCTTCGATGTTGGAAGAAAACATAGCATCTTCGTTATCCGTCTTGGAATCTCACAAATAATGGTAGAGAAATAACAGCATGGGGGACTTTTGAGTCAAGGAAGATCCAAATGTATATTATTGAAAAATAAAACGCTTTAAATTGTGGTACATAGAGAAAAAACAAAAAAAGTTTAGAAATAAGTATTCCAGAAATAATGATATAATTAACTAATTAAAAAAGAAATATGTATTTCTTGAAATAAAAGCCAAAATGACTATGAAATGCTCGAAAGATTGGGAGGTAAAAAGAGAAATTGTAAAGGAAAACTTTATTCGATGTAAGCATATAAATGTCGGATTCATGATAAATAAATCGTGCCTAGAAAGAAAGAAAGAAAGAATGAAAGAAAGAAAGGGTGATAGAAAGAAAGAATAAAAGAGCGGCAGAAATAAAGAATGAAAGAGCAACAGAAAGAAAGAAAGAATAAAAGAGCGGCAGAAAGAAAGAAAGAATAAAAGAGGAAGAGAAAGAATGAAAGAATAAAAGAGCAACAGAAAGAATGAAAGAATAAAAGAGCGACAGAAAGAAAGAAAGAATAAAAGACCTATAGAAAGAAAGAAAGAAAGAAAGAAAGAAAGAATAAAAGACCGATAGAAAGAAAGAAAGAATAGAAGAGCAACAGGAAGAAATAAAGAATAAAAGAGCAACAGGAAGAAAGAAAGAATAAAAGAGCAACAGAAAGAAAGAAAGAAAGTATAAAAGAGCGATAGAAAGAAAGAAAGAATAAAAGAGCAACAGAAAGAAAGAAAGAATAAAAGAGCAACAGAAAGAATAAAAGAGCGACAGAAAGAAAGAAAGAAAGAAAGAAAATAAAAGAGCGATAGAAAGAAAGAAAGAATAAAAGAGCAACAGAAAGAAAGAAAGAATAAAAGAGCGAAAGAAAGAAAGGGCAAAAGAAAGAAAGAGCGAAAGAAAGAATGAATGAAAGAAAGAAAGAGGAGAAGAAAGAAAAAATAAAAAATGAGTGAAATAAAGAAACAAAGAAACATAGAAAGAAAGAAAGAAAGAAGAAGCACAAGAAGAAGAATAAAAAGAAAAAATATATCGTGCCCAAAATGAAAGAGATAGCGAAAGAAAAAGCGAAAGAAAGAAACAAAGAAAGAGAAAGAAATATTTCCAACAACAATCGCAAAACAAACCAGTGGATTTGCGCCTCTCATAAGATTCTAACTTACGTCTCGAGGCAACGTATAAGAGCCTCTCTTGGATAGATGCCTATCCGGAACTCAACACGTAAAATACGTTTGTGAATGACGTGTATCGTCAGTCAATGTGATGGCCACAGGATACGACTGTTCTTTTTTCTGTGGACGATTTAGAAGAGATTTCACCTCGACGTCTGCCAACGAAAAGTAGGCCGAGAAAAAAAGAAAAGAAACAGATAATTGCAGACGACACAACAAGATGTAGTAGTAACTAAAGTTTTAACAGGTTTTTCGCACGAACTTGCAATACAATTACTTTAATGCTGCTTTTGCACGAATGGGCACATCAGCGATTTCTGTTATCACAAAACAGGGGTTGAGAAAGCGCGACCAGTAAATACTAACAAGAAAACAATGATGAAAGGTTTTGAAAGAGAAAAAGAGCAATTCAAAAATATAGAACACATTAAATATAAAATGGATATAATATATAAACAACTGGTAAGAAATGAAGGGTTAACATTTTTAAATAGATGTTGAGTTAATGAAAAGCAAAAGGACTGTGGTTATAATAATAATAATAAAATTAATAATAATAATAATGGCAATAATAATATGGTTTGTAAAAATCTATGTTGATCGAAGACGAAGTTGGATTTACGACTTATACTATGACATTGTTGAACGGATCAAAGATGGCCGAATGAACTTGAACAGAATGACAATGAATCTAATGACCAAAATCAGAGGTTTATATC
>OZ038484.1:14508849-14558849 GCA_964036315.1 Acanthosepion esculentum
AGACTGATATCTTGTCGATATTTACTTGGGTTTTTTAAGGCACATGGCTACATGCTGGAAATTCCGCTTTCTTCATGAATCGTCCAAGTTGATAATCTTAGCCGGTTTCGAAATTCTGAATTCGAATTTACCTAATTCGAATATATTTTCGCGGCTTCGAACGCTAAAGACAAGAGCTGACGAAAAAATATAGAAAACCTACTTTTTCTTTTAATTTAACTTAATCAGAAACAGAATAAAGTGCAGTAGAATGAAAGATATTGAAATGTGCTTTCAAGTGGAGCAGAGGCGGACTTGAAAATTAGTTCGAATGGACTTTCGCTTAAATCGAACACGGAGATATAGCATCGTTGGGAAAACAGTAAAAAAAAGGTCCCAGTCAAAAATGATCTCAGATATTTACTCATTAGTTTTTCATCTTTCTATTTGTTCTGTCCTTGTTTCTTTTTTCCTTCTTTCCTTCCTTCCTTTCCTTTCCATAAAATCATTACTGTTTCCTTTTTTTTCTTTTCTTTTCATTAAATCATTACCATTCTTTCTTTAACTCTTTCTATTAAATCATTACCATTTTCTTTCCTTTTCTTTCTTTCTTTGCCTCCTTCATTCCTCCCCTCATTCTTTCCATCCTCTCTCTCTTCCCGTTAGTTAATTACCATTTTTCTTTCTTTCTTTCTTTCTTTCTTTCTTTCTTTCTTTCTTTCTTTCCAGAAAATCATTACCATTTCTCTTCTCTCTTTCTTTCAATCTATTCATTAAATCATTACCATTTTCTTTCTTTATTTTTTCTTTTCTTTCATTTTATCTGTTAAATCATTACAATTTTCCTTCTTTCATTCATTCTTTCCATTAAACAATTACAATTTTCCTTCTTTCTTTTTCTTTCTTTCTTTGCGTCCTTCATTCCTACCTTCATTCTTTCCTTCCTTTCTTTATTTCCGTTAATTAATTACAATTCTTTCTTTCTATCGTCCTTTCTTTCCTTCTTTCTCGCCATAAAATCATTACCATGTCTCTTACTTTCTTTTCCCTTAATTCAATGCCGATTTTCTTTGTCTTTCTTTCTTGTTTTTTCTTTCCTTTATTTCACTGCCATTTATCTTTCTTTCTTTCTTTTGTTTATTTATTTTCCAATGCATTTCGCAACTAATTTTATTCTTTACTTTCTTTTAAAATACCACCTGTTATTCCAATCCTTCCAGATTCCCTTCTAGTTCTTTCACGGATTTTGGTTTGATTTTAAAAACTCCTCTTAAAGGTTTTATTTTTGCGTTTTCACCCAAACCCATAAATGCAAAGTACCATTAATTATCATCTAATAAATGCGAACGACAAGTCGTAGATGACGCCGAAATGTTTTTAAAAAAGGTATTTGACTCCTTCACTGACAACTGAGTAGTCTTTCTATCCAATTTCATTGGTTCTTTTATTTCTTTATTGTCTGCTAAGGCGATGAAACCGCAGATAAAGACATAAAGCGGTTTTGACAGTTACAAAATGGAGTGAAAGACATGAACCACTTAACGAAAAGACACGGTTAGGCCGTTAGCGTTTGAGAGATCCGATAGGCTTGATCATTTCCCAGAAGGCCTATAATTGTGTGCCAGCGACATGAAGTAAAATGGCCAAGATGATTCTCAATTGAGATAGCGGAAAAAATATCGAATAAAATACGTAGATATTTTTGTCACGCTCATACACTTATCAGAAATGTATACTTACTTAGATGCCTGTTTGCTTGCCCACCTACCTACCTACCTAACTAACTACCTTCTTTTCCTCTTTTCTTCCTCCATTAATTCCTTCCTTCCTTCCTATCTATCTATCTATCTATCTATCTATCACACCGTTCATTATATATCCATCTATCACAACGTATTCCTTATGTATGTATGTATGTATCTATCTCTCTATCTGTCACACCGTTTATTATATATCCATCTATCACAACGTATTCCTTATGTATGTATGTATGTATGTATGTATGTATGTATGTATGTATGTATATATCTATCTATCTATCTATCTATCTATCACGCCGTTCATTATATATCCATCTGTCACAACGTATTCCTTATGTACGTATGTATGTATGTATGTATCTATCTATCTATCTATCTATCACATCGTTCATTATATATCCATCTATCACAACGTATTCCTTATCTATCTATCTATCTATCTATCTATCTATCTATCTATCTATCTGTCTATCACACCGTTCATTATATATCCATCTATCACAACGTATTCCTTATCTATCTATCTATCTATCTATCTATCAAAGTCTTTTCATTATCTAGAGTAGTGGAATGTGTCGGCTGAGTGACAAATAGAGAAATCGGGGATACGTGAATGCCGCTATGTAAGTGTTGCCTTGCATATGTTCGCAATAATGCAGCAACCAGTGCGCAAAGAATCCACTGAGTTCACGTAGCATATCGCTTCTTGGTACAACAATTTCCATTGACGTGTTGAGTTCCCATTCCAGCCTGGTCCGCTTTATCAAATAACTTTGGAATTACTGTATGAATCCAACATTTCACCCCTATCTAGGGGTGAAGAGTTTGATTCATACAGTAATTCTCTTATTTGACATATCACAAATGGCTAAATACATGGTACCAGAGATTAGTGTAAACTGTCACTGCGTTAAACCTCATCATATCATGTGTCGCCGTCTGAAAAAGCCAGGACAAAAGATGCAGCGTTGAGGAAATATGTTCAAAACAAGAAACCAGAAGAGACGAGCGGGATAATTTTTGTCCTTTGGCTGGGCAATCTTTGTTCTTGTCACGAGTGTACACGCTCTGGTGCCCCACGTTAAACCCGACCTGATATCACGACTCAGTTGGGAGGTTGATGTAAATAAAATCACTCCGAATTCCAGATGATTAGGATCAAAGTGTAGTATCTGTTCCAACTTCCGACAGCAGGTACATGGTTTCAGGCATCACCGGCGGTTCCAGCAGGCCATTCATCAGCAGCAGCTTCAGCTCGCCATCAGCCGCTGTTCCAGCTGACTCAAGCTCCAGCCATCTTCACTAGCAGAAATGATATGCAATGAAATGTCTTTTTCTGGACAACGCCCTTCAGCAACGATAAAACTATCTTTTTCGGAACACCACTCTCCAGTGACTACAAAACTGTCTTTTTCAGGATACCACTCTCCAGTGACTACAAAACTGTCTTTTTCAGGATACCACTCTCCAGTGACTACAAAACTGTCCTCTTCAGGACAACGCTCTTTTCACCATGTGCCCCAAGCAAAAATATCATTGCGCGTTTGTGTAGAAACACTCAGAGATATTTTGCCTGGTGCAATATACCCTACCCCTACTCCAGAAACTACGTCTCTGATATTGTTGCAGTGAGGTTTTTTTCTGGAGTGGAACTCATGATTTTTTTAATTAATACTTAAACGCATGGGAGCTAGGCCCCTCAAGGAAATACGGTCCCGATATTGTTGTAGTAGTATTTTATCTAGACCCCATATTTAAGAATACTTTTTAAAAATACTAGGGAAGGAACCCTGGCCCCTCAAGTCCCACTTTTGCAAGATAGGCCCTGGTATTGTTGTAGAGGGTTTTTTCTAGACCTCACGATATTCAGTTATTTAAAAATATATATAATAAGCACTCAAAAACGTCCCTAAAATCAATTTTCAATTGACTTTTATTTCATAGTTACTGACTTTTCCTACCTTGTCAAAATTACCCAACCAAAATATTACCATACCGCCACCGCTGGGGCATGCGACCCACGTTGGGAATATACGTTTTAGAGAGAACAGGAGTAAGTTCAGAACACTTAATATAAGTGTTGCAAGGATGTCATCTTGTTCACATGTGGGGATACAATTTATAAATAGACAGTTAGTTCTAAGTGAATAGTCAGGCAAATATATGTTAGATTATTTTGTGTACTAGTGAGCCAACCAAAATGAGCTGACTCATTTTATAGTACACCCATAGAAGGTTAACCAATCAGAAGACTAGAAATATTCGACCCGATGTGTATAAAGGCGGCCATTTTGTTTTCTTTTTCGGAATATCTACTGCTAACCTGTCAGCTGAGGAGACCTGTAGAAATGCGTATTCCTACTCTTTCCAAATACCCACTGCCAACCTCTGATATGGAAGACCTGAAGAATTCCTGAATAGGTGCTACGAAACATTGGTGCTGTTACATTGAACAAGTTACTTCCTACGTCGGATTGCTACATTCAAGCTACATTAAACATGTATTACAAATATACTCCATTTGAGAAATGTTGAATTGGAAGAGAATTTACGGTTAAAGTATTCCGCTTTATTACCAGAAATGTTAACACTTCATCTTGTGTGAAGAGACGAGGGATAGATTACTTTTATTTAACACACTATTGCACACTAGTATAGAGGAGCCAGTAGTCAGGAAAACCAATTTTGTTAGACACTATGTGGTGACTTATTTTGTCAGCAAACAAATTTTGAATATGCAAGCAGTTATTACGAGCAGATACAAAGAGACTGCTGTTGAGATCAAAAATTATCACACTGGTACAGCCGGAAAAAAATGTGATTCCATTAAGCTATAGTGGCTGGACAGGTGGGTGCTAACCAAGGAGAATATTGTGGTCCCATCTGGTATTTCCGAGTAGTTACAAAAGCATAGATGCTGGGTTTTACCGAATAAAAAGCCTCACTTGCACAATTCTAAAACGATACAGGACTGTCGCCTATCCGGTCTATGCATTAACCTGACCCCCAGAAAATCATTTGTCCCACCTCCATAAGAAAATCATGTTAACTAATCTGATGTTCAAATACGTCCGCGTACCCGACTGTCTTTAATGTTTTGTATCCTATTCAATACCCTCTGATTACAGACCTGATTACACACATACACGCATATTCTATACCCCAATTTCAAATCAACATTTTATTTAAACCGTCTTCAAATAATAACGCAGATAAGATCTATTTATTTTAACAACAGTAAAAATTAATGGATTGTATCCAGTTACATTTGATATATTCGGAAAATAATGATTTTACCGTCAACGTATACGACAAAACTAGTATCATTCCCATTAACGTCTAGGCCATAACTAACGTTTTCACTGTTAAATAGGAGATAAAAAATTAGTTTTTGTCGTTAATTTGTACGGCAGTGCTTTCACGATTAACTTGTAAGAAAAGCATAACTATCTTTATCAAATGGACAAAGTCCGACAATTATTTTAAGACATTTTTATGTTTATACATACTTTTTTTTATAGATACAAATATTTAAGTAATGTTCTGTTTATAATAAACAGTATTAAACGACATTTACCGGCCTGAATGTCCGAGAAAGTTTCATAGAAAATATTTCTCCTCCAACAAGAATCGAACCTGTATCCTATACGAAACCGTCATATCGCCTAAATATATATAAAAATAAATTTTAAAATTATTAGTTAAATCCTAGATAATTTAAACTATCAACTTTAAACATTTTAAAACATTTGTGCAGAATTCATAATTAAATTTATTAAGGGTTGCGTTCATTTTTTTAATATGGATAGCTTCGAGAATTTCGAATTTATGTTTATTTCCTTCATGAAAAAGTATAAATGTATTTTCAACAATAATTTACCTAAATTGCGAACATAGACAGGTATGCTGCCGTAAATGTTTACAAGTGTTGGATGCATCATTTAAATGAAAAGTCAATCTTCAAGACAATGAACACGACAATGTTTTGACTAAGAAAAAAACAAGACCCTGATGATGACATTGTGCTAATGTCAAAAGTACTTGGAAGAAAACGAATCAGGATTTCATATATATATATATATATATATATATATATATATATATATATATATATTAAGACATTTTGATGTTTATACATACTTTTTTATAGATACAAATATTTACGTAAATGCTCTGTTTATAATAAAAAGTATTAATAACATTACCGTCCTGAATGTCCGAGAAATATATACTGAACTCTCCAGTCGGTTTTTCGACGTACGAGGTCAAGAAATTCAGTTCAATGAAACCGACAGCCAGACAACCATGCAAGTACGATTTTATTATAGTGGTGAACGATTTGTCCAGAACCAACCACACTTTTTGAAAGGCCGAATACAGAGATCTAGTGCATAACGTACCACAAGGTCCACAAACGAGCCTCTGCAGGTTTTGCATTCAGAGATATCCTTCTCCTAGACCAGTTGCCATCCAAGTCTATAGATCCCATATATATATATATATATTTATATACAGTGTAACTCGGATATAAGAGAGTTGTCGGGACCGGAGAAGAAGTCTCTTATATCCGGGTTTGGTATATTATATATACATTAACACAGGCTCTAATTTGGGACCAGATAAAATCTCTCTTATATCCGGGTTTATCTTATATCCGGGTTACACTGTATATATATATATATATATATATATATATATATATATATATATATATATCGCCTGACGATTGCACTAGCATGAAACAGACTGTCGCCTCTAAGTGTTGATTTCTATGTCCACTTTTATATTTAAAAACGCTCTATCTCTGATATTGAGCACTTTATCCCATAAATATAGCACACTTTAAGACTATATTTCTTCATATATATATATATATATATATATATATATATATATATATATATACTGAACTCTCCAGTCGGTTTTTCGACGTATGACGTCAAGAAATTCAGTTCAGAGAAACCGACAGCCATGCACATATGATTTGGTTATAGTGGTGAACGATTTGTACCGAACCACGCACACTTTTTAAAGAGCCGAATAGTGCTACAAGGTCCACAAACGACCCTCTGCTGGTTTTGAATTCAGAGTTGCCCTTCTCCATCCAAGTCTGTCCTGCTATATACTTAATATTTAGCGTGTTCATACTTTTCCCAAGGCTATTAGGAATGGATCCGACTGGAATTCGAACTAGAACTTAATCCGAGCCGTTATCCTTTACTCCACAGTACCTCCATGCTTTATGGCTAATAAATGATTAAAAATAAATAAAATATACTTGTATGCATGGACAAATATCTGAAAAGAGACAAGACATATCTAGCTAGTAGAAAACATGTGTGTATGTTCAGTCACCCGGAAAAATATATATTTCCAAGCCAAGGACAGGTCACTTGATGGTTTACTTTCACCGTATGCTAGAATGAAAAAGAGGATGCAACAGGAAGTGTCCCGATTTTTACAGCTCCATAAACAGCATCGTTAAACGATGTCTTGGCAAACAAATTGCGGCTAGTCCCACAGTGTTCTCTTCGGTTGCTCTGAGTCTTTAAACGCCTGTAAAATAAGTAAAAAGAAAGATGAAAAACAGAAAATTGATGCGATTAAATACGTAAGTTTACATTAGCAGGAATGCTCCTATTGTTAGCTATTGGATGAGGCTTGTTGTCACTTGCGCGCCACTATAACTATCACAAATATTTTATGTGAAGAGAATATTTACTAATTAAATGCAAGCGAAGAACATAAATTTGAATGATAAATTATTTCGAGGGCTTCAGCAAATGAATGAAGGCGCCACATTCATTATATTCTTTTATTGCTTGTATTTACGACTTATTCTTTCATATGGTGAATGCAAACATCCATATTGTTGTTGTTGTTGCTGTTGTTGTTGTTATTATTATTATTATTATTTTATGTTCAAAAAGAGGCTTACAAGGGTTTGGCCGACTGACATCCCGCCTGGTCATTAACGGGCGGCTTCGTTCAGCGTTTGAAGTGTGCATAATATACAAATTGGTAGTGCCAGGCGCCAGTCGTCGGCCCGGGCCGGGACACGCATCAAACAAAATAAGATGGTGCTGGAGGTGAGGTGTGGCCTTTAAAGTTCTGACCAGCCCAAAATAACTCCTAGGCTGGTGTGACATTTTAAAGAGTGTAAGGATATACGTATTGAAATTATCAGAACAAAAGTGGTTGGTCGCACTCACAAAATATTTCAATGAAAATAACAATCAATAAAAAAAGGACTCCACCTCGTGCATTAATTATCAGTTAGTATTAATGAGGAGTGAACATACAACTGAGTAGTATGATCAGTCCTCATAGGATACCCCACAGTTGTGACTGTTGATTCATTTTCTTAAATACCCACGTCAGAGGTACACTTTTATATAGGTATATAATTCATGGCGTCCAACTCGATCAGAAACATTTAAACCATCTTTCTATATATAACAGTTTCATTAGATCAATGATTAAAGTTGGCTTCAAGAGGATGAATCCATTAGATCTTAAAGTAGAGAATTCTTCAGAAGACATAGATTTGCAATAAAAAAAAATCGCAAACAAATTTAGCAAATAATAAAACCCAAGACTCCTGAAGCCTTCCAATAGCAACAAGAAAAAATACGTAACTAGAATGCAATGAGAAATGAACATAAGGATATAATTTAAAAACTTACATTCCACTATAACTAAAACAAAATTTTAGGACGTAAACTCACATCAATACTAGAAAGAGACATAAAAGAACGTACCTTCAAAGAAACGCGATATCTAAGGTTTAAAAATGAATTTTTAGAAATGAAAAATATTTCTTGAAGCTCTTATTTTAGTATTAGTTCCAAGCTAATAGATTATGTTTAATATTTACAATAACCAAAATACTTAAGTGAATTTCAAAAGGAATTTGAATAGATTGGATTTTTTAAATCGTTAAAAATCGCTAGTTTTAACGCCATTTTTAATTCCCTATTAGCACAAATGTAATTATCTTTATTAAAAATCTTTCAAAAATAAAATATAATTTTCTGAAATGTTACTTGAGGTATATTAACTGATGTAAAGTTCAATTTATATATATTAAAAAAAGAATATTACATATTTTAGTTTAAAATATCTCAGAAAAACATTTTAACCCGGAGGGAGGTATTTATTTATGGTTTTGACAGGTTGACATCTTGACTGACAGCCGGAAGTTTCCCTATTTTTTTCTACAGGGGCACATCTGTAAAAATTACTTAAGAAATTTAGCGTGAGCGCTTTTTTATATTAATTTTCTCTATCCAGTAATTTTTCAACCTAGGAAAATATTCCCCGTAATCTAGTGTTTTGCTGAATTTCAGGTTGTTTGGCTTTAAATATACTATAATTATCGCTCTTATTTTCTGATAATATCGTGTATGGTTGTCCGTATTTACTAAAATTCTCACATATATACAAGCACATACACACAGAGAAAAATTCAAAATTATTTTTAAAAATATTGGTGACCGGTGAATTGTAATAAGTTTTTCCATTTATGATTAGTAAGTATAGTTTTACTTAAAAACAATATAACCTAACCGGTACAAATTAATACGGAAATTTAAAAGATTTAAATCTTTATAAATTATCCGAATAAAAAAATAAAACAATCCTTCATCATTTCTTTCTTAAGAAATTAGTCTCCAAAATATCTTATTCGCAGAAGTATTTCAAATTAAATAATGACTTAGTTTTATTGCATTTTTATTTTACATTTCGTAGCAGATTTTGGATAACTGAAAGTTCTGTTTTACAAAAAATATTGATGATTTAAATTTTCTAAGGAGTTCGGATTATAACTAATTAAGCGGTACAAAAATTAGTTTCTTGAAGTTGCACAAATTAAATAAGTCGGGGTGGGGGCTATCCGAGGTAAAAAATAAATTATCAAGATTTTTTAAAAAGTGACATTTCTTAAATAATTTCATTAATTTGTAAATAAGTCATGAAAGTTTCATTAAAATCCGACAATTATTTGATTTTTTCAAGAATTTTCAATTCAGTTTGCACAGAAAAGACGCTAAAATTCACCATCCTGATTTTGCTCCCCACTCAACTGGTAACGCAAGAAAAAAAAACAAGATTTCTAAAAAGGATATTTAAAAAATATGATTCAATAATGACAAAATCCTTTGGTCTTCTTTCTTAATAATAAAATGAATATTTTGACGATAAATTTTGTGTTAATTAAGTTTGGCCATTTTTTTCATCATGGTATGCTTATTTTTCACGAATCTTTTAGCGGTATCTGCATAAAATATAATGGATTTGATCAGTCTAATTGTCTTAAATAACTGTTTTAGAGAGACAGATTATATAAATTTCAAAGGATAACAGTTCGGTCAATTAATGCCGAATATTTCCTGTATGAAAAGCGTTACTTTCACTATTGACATTAACATCTTGAGCTGAAAATCAAACTTGGCATAACATAAAACCGGAGGCTGGATAAAGTCTTTTCCTTTGCTAAGTAACATACAATACAATGTGTGAGAGTCACTCAAGTCAGAGTGTAGCTGTCGGAATGGTATTGATGAATAAAGTGTGTGATTTCAATGGAACACATAGTGATAGGTAATAGAGATTATGAAAATAAGAAATAAAGATAGACCCTTAAGGAAGGTAAGCTTCAGGGTAGCATTCACATATGAATCTATTCCATGAAGGAAGCAGTTATTAGGTTAAAATATGAAAACACTATTTTAAATATGTCTATATTTCTGAGTTGAGGTATTATGTACACTATTTGCATCATTCGGACTATTGTCCTCATCTTTGTCGCCATATTTATTACAACGTTTCGTCCGTTGTACGCCCCGCCTTCTTCAAGGACACATGGGACAGTGGATAAAGGCGTTAGTTAGATCCACTGACAGGACCCAAAAAGTGTGAGTTCAATACCCGGTTAAGGCAGTGGAGAACTTGGAGAGGGAAATTAACAGAAGATAACTGATAACTGGCATCCATTAAAACATGACACGTAGAACTAGAACAGTCTACTCCAGTGAGCGAAATAAAGGGTTCAGTTCGACATTCCAACCACCTGAAGAAGGCCGGAGCGTACAACGGCCGAAACGTTGTAATAAATATGGCGACTAAGATGAGGACAATAGTCCGAATAATGTAAATAGTGTATTATTTTTTAAAAATTGAAATTTGTAATCTGGTGTTCTCTTTTCATATATTAATCTCGATTAGCGCGCCCAATTACGACATTCAAACACATTCATTATATTTTGATGAGAATATTTGTTTTGTCTTCTGTATGGGGATTAAATTACAATGACTTTAGATAACAAACTGAGTCCTCTATATAAAATTTCCGACCTGGGTATGACGATAAACTACATCCGCGTCCTGGGTAAGACGATAAACTACGTCCAAATGCAAGGCCGGAGGTTTTGAGGAGCGTGAAACCACCTCTTAATTGCTGGTGTTCCCAGGTCTACTCTGACCCGCAGTGGTAGCACCTCTTAGGGTCCCAGCTATGGACAAATAGTTAACACCCAAACTTGTGTAAAAATAGGTTTTAATACCAGAAATACTTTGCAATAAAAAAAAAATTATTACCAGAAATAATTTTTGAAGGAAAGATTTCTATCAGCGATACTTAAAAAAATACCAGCAATACAAACAGTTATAAATTCTTTGAAAAAAATATGACCAGCTATAGATTTCTTCAAGGAAAAATATTTCCAGAAATAGATTTTTGAAGAAAAACATTACCAGCAATAACAATTTTATCGGCATTAAATAACCTATTGAGGTTGATATGCCGTAAAACAAAACAAACTAAACCAAACTATATTAAATTTTGTAAAATTTAAAATTGTTATTCTTTATCTGGAATTGTTAATTCAGAATAATAGGAAAAAATGGGGGAAAAATATTATTTCTGGTCACAGTGCCTATTGTAAGCAACAACAACGACGACGACTACGAAGACGACGACTTGTATCCCGATCTGTCAGGTCTCCGAGGTCGGCTAGACAATCCTAGTTGCAGGTGACTAATCAGGTAGATTTGTATTTGTTCAACACCCAGAAAGCCCACCTGTTTTTTTATACTGCAACTATGCTAAGAAGACCTTAGTTACAGTTTCGGGGAAAGAGCGCATAATGAGGCTTAATCAACAGTCTGAATAAGGCCAGTACTTATGACATCGTGCGAGCGCAAACATCAAAGGCTTCCCAAATAGTTGCATCTACCCAATTTCACTCACAAGGCTTAGGTCAATCGGTGATATGGTGTTCAGACACTTTCCAAAGGTTCCACGCGCTGGGATCGCCTCTCTAGACTGATAATATCAATGTCAGATTCCTGACAAACCAATCATGGTGAGATTCGAATTCGGATCTCATGTTTCGGAAACTGAACGTTCTAACCAATCGGCCACGTCCCCATTGCACATCTTCAGAGATATATCTACACGATGAACTCAGCATCTTGTAGATTTTAGGTTGGGTCTTGCAGCTGCTGTTATTCAAATAGGTCAACTTATTATTAGGTGGTGCTCGGTAAAAATGGCATCGTAAAAAATGGCAGGGTAAAAATGGCAACGGTAAAAATGGCAAAAGTGGATAAATAGGAAGAAATGGAAATTCGACAACAGAGAATTATGACCGTTCAAGAAGGATGGGTCTAAGCTCCCATCCCTCTAGTTTAAAATAGGGCTAAGTCCCCCCCCCGCTCAATATTTTAAAATAAATTTTTTTAAATAGATATTTACTCTAGTGGTGGGGGGAGCTAGGCTCCTTCTCCTCTTGTTTTAAATAGGGGCTAAGTTCCCGCTCCTGGTATTAAAAACACTTTTTTTTAAATTTTCGATGTCGATTTTTAGAAGTTTTATTGGGGGGCTAGGTTCCTACTCCTAGTTGCAGTAAAAGCACAAATCGTAGCGTGTTTAAGTGAATTTGATGACTATAATTAATTTTATAATTGATAGCTGACATTAGGATTAGATGTGTGTGTGTGTGTATATATATATATATATATATATATACATATATATATATTACGCGAATCATTCATACGAAAAGAAGATAATGAAGTTAATGATATAAATGGCAATAATCACTCTCGCAAACAATTTTAAATAATAATAAAATACCTCGAATCCGTTAATGAATGATATGGTCCTTGTTTATAAATTCCGGTTTTATCAGGTCTTTTTTTTACTACTAGCTTTCAATCGTTTCATACGATCATCCTCAGGTAGGGAAATAGGTAAGTTTTTTACATCCAGGTAATTACAGGACATCGAAAGATAAAGTGTAATCCGAAAGAAGTGTTTTTAGAAATGTGATATTGTTAACTGTAAGAATACTTTTGGAGCGTGCAGTCACGACGCTGAGGTTGAATTTTTTTTAACTTTAAAATTGTGCGTTCTTGTACTAATATAGTAATCTGAGAATTCTTTTGTAGTAGGTTTTTTTTAGTAAAGGTGGCATGAACTAAATTGTTAAGTGCATTAGTGTTATATATATATATATATATATATATATATATATATATATATATATATATATATATATATATATATATATATATATATATATATATATATATAAAGATAAGATATTATTCAAAAGGTAGAGGCCGTTGTGAGTGCAGTGATAGCAAGGGACGCAGTTGGTGAACCACCAAAAAAAGAAAACAAAGAAAATATATGCTGATCTGCAACAAAGACTAAAAATTTATGCAGTCACTACACAGAAGGAAGGAAAGATTTGGATCAATTTTTAGTGGACTTGGTTACAACATAAGATTCTAACTTTTTATTTTTATTTTTGGTATTATTGTAGATGAGGACTCTTACTTAATGTCAGTTTCTGATTTCAATCCCGGAAGCCGTCATCATAATTGTTTTTCCCTAACTTTTTTTTTCATTGGGTTCAGACGTAATCGCCTAAAAAGTAAAATCTCATGGGAGGTGGGAGCTTTAGCTGAATATTCTTTTTAATTTGACAAACTTCTCATGGTTTTCCATTATGTATTGTATCCAAGATTTTAATAAACTCATTGTGAGATATTCATCTATATTTTTTTCCTTTTACATTTTTTCTTATTTATCCATTTTTTCCGTTGCCATTTTTACCGCTGCCATTTTTACCTAAATTCATTATTAGGTAGCAGTCACTAATTTTTTGGCACTTCAGTTATATATTTTTCCCGAAAACCATTGGCCCGCGTCGAAAACGAGCCTAACGAAGATAATAACGTAGAGCCATGAAATATTCTTGTATATTCCACCGCAGCTCAACAAATTATCCACATCATTTGTAAAGTTTCATGAAGTCTGTCTAAAATAAATTCTGTTATTTTCTTATTGACGTTCAGTTCTGCAGCCTCAATCGCATTCGATTATTTCGAAAATGTCCTCCTTTTAAACTTTTTCTAAGATTTGGAAATATATGGAGAAAATTTAAAGATTACGGAGGATAGTCAGTACTCTCAGATAACACTTATTTTTCGACAACGTTCGTGTAAGCAGGTGTATTGTCCTACCAAAAGGGAAGCCCTTTCTAAAATTTTCCTCATCGTTTTCCTTATATTACCCCTTTTTAACATTTAAGGCATTCTTAAGATGGTCAGACATAACTTCCTTAGTTCCGTGAAAAACAAAATCTGACCACAATCTTTCCTGGAGATTTTAGGTCTTGAATTATTATGCCATGGAAAATCCGAGGCCAACCTCGACATGGATTATTTTTTAATATTTGGTTAATTCTTCACCAAATTCATCATAGAAGCTTCATTTCAATAAGTTTGGATTTCAAACATTTTAGCTCCAAAATTTTTGAAAAGTTCTTGATATTTGTTTATGAATTACAGGGATACCTTTCCTAAGCCAGCAATTCTTTTATCGTGGATTAGTCGATGGCTGAGGATTAGGTCACGTCCACGATCAAGCATTTCAGGAATTGATACCGTAGAACGTTTAAAAAGTTATTGGGAATTTGGAACATCAGTTATGTATTACGAGAAGTGGTCAGACATCATGTATGTCCTATAACGTTTCTTCTTTATGAAGACGTCCATACCAACTCTGACTACAATGTTTGATAACTTACTTTTTTTCCATCGTTCATTCAATCATCAGAAACAATTTAAAAAAGATAAGTACCAAAATCTGGAAAATTTAACAATGTAAATCCTCCTCCTATTCCCAGTTACAACTTTAAGTTCCTATTTTAGAAATTATATCGGGCAGAAAACATTTTTGACCCCACCATTATCGCAAGATAAAATCCCTATCTCTACATATAAAAGTTTGTACATAATAAAAATGGAAATAAACAATTATTCTGTCGTTTTAATGAAACATGAATCAATTAAAACCTGCTGTCAATATATATATATATATATATATATATATATATATATATATATATATATATATATATATATATATATATATATATAGTTAAATTCCCAGATCAATTCTGTGGACAAGACAGATTGGTATAAAATGACAATTGGAAAAATCTTAGATTTTGCCGACGGGTTCGTCTTCCGACTTTTTCAAGGCGAAAATGAAATCGAAATATCTCTGTCGTTATAGTTACATTAAAAATCCAAATTTAAAAAGATAGACGCTTCTGTCCAAGCCTTTTTATATATATATATATATATATATATATATATATATATATATATATATTAAAAACGACTGACAAGGTGCTTTTATTTAGTTTTTTATATAATTTCTCGTGCGATCTAATAAGGTTTTTGCCTAAATATTTGATTTCTGAGATGGTCTGAAATATTAAATAAATAAATATATACAAAAACACAGAAATAAATACTTTCATAAAAAAAACACCCAATTTTGTTTCATTTATTTTATCCAGATATTATATACATATCAAGAAGGTATACGTGGCCTCTCGTTATGCTATATATTATATATATATATTATATATATATATTATATATATATATATATATTATATTTTTGTCATCCACAGACAGACTGTTTCGCTGTTTCACAGCTCATCAGTGTGGCTAGACGTCCGGTTGCCTCAAGCTACGATCGAAACCCGACTGAATTTGCGTCAGTCGGAAATTCTACCCGCTAAGCCATCAGCGTACGGTACGGAATGGAGGTGAATTTTAGCGTGTTTATTTTTAGATTCGGATAAACACACAGTGACTGAGAGTGACTCAATTCTGTCGAAGAGTCGTGCAGTATTAGCATAAATAGTCACTGTTTACAAATTCACACCCCAAACCAGATTAATTTCAGGAGCTACTATTATATATATATATATTATATATATATATATTATATATATATATTATATATATATATTATATATATATATTATATATATATTATATATATATATATATATATATTATATATATATATATATTATATATATATATATATTTGCTTATGCAATGCTCTTCGACTAGAATTGATCTCTCCTAGCTACTGACGTCTTTCGTATAGTAAAGACAGGAAAATTTCCCTTTCTGTATGCCGTGCGACGATAGCTTGGCGGTAGAATCTCTGACTGATGCCAATCCCGGCTTGAAACAATCATATATATATATATATATATATATATATATATATATATATATATATATATATATATATATATATAACTACGTTTGCGGTGTGACTTAAGTTTCGTTGTTTTCCCAACTCATCAGTCAGGCAAGATAATTTTTATTTTAAGCATTTCACCCCAAGCAAGGCGAGAAGCCACAAGCACGCAAGGGGTTACAGAAGATTTGGAGCTAGAGCAGATATGAGTGATAGAGGAAAGGATAGTGGATAAATCAAGGCAACTGGAGATGTCGATTGACATTACATTTGAATAGTTGGAGATTATAGTTGTCAGGGAAACAGGAATAAGGAAGGGAGTTCCACAGGCAAGAGGTGCAAGATATGAAGCTATTGGAGTAGAATAGACGGCTACATTTAACAGTTTCAACAGTGAAAGGGTGGGAGCCGGATGCCAGCCTCATAGGACGCTTGAATTCATAAAGTCTGTGAACTAGCGAGAGCAACTCATCGGAACAATTGCCGTGAAAGTATTTGTAAAAAAGACAGAGGGAGGCGATGGAGCGTCTGTGAAAGAGCGACTGCAGAGGTGATGCCAGATCAGGGCCAACCACGTTGCAAATCCGTCTCTGGATCTTAACAAGAACCCCGAGGCAAACAGAAGGGGCTCCAGACCATATATGGCAGCAATACTTCATGCAAGGGCGAATGGTTGATTTGTCAATTTGAAGGATCGACTCCTGGGAGAAAAATTTCCTGGCCCGGCACAGGGAGACTACTTTCCTTGCAGTGGATGAAGCAATTGACTCAATGTATTTGTTCCATCTCAGGTCAGCACTCAGCATGAGACCGAGCAGCCACAGAGAGGAGCTCTCGAGAAGTTGAGCTTCAGACATTCTAATGGTATGCAAAGAAGGATCCCTGTGGTGATTAATAGAGAACAGTTTTATTTTTGATGCGTTAAAGTTAACCAGACAATTCCTGCCCCAGTTCACAACCGATTGGAGGTCCTTTTCGAGACGAACGGCCAGGTTAATTTTGTCAGTGACACTAGATTTGTTTTTGAGGCAGGAGTAAATTGTGGTGTCGTCCGCGTAGATGCCAACTTGGGAATCTATGACGTCAGGAAGATCATCTATGAAGATAAGGAACAGGGTAGGGCCTAGGATGGAGCCTTGAGGAACACCTGCGTTCGTGGGATAGGAGCTGGAGGAGAATCCGTTGAGAACGTCCTTCAATTCACGGTTTGACAGGAATGATTGTATTAGGTTAAAAAATCGACCTGTAATACCATAACCCTGAAGCTTGCGAAGAAGGCCGGCATGCCAAACCCTACCAAACGCTTTGGAGATGTTTAGGGCCAAGGCACGAGCTTCTCCGTTATTATAAAGAGCTTGGTAGACAAATTCGGTGATGGCCGTATGCACATCAGCTGTAGATCGGGCAAAGCGGAAAACATATTGCTTTTTGCTTGTAAATAACTCATGATTTTAATAAAATAATATACAGGGACTCAGGGGAGGGACGCAGATTCACAGCTCAAATTTAAAATAGGACAAAAATAATATTGGGGTCTAAATACAGAAAACAGGATGTAAGTAGGTACCATTTGAAAAAATATTTATTATTTATTTTATTTATTTTCAAATGGTTCCTAGGGTGTAGTTAGGGACCATTTGAAAAAAAATATTTATCTATTTTTATTTATTTATTTTTTTATATGAAGACGGGTAATATAGCTGATCATTCTTTGGATTTTATGCAGGAGCTCAAGTTAAATAACAGAAGAATCGGACAATATGTGTCATTAATAGTCTAAGCATGGTATAGACAACTTTATAATAATTAATAATCTTCTACGCATTTCTTTTTTCTCATATTTTCATTTCCATTTTGTCTTAGAATATAGTCCTGTTGAGCGAGAGACTCCATTGTCTTTAGGACAGGGTTTATTTTCAATTTAATAAATTACCATAGAATCATACTTTTCTCAAACTCCTAGATCATCGATTCGGCCTTATATCACATGTCTGAATGTTCTTACTTCATTCGTTTGCACAATTCCCTGTCGATGACTGTTTGTACCCTCTCATGTCTATGCTAATTTTCAAAATTTTTAGAACACCATTATTATTATTATTATTATTATTATTATTATTATTTCCTTTGATTTCTGGCATTTACACATTTCTTTCCGGGTCCCGCCCAGGGACCTAAGGTTAGAAATGGCATCATGACACTTTCCACTGACAAAAAAAAAATTACATAGATAAAGCCCTTCGTAAAGTGTGTTCTGTACTTGTCAGAACAATTTTTTGTATCTCATTGAGGCATGGACTTCCAGGAATCCCTTTTATTATTATTATTATTATTCTTATTATTATTAACACTACAGAAGAGCACGATTTAAGAAAAGAATAATAGAAGAAAAGACACAGTATTTAAGATGATTTCCATAATATGCCTCTCTTCTTCAAGTTATGTTTAAAAATTGCATACAAGTATAAAATATATATATATATATATATATATATATATATATATATATATATATATATATATATATATATAAAAACTACAATTGTTTGTACAAACGTCATTTGTCTTGTGAATAACGGTTGTACTAGTAACCAACGCGACACAGCTAACAAAATGCAACCAGCATGAATAGAATGCAAATGAAACGTGAGTAACATGATAGGGCCGCTCATCTTGAATTTTTCCGTTAGTTGATTCGTTACAAAAGGTAATAAATCAAATTATTTCAGTATATATTTTATAAAATGTTCCTGTCAATTTGGGCATTCTCCCGTGATAGGGAGTTAGTGGATTGCATATGTAGTTTTATGTATTCGTTTTAAGGCTTGAAAATTTGGTGGAACCTGGATATTATTTTACAGAATATGCACTTTAAGTTATTTGTCGAAATTATTTCCGATTGTGATTAGATTTTCTGAAAGATTCATTGATGTCACATTCTTGTGTCGGGCATCATAACCAAGTTCAGTAATTCTAATTTCGACGAATATCTTAATTTGCACATGCTGGAAATATCCAGAATCAACCAACTTTTCAACCGTTAAAAGGCATGAAGATAATTACATATCGGATGTATGCTGGCTGCGTTTCGTTCCTTTTGTCACGTTGATTACCATTACAACCGTTTTTCCCAAGACAAGCGATGTTTTGCCATAATCTAGTGTGTTTTTAAATATTTGTATAGATGTACAATTCCTAAGCATAACTTGAAAAAGACAAACATACTGTGGAAATATTGTTAAGTGCTGTTTTATCTTTTTTTTTCTAAAATCGTGTTCTTCACTCAGTGTTAAAAAATATTGAAAGAATCACGTCAATCATTTATTATTATTATTATTATTATTATTATTATTAAAATGTTCTCATTTTTGCTGTGGGGAAAAGACATCAGGATGCATATCAGTAGCAGAAATAGAAATTATTGTTTTATTAGTCGATTAAGCCCCAAATATACGTGTATACGAAGCGGAAATGCATGACGCTTCGTTGTCTGTCATCATTTCAATATTTGCCATGAGGCAGGGTGCCCTTTTCATTCAACAGCTACTCTTCAAAAAAAGTCTTCTTCAATCATTAGCTCTTTAAAAACGAATCCTTACTCAGATATTCATATATTCAGATTGTTGCCCCTATCTAAATTGGCGTCAACTTGCAGGAGTTTCCTGACGCCAGAAGAGAACACTTCTCGTCTCAATTGTCGATTAAAATGTCATTTTTCTCGTGCATTGTGGTGAAATCATCGGCGTAGTTTTACGCTTCCATCCCAATTTGACTTTTATGGATGTGCCCAGTTCATTATCTGGGTGGTATTTTTAAAAAGAACAATAACAGATGATACCGGAATATGCTAAATATATAATAGGCGTGGACAGTAAAAGATAGAAAGATTGTTTACAAAGCCATGCAGCAGTGTTTGGCACATCCCGCAAACTAAGTGTACCTATGTTCACTTCTTACAGCATACCACATAAAGTGGACTTATACCATTACGAGAGGCAATAATTGTAGTAGTGAACGCAAACTATAAAAGGTATATCAGAATATTATCGGTTTGTTTTGATCAGAGTTTTATCACCTGGGCGATATTGCTCACCAGTGGACGATATCACCTGTTGGGTGGGCAATGACCATTAAACAGAAAATAGCGGATGATCGGAAACTTTGGTGGGCCATATAGGATTGGGTGTATTAAGAGTGTATTTCAACATATGCTACCCCAGAAAAATATTTATAATTCTGGCACAGGCTAATAAAAATTAGTAAATACGCGAAAAATTATCATGCGATGTTAAACAGTAATTTGTAAGATTAACAATTGCAAGACAATAGAATTCGAAACCGCATTGAGTGTCCCGCAAGTGCATTATTTTTGTACTCTTATTAAATATATACATGGGTGTTCGTTGTGGCGCAGTGGATACGGGTTCAAAACAAGGAATCGTAGTTCGAATTCCTGTCGGGTTTGTTACCTTCATTTACACGCAAATACATTTTGGAAAGTTATGAATCCATCTCTCTTCACCTCAGCCATGAGTTGAATAGCAGAAAAGACTGGGTCCTATAGCCTTGGATGTCGTCTAGTCTACCAGATAAAGAAACGATAACCTACTGCGTGAAAATATCCTGCCTAATTGAAAGAGGTATGATCGCCAAGCTTTTATCACGTATGGTACTTAGTTATCTACTGTTAATTTCCCTCTGAAGGTTCTCCACTGCCTTAACCGGGTATTGAACTCACACTCTTTGGGTCCTGTCACTGAATCTAATCAACTGACATTGAGGTCGATAGGAATAAGAAAGTCGTCTATTATTTGGATGTGGAATTAAATATACAAACTGGAAGCGTCTCACCTTACATGAAACCCAACACAAATTTAAGGAAAGTGAACGCTGGATCTAACCATCCTGCGTTTATAGTCAAGTACTCCCCTGAAGTAACAGAGTGCAGGCTATCTTGAAATTCCTCTTGTAAAATCATTTTTGAAGAAAATAATGAAAGCGTACGAAAGGGCGTTGAATGAGAAGGGCCTAACATTAAGCTGTGATTCAAATCTTAAATGAACCAATAAATAAGGAATGAAAGGCGGAAAAGAAACATTATTTGGTTTAACCCTAAAACACTAACCATCAATTAAAGTTACACCACTACTAACCATGGGTATATCATACCCGATTTTGAAAATATCAAAATTAATATTAAATATAAATCTTTATTTGAAATATTTTACATGCAGGCACTTCAAACTTTGTACTTTGAGTTAACATTAATAGGAACTGAAAAACATATTATTTAAGTAAGAAAATCAGGTACTGAAAATTGTAATTAAAAATAGGAACATTTGCGCTGGGTACTATATACCCATGGTTAGTGTTCTAGGGTTAAAATCCCACCATCTTTTAATTTAAAAATGAAATCCAACACAAGAAAGATTATTTTCAATTTGCTTTTTTAAAAAAAATTATCAGAGTTCTGAATTGCACAAGATTTTTAATAGAATTACAATAAATTTGTTACGAGCAATTTGGAAACGACATTAAAAAGACGGAATGCCAGGAATTTCAAGGCTAGCGTGCGACACGATATAGTTAATTGAAACGTGTAAATGTAGGGATAAAAGAAAATGTCCACTGGATGAAGTCTGTAAAATGGAAATAGTGGTTTACAAAGCGGAAGTAAACGATGCAAATTGTCAGAGCAAGGTATATTTGGGAAGCACTGAATGAAGCTTCAAAAAGAGATGTTACAACCACAAGTCAAGTTCAGGTTAGAAAGCCATATGCATCGTACAAGACTGACCAGATTTGTGTGGGGATTTATTGGGAAAATAATAAAAGCGGTAATGTAAGCTGTAGCATATTGTAGAGCCCGGACTTACAGTAATGGTAGTGATGTCTTCAAGTTGTAAAAATAAAAGATTAGCAATAATAACTTATCCCTACCTAAAACTTTATTAAATGATAGGTCTGAAGTCATGTCTGGCTATAAAGACACTAAAATGTATATTTTTGGTTTGTATGAACCCGGATAAAAGTACGTATAATATATTTTCTTTACTCCCCCTGCCATCCAATTTCCCCATTCTTGGCTTACCCTTACTCTTCTTTGCAATTTAAAATCTCTTTAACTTTCAAAAGAGGTAATGAGTTGTTTTTAAATTTCCCAAATAAATTATTTTTATCATATGTTATCTACTATCGCCCGAAGAGGAACCATTATAATTCCGAAACAGAACATTTTTGTGTAGCGATGTAATTTATTATAATAAAATATTCCCAAAATATTTTTCTCTACTTTGTATTGGGCAGTTTTTAAAAAGTAAATGCTGAGAACTGTGGATTTTTACTCAATCTGTTCTTTCTCTCTCATATATATATATATATATATATATATATATATATATATATATATATATATATGTGTGTGTGTGTGTGTGTGCGTGTGTGTGTGTGCGTATGTGTGTTTTTGTGTGCGCACGCTCGTGTGTGTGTCTGTATGCGTGCGTGTGATCGACTGCTCGGTTCCGACCACAGCTTGTGCAGAGAACTGCCTTAACGCATTAACGTTTGTTCAAAATAAATGGTGCACACCTGTGGTTTTAACTGCAACGAATATACGAGAGGATTTTGCCTAAGGGATACACACTAGCAATATTTTTTCTGTCACCTATTGTAATATTTCAAAACATCTTGTGCAGAGGGAAGGGAATAAGGAATACCTGTCTTTCCCAAAAGTACCGTTGGAAAGTAAATATAAACACGATCAAGTAGGAATCGTACTCTGATCCATGATTCTTTAATCTGTGCTAAAAAATGTAACGCCAACTAATAATTGCAATAGTTCCCTTCTGAGCTGAAGATGGATGAAGAGAGGACTGACCGAAATAAGGATTTAGTTACTAATTCTAGATTAATTATTTGTTAATTGCAATATTTAATCTCAAAGCACCAGAAAAAAAGATATGAAGCAAGAAGACATTTAAAATTCATTGTATAATTGAAAAAGCCCACACTAGAATGTACTTCCGGTTGGCAGCCGTTGTCTATTGGAAAAGTCAAGCCATAATTTATGTCATTCTATCCTTGTTCTTTGTTGAATTTAGAAGGTAGAAAACAATAACATATTCCATCATACTAAATATTTGCACTGGCAGTTCAGCGTGGTTTATGGTTAGAAAGCTTTTCTCACTAGATCAATTACGATTGAGTAGTGAGTTTGTGCCTCACTAGGTGCTCCAAACTTTCGGCCTTGTGCCACATCTAAGCTACGCTTAGAAATTCATTTGGGCACTTCACCATAGTGTAATGGTTAGTAAGTTTGTCTCGCTAGATCAAGTATAACTGAGTCGTGAGTTCGATCATCACCTCATGCTCCAAACTTTCGGCCTTGTGCCACATCTAAGCTACGCTTAGAAAACCATTTGAGAACTTCACCGTGGTGTCATGGTTAGCAAGCTTGTCTCGCTAGATAATGTAGGACTACTTCGTGAGTTCAATACTCACTGGGTGCTCCAAAATTTCGACCTTGTGTCAAGTCTAGGCCAACTTGGAATAATACTGTCATCTATGTTCTGGAGCACCCGGTGTTCATCTTAGGGACCTCGACAAAATTCAGAGACGGATATGCAATGTGATTGGCCTGATCTGGCATCTCGTTTACAGTCGCACTCTCACAGACTTGCCATCACATCCCTCGTTCTTTTCTATAAATACTTTCACGGTCACTGCGCTAGTTCCCAAACTGCATGAATGTAAACGAGACACTTGGTCGGCACCTCAGTCCCACCCTTTCACTGTCGAAACGGTTAAATGTAGGCATTTCTCCTACTTCAATAGCTTCATGTCTCGCACTTCCCGTCTGTGGAACTCCCTTCCTCTTATTTGCTTCCCTGATAGCTATAATCTCCAACTATTCAAATGCAATGTCAATTGACATCTCCAGATGCCTTGATCTATTCAACGTTCTTCTCTTCATATTATCTCTTTCTCGACTCTTTACTCTTGCACCCCCTTGCATGCTAGAGGCACTCTCGTCTTGCTCGGGGTGAAAATATTTTTTAAAAAAAGTATTTGCTTGAATTAAATTAAACATTTTTATTTTAATGTCCTTTATTATATACCAACAGAGTTGGCAGACCTAACTTTGCTACAAATTATTTATAAATTACATAGGAAACTTAATTTAAATTTTTACCCTCTCACATGAGCGTAAACTTGAAATACGTTTTGAAAGTGTCTTTTACGATTTTATGCAAATCTATAAAAATAATACAATGAGACATTTTTAATATAAATTTGCAAAACATTCTTTTTCACTCGAGTGCCCAGTCAAGTGATTAAAATATGCATGAATTATAAATTGAAATATTTAGAGGGGAGTAAAGAAAGATGCAAATCTTTCGGTAATCACTCGCACTATATTTTGTCCACTCATCCACAAACACAAGCAATGAATACGACCTTTTACAGAAAATTTATGGCAATTTTTCTTTGAAAAGAACGTGTTAATTACAATAGCAATATGAATCAAACAGCAGGTGCATAAAATGGCAGCCACTCATTGAAATTTAGATCTTGTAACCTAACAGAACTGTTTCCGTGCAACTGGTAATCAGATTATACGAATGAGACAATTAACTTTTTCTTATGTTCTCGAATATGTTAAATCCCGTTAAATAATTTTATTTTCGAGGTAATGTTTAAAACATACAATTAGTGTAAGATTATTATTGTTGATCGAAAGTAAGGCTAATTACTTAATTACTTGCTTTTGAATTAATATTAATAACATGAATTGTGTATACACCTATATATATATATATATATATATATATATATATATATACATATATATATATATATGAGAAAAATATATGAAGACTGGATACTTAAAACTCATTGAATAACTGAAAAAATATGGCTATATATATTTGAATAAAGACAAAAGGAAAAAAAAACTTTTCTTTACTCAGGCGTATCGTCTCCTGAGCCGTCGGCCGAGAAAAGTTTTCCTTTTGCCTTTACAAATATGCTATATATATATATATATATATATATATATATATATATATATATATATAGATAAGCATTTCACCCCAAGCAAGGCGGGAAGCCACTAGCACGCAAGGAGTGACAGAAGATTTGGAGCGAGAGCAGATAGGAGTGATAGAGGAAAGGATGTGGAGAATGATAGTGGATGGATCAATTCAACTGGTGATGTCGATTGACATTACATTTGAACAGTTGGAGATTATATATATAAAGCATATTTGTAAAAACAATATGAATACACACACACGCACGCACACACACACATATATATATATATGTATATATATATATATATGTGTGTGTGTGTGTGTGTGTGTGTGTGTGTGTGTTTGTGTGTGTCTGTGTGTGTATGTGTGTGTATGCGAGATGATGAAAGTTGTCAGAAAATGTATACACAGGAGTTGATTATTGCATGGATGAGCGATGACAGATTACTTAAGGTCCTCACGTTGTAGCCAGCGTGATGGTGGACAAAAGAGTGTTGGACGGCCGTGGATTGGGTATAAAGACAATCTAAAATGTAACCTCTCAACTATCAATGTGCCTCATATTAACATCAAGTGAGTTCCTCTGGATAGAAATAACTGGAGATTTAGTGCAACGCAAAAATGTACAACACATTAAAAAAAATGTTTCTTTACGCATTTCTAACGCAGTTAGATTAATGAAATGTTTACTCCTAATAATAAATATGTTTAAGCATTTAGCCAATAAATATGATTTTTAAAATTCATCAATAAAAATAACTGACGAAGAAAAACTGTTATTTTACAACTCAAAGGTTTACAATAAATTTATTGAATCAACTATGAATATTTCGTAGCGTAACCGTCATTTCTAATTACAACATGTCGGCGTTTAGAGTAGTCCCCTACAAATTTCTTGCATGTTTCTTGGCTAATATCTTTCATTCTTCCCGACAAAGTCTCTTTGTTTTTGCAGGTACCTTCTTTGAATTATCAGTTTTAGCCCTCTCCATAAATTTTCAATCGGATTGAGATTGAATTGGCCATTTTAGAACGTCTATTCTATTTGAACTTAACCATGACTTTTTAATCTTTTCAGTATGTTTAGGACCGTTGTATTTTTGAACGACCCAACCTCGTTTCTAGCCCAGCTAATGTGCACTCTGACAGAAATTTCTCCCCCAAATATCCCTATAATATGCTCCATTTTTATTCTTCTATTATTTCAATGTTCTCTACACCTTCGGCACTAAAGCAACCCCAGATCATTATTGATCAGCCTCAAAATTTTACTGTTGGGATGGTATTATTCGGGGAATATTCAGTACCCGATGTTCTCCAGACCTTTGCCACAACATTTCTGCCCAAATGTTTAATTTTCGTTTCGACTTACCAAAGTACATTTCCCAAAATCCTGCAGGTTTGATACAATGCTCGTTTGCAAAATACTGTCTAGCAAGAACGTGTTTTCGCTTTAGAAATGGTTTTCCCCTTGAAGTCCTCGAAAAGATGTCATATCGACGAATTGAACGAATTATTGTATCCGTATTCACTTTTAATCTACTTATTTCTAATCCTCCCTTAAGTTCTGTTATAGCGAAAGACACCTTGTCGAGATAATAGACTCTCCTATTTATTATAAGTAGGAGTCAGTAGGAGTCGAATGGGGAAATAAGTAGTCAGCGACCACAACTCGATTACTCTGCGTAATACTGACTATTACAAGTTCCTAACGTTTTTGTACGTTGAACCTATTTAGGACGAATTTAGTCCAAATACAGTTTCCACTGAGGAAATAACTCTACAAGTTCTTTAAGCGTAACTCGGGATTCGTTGCCAACTTTTCTCGCCATTAATCTTGCCGTACGTTCCGTTACCTTTCTAGGACGACTAGAGCTTTTGGGGGGGGGCACGAATGGAATGACAAGTCTTCTAGTGATGAACTATCGTATCAACTGAACTCAATGGCACATTTAACTGACTAGATATCTTCCTATAACCAAGTCCATTTGTATGAAGGTCAACAATACGTTTACGGATGTCTTGATCGATTATTTTGTTTTTTCCCATTTTGCCAATGTTTAGAGGACGGTTGTGAGAAAAACAATGACGCAATACGTTTAATCTTTCCTATAAGTAATCATAGAATTAATCTGGAACGTTCTAAAAAGCGACCCCATCTTAATTTGGAATATTCTAGTAAAACTTGAATACTTTTATTAAAAATTAAAAAAAGCTGTTGTAAATAAAAAAAAATATGTTGTAAACTTTTGCGTTACTAAATATCGGTTTTTCATCGTCGGATATGTTTTTGGTTTTTTTAAAAAATCTCATTGTTTGATTGAATACCTAAATATATGTCCTACGAGGAGTAAAAGTTAAAGTAATGTAACTGTATTAGAAATACCTTAAAAAACATATTTTTGTAATGTGTTGTAAACTTTTGCGTCGCACTGTAATTATGTCAGCGTGGTATTAGAAATTTTGAATTCAGTCGTATTGACCGGCTAAGGGTCAATAGACAACGACGAAAAGCCTCAACAAATATTCATGTGGGAATGTCACGTGATACTCACTGTCGCACAATATGGGAACTTGTATGTAGTTCACTAGCGGGACTGGCATAAAAACTGCATGAGATTATCGGATCCCAATAATTTTTGTTAACCTTTTTGAAGATTTCATGTGGCATTTAAATTTTTGAAGATTTGAGATGGCATGGAGGCAAGAAATCGGTAGGTAATTCCACAGTCAAGAAGTGCATCTAGATAGTTCAATATTATAACGGCGAGATCTAGTCGTCAATATAGGTAATTCAATATTATAACGGTGAGATCTAGTTGTCAATCTAGATAGTTCAATATTAAAACGATGACATCTAGTTGTCAATCTAAATAGTTCAATATTATAACGGTGAGATCTAGTTGTCAATCTATATAGTTCAATATTATAACGGTGAGATCTAGTCGTCAATCTAGATAGTTCAATATTATAACGGTGAGATCTAGTTGTCAATCTAGATAGTTCAATATTAAAACGATGACATCTAGTTGTCAATCTAGATAGTTCAATATTATAACGGTGAGATCTAGTTGTCAATCTATATAGTTCAATATTATAACGCTGAGATCTAGTCGTCAATCTAGATAGTTCAATATTATAACGGTGAGATCTAGTCGTCAATATAGGTAATTCAATATTTTAACAGTGAGATCTAGTTGTCAATCTAGATAGTTCAATATTATAACGATGAGATCTATTTGTCAATCTAGATAGTTCAATATTATAACGGTGAGATCTAGTCGTCAGTATAGGTAATTCAATATTATAACGGTGAGATCTAGTCGTCAATATAGATAGTTCAGTATTATAACGGTGAGATCTATTTGTCAATCTAGATAGTTCAATATTATAACGGTGAGATCTAGTCGTCAGTATAGGTAATTCAATATTATAACAGTGAGATCTAGTCGTCAATATAGATAGTTCAATATTATAACGGTGAGATCTAGTCGTCAATATAGGTAATTCAATATTATAACGGTGAGATCTAGTCGTCACTATAGATAGTTCAATATAATAACGGTGAGACCTAGTTCTCAATCTAGTAACACGCTTAAATTCATGCAGATTTGCTGATCAGAACAATTGCCATGAAAATATTTGAATGATCAGCTAGTCATTAACGATCACACAATTTTGCGATACGTCAATCCCTTTTGCAGACACCCGCTAAGGTACATTTGTATTTTATTCAACACCAACAAAGCCAACCTGTTCTTTATACTGAAACTATATTGAGCGGACCTTTATCAAAGTTTCTTGGAAAAATTATATAATCAATGCCATTACGCTCAAATGCGCTATCAACATGAATTCATATTAACAAATCACCGGAACATTTCCGTCTATGCAATCACACTTAGGGAGACTTACAGGTGTTGGCTGAACACATTGGATGAGTCTATGTTTTTCAGCTATATTGAGATACAAATCATGTCATGGTCGGACAGACAAACACACACACACATTATTGTATCAATTATATGGTTCAGTAAATTTTCAAGTATATATATATATATATATAAAATAAATATGTTTTATTTTAGATTTATCAATATTATTTTTTATTATTAAAGGGAGATTTCGCGTTATTTTGTTATATTAAAATGATAAAAAACTAAACGTAATTTACCTTAAAATTAAACAGTAATTTGTATTAAAAATTAATATGGATCAACGTATTTAAGCAGCTATTTATTTTTATGGCAACATGTAACCATCAATTCATTTCACTTGTTGAATTAGCTAGGGTTATTAGAGTGTTTTAAGATAACGAATTTTTCAACAAGTTACATCTATTTCCTTTCCCGTTATAAGATTTGATTCTTGCAATAATATCCTAGTTGATGGAATGTGAATTGCCGTCATTTTTTTGAATTACGAGAAATATTTGCAAAGAGCAGTACTGTTTTTGTATATATATATATATATATATATATATATATATATATATATATATATATATATATATATATATATGCATGTTTCATTAAAAGCAACAGACAAGTTACTACGGTTAAGATTTTTATTTAAATTTTCTTGTGTTCGAACAAGACCTTTCTTTTCTGGACAAAGAGTGTGTAAAAACAACGGTTACACAACTACATGCATATACAGACGCCTTACGTTATAACTATCTGGTCAGAGCTCCATTAGAACCCATTTAAACACGCACACAAATTTACCAGACTCCATTAGAAACATACTAGTAGAAAACACAATTATATTAACTGCTTCCGTCTGCAAAAAAAGATTAAAAATAATGGAGGCTTTAATAATAAAAAAGAAAAGGCCAACTCTTAACAATATTAACTACGAACAAGGCCACAATGTGCTAACCGTATTCGGAAATTAAAAACATCCCTACATCACATTAAGACATTCACATAACGCACACACTCAATTAAGCTGAAAAATCCAATCATCCTTGATAATGGCTGAAGGTATAGCCGAAAGCGCTCGGAAAAATAAAACATTTGGACAGTTCTTACACACCCTTTGTCCAGCAAAGAAAGCTCTTGTTCGAACACAAGAAAATTTAAATAAAAAACTTAACCGTAGTACATTGTCTGTCGTTTTTAGTGAAACATGCATAAACGAAGGATTGCTGCCTAAATATACAACTATATATATGTGTGTGTGTGTGTGTGTGTGCGTGTGTGTGTGTGTGTGTGTGTACGTAAATCATTTAAAAGCATTGTTAATATCTGTCCTATTTAATCCACTTACAACATATCTAAGTATATATATATATATATATATATATATATATATATATATATATATATATATATATATATATATGTGCGTGTGTGTGTGTGCGTGTGTGTGCGTGTGTGTGTGTGTGTTTGTGTGTGTTAAAGATCAAATGCAGGTGAAATATGGAGCTGATTTCGACAGGTTGATAAAATAAAAAAAACAAATAGGAAACAGAAAATAGTAAATAGGAAATATGTTTCCTTTTTATTAAGACTTCGTCAGAAATTGAGGGAAAAGACACGAAAAGACTGAAACACTGACATTTGCTATTATATTTGTCTCAGTGTCTCATTGGTCAGTCACGTGTATGTAGGTTTCTGAAGATTTTTGTCTGTCTAAGTCTTGATCGGATGGTAAATGTGTATTTGTAATTATATATGCCTATAGTAGGAGTTTTATATTCATTTTTGCATGGTTAACTCTCGCAGCGGTCAGTCAAAAGTTATCATTTTATGGTCAGCCTCTGTATTCTTTGTATTACGTATAAGTTTGTTATCCACTGTGCCATCTACATCCTTAAGGACACATGGTACAGTGGATAACTAACTTATATGTGGCCCCAAAGTGTGAGTTCAATACCTAGTTAAGACATTGGAGAACTTGAAGAGGGCAATTATCAGGTGATAACTGACATCCATTAGACATGGCATGTGGAACTAGAACAGTCTACCCCAGCGAGTGAAATATAGGGTTCTGTTCGAGATTCCACCCATCTGAAGAATGCCGGAGCTTACAACGGCTGAAACATTGTGATAAATATAGCAAAAATATGAGGAAAATAGCCGAATAATGTAAATAGTCTACATAATACATCATCGCAGAAATATAGACAGATACAGATATAAGTTAGATTATTTAAGAATTGATTTAAAGAAAGATGGCGATGAAATGTATTATTTTCGGCGTGCGTTTATATTTGGTCATAATGTTATCATTAAGTTTTAAGAATTATATTCTTTTTTAATTAGGATGATATTAGTGAAATAAAATTTATGTCTAGCATCGTTTCGATGCAAAACGTGAGAGTTTGATCTTTTGTCCAAACGCAAGTCTCTCTTGTGTTCGTAGTCGTGAGATTTCAGATCGCATGATGTCTCCCCCATATAAATATTTTTGCATTGTAAACAATTTATTTGATAAATCCCGGCATTTGAATTCTTGTTGGGATTATTTTTCTTCCTAATAATATCTGATTGTCTTGGAGATGTCGGTAACGATCCTAGTATTACGGATGACTAATTTGATTGCGAGTTTAGTAGAAAGACTGTTAGAGGACAGGATTATGAATTTTTATGCAATTTTTGTTAAATGATTTATTGGTGTTTTTTGTGTTCTTTGGCCTTTGTTGATTTTGTAAGCTCATTTTTTTAGCGTTGAGAATAAAAGGATGTGGGTAGTGGAGAAAGTTCTCTCAGTATATTTCTCTTCTTCGTTTAGATATTCCAGGCTATTGTTGCGTATGAATGTTGAGGAAAGGTAGAGAATTGCTTATTTCAAATTCGTGTGTGAATTCAATAGTAGGTTCAACCTTATTAAGTTTCAGCATTATATTTAATATGTTTGTATCTCGGAGATATAAGAGGATATCAACAATATATCAGGTAAGTAGAGCTGTTTGTCATGACGTGTCTAAATGGTTGTCTATATATATATATATATATATATATATATATATATATATATATATATATATATATATACATGAGACATTACTCTATTTATTGAACAATTTAGTTCATGCCACATTGACTGATAAACTCCTACAATAAAAAAGAATATTCTCAAATTGCCATATTAGTAAAAAAACGCACTCTCTTAAACATTCAAAACATTCAACATTATCGTTGCAACTGCACGCTCCAAAAGTTTGTATCCGTTAACAATAACACATTTCAAAAAAAGCATATTTCGATTCGCATTTAATTTTTCCGTCTCGGATGTTGCCTGAATTTTACAAAAAAAAAAATAATTTCCATGCCTGAAGATGACTGACTGTACAGTTGAAACACTTGCGTATTAAAGAAAGCCTTTATACAGCTTATAATTTAAAAAAACAAGGATCATAACATTCATCGGGTGATTTGTAGGGTAATGCACCTTTAAAATTTTGTTTGCGAAGGTATTTCGCCATTTTATATCATTAACTTTACTAATCTACTTTTTGTATGAATGATTCATTGTAATATATACATATACATATATATATATTACTTCTTTTTCACGAGGATTTAATTTCTTTTGCAGATTAAAAAAAAACTTTGAGAGTTTTGGCGATTAACAAAGATGGCCGACCAAGAAGCATGCTCCAGGATTGAACAGCGGTCAGTTATCAAGTTTTTGCTTGCTGAAGGATGCAAACCAGTTGCAATTCATAGGAGAATGTCAAATGTGTATGGTGCCACATGTTTCAGCCAAAAAAATGTCTACAAGTGGGCTAAATTGTTTAAAGAAGGACGGAGCAGTGTTGAGGATGAAGACAGGCCTGGGAGGCCTACAGAAGTGAGGTCTGCTGAGGTGATCGAATCAGTCAATGACCTCATTCAGTCTGACAGAAGGGTGACCGTGGATGACATTGCAAGGACTTTGAGCTTATCTGTTGGGACAAACGCAGCGGTCATCAGTCAGAAGGAGACATCTTGCATCATGACAACGCAAGGATTCACACAGCAGCCCAAACGGTGGTCTCCACCGTTTGGGCTGCTGTGTCTCCATCAACGAGCTGGGCTGGGAACTGCTTCCTCATCCCCCTTACAACCCAGACCTTGCCCCTTCAGACTTTCACCTGTTTGGTCCCTTGAAATCGTTCACGAGAGGCACGAAGTTTAAAAGTGACGCTGAAGTCAAAAGTGTTGTGAGCGATTGGCTGAGGCATCAGTCCAAAGTTTTTTACGCTGAGGGAATACGGAAGCTTGTGACAGATGGGAAAATTGTGTAACAGTGCTGGGAAACAACGTTGAAAAAAAAGTAAGCTTCTATCTGTATTAGAAGTCCTTATACCGAAAAATTCACTATATTTATTGAATGACCCTCGTGTCTCTCTCTCTGTATATATATATATATATATATATATATATATATATATATATATATGTGTGTGTGTGTGTGTGTGTGTGTGTGTGTGTGTGTGTGTGTGTGTGTGTGTGTGTGTGTCAGTGGTGTTCAAGTCTGCCGAATCCGCTGGATGGTCCAAAAGATTCTCGTTATTCATTATAAGAAAAGCCCATTGTCTCGTGGGCATTTTGGACTGCAGCGTTGTCCTGCTGAAAGATGCATTCATTTCACCCCAAGTGAGGGCCTTTAATGAACCCCCCTCCAATATCCTAATATAACCAGCCGCCGTTTCACGTCCCTATATAGCCTAAAGCTCCATTTTTTTTGGGAAGTAGATAGCACCATAGGTCATGATATAACGTACTATGTCATGTTGAAAATGTCTACGCTTCTCGTGCCTGTAATTTTGGAAACCAGGATATTTTTTCTCAACAGGGAACCAGAATTTCTTGCACTTTTCTATGTCCCATCTTTGGCATTTCTCCGTAATGTTTAACCGAACAAAGGAAGGAAGCATGAACTTTGTAGACGTTTACAGTTTTTTTTAAATCTTTCTCTCGGTCTCATTTTTCTTGAGCTGCGTCCGTAAGGGCCTTAATCTTGTTCGATGATTGGTTGGTTTCTTGCCAGACAATCTCTTGCTCAACTCTGGTGAAATTTTCTTGGTCTAACCCCTTGAAATTCTCGTTCCATATCCCTCAGGGCCTTTTAAGACATTTGCAATAGCAGTTTTATTACGTGTGATCTCACCAGCGATGGCACGTTAAGAGGGACCTTGCTTTAGCAGCTCGACAATTCTGCCACGTTTAACTCTGTCAATTTATTAGCCTTTGACGTGATTTTACATAAGGTAATGCAGGAGATACTGACTGAAACACAAATGATTAAATTTCATTACGTGTTTGCCAAGTAAAATTTAGTTTAAATATGGGCATTAACATTTCTAGCTAGTATTTATCAAAATTTTCTAGTATTAAAATATTCCATATTAAATGCTAAACAGTTTTTAATTTTTATTTTTCCTTCTCTTATTTTCATTTTTCGAACAACTACTCAAATAAATGTTTAAATCAACGTAAAAAGTATATTTGCTTTATTTTCATATTTTAGCCGACAGTGTATATGTATATATGAAAAACTACAGAAATATGTTATTAATACGATCGAACTTATTTTCATTGAATGTTGGTACATGTTTGTGGATTCTATTCTTTTCATCAGCCGAAGATTTATTGAGATTAAACTGTTAATTTCAAAATCAAAATTTCGTTACAGATATGTAACCGACAATTACTCAAATTACGAGAAAGTGAAGATTATCCCAAAATCCAAATATGGAAGAAGAAAATACGAAGTGTTGTTATAAATTCCATAAAATTATTTATACATTTTTATAAAATCTTATTTGAATTAAATTCTTTATTTAAAAAAATCTTCCTTTTGGAGAATACAGAATATTCCTTCACTTGAAAGAGTTTATGGTTTGTTAGCCATATTGATGATGGAGAAACAGCTTAATATATATCACCACGCTCTCCCGTCGATTTACCTGTCATCTTTCTGGTCTTAGTTCCATTAAACATTTCTTAGAAAAAACATAGCTATGTGCATAATATTATACAGATATTAGTTCATAACGCAACAATACTCACACATACACACGGTAAAAAGAACCTTAGGATATTAAAGGCCATTTTCATTCAAACAAAGAAACCCACACTCAACAAATTTACATTTTAAACCAGTGGATATATTTATGCATTTAAGCATAAGGTCCTGTTGATAACATTTCTTTCTGTCACGTGGTCATGTATGACGTCATAGAACTGCCATACGAATTTACGATCTACGTCTTCTATTCCGCAACCGTTATCGTGGCATAGCAAACTTCTATGTAAACGAAACAGGATGCCATCTTTGACGGTGCACATCTCTCTTGTAATGTCCCTACAACCTCCCTGATGATGACTCATGTGAGCCGAAAGCTTAGATCAATGACCAATATAATAAAGAAATATCCACATGTTGGACAGTTTTTGTCTTTATTTTCTCTTGAAACTAAAACGATTATACAAAGCTTGTTCGTTGATTTAACAATATATGTTTGTACAATGACCTGCTGCCTCTATACACTATGTGTGTGTGTGTGTGTGTGTGTGTGTGTGTGTTTGTGTATGTGTCAGTCGGATATATAAAGTGGACAACTGCTTTATTGACTTGACTATACGTTTCGCCATCAAAGATAGGCTTCATTAGTTCAGACCGAAATATATATGTACATATTATGAACAAATTTGACTTAAAAAAATATTTTTCTTTGAATAATGAATTTTACAAGAATTTGTCTATATTTCTAAGACGAGGTATTATGTATACTATTTACATTATCCGGACTATTGACTTCATCTTTGTCGCCATATTTATTACAATGTTTCAGCCCTTCAGTATCTGTCTATATTTCTGAGATGAGGTATTATGTACATTATTTACATTATTCTGACTGTTGTCCTCATCTTTGTCGCCATATTTATTACAACGTTACAACGCCATATTTATTACAACGTTCTTTATCCACTCTGCCATGTGTCCTTGAAGACACATGGCACAGTGGATAAATGCGTTAGTTAGATCCATTGACAGGGCCCAATGAGTGTGAGTTCAATACCGGGTTAAGACAGTGGAGAACTTTGAGAGGGGAATTAACAGGAGATATCTGACAACTGACATCCATTAAACATGGCACGTGGAACTAGAACAGTCTACCCCAGTGAGCGAAATAAAGGGTGCCGTTCGACATTCAACCATCTGAAGAAGGCCAAAGGTTGTAATAAATATGGCGTCAAAGATGTGGACAATTGTCCGAATTATGTAAATAGTGTAAAATTAAGACTGTATTTACTAATCATAAATGGAAATACTCACTAATATCCAACGACCTATTTCAAAAAGAATTTTAAATTTATTTTCTGTGTGTATATACCTGTCGATTTGTATAAATACAGTAGTCCAAACTTGACATGATTAGAAAATAAAAGTGCAAATATGGCAAAGTTAAATAGTTTTAGAAATTTTCTCACATAACCTAAATATCTTTGTAAATTTGTCTATAAATCAAGAACTTAAAATTTAAGAAAATGCTAAATTCCTTAGAATATTTTCTTAAATGGTTAAGATTATTTGGTAGTTAAAACATATAAATATGCCATTCACGCTATATTCGTCAAGTAATAGTTACATTTTTGCCTACCTTAGAAAATTTACCAAATATAATCTATCAAACTAAGTAGCCAACACCTCATAAAAACACACAACCCCATTTAAAAATGCATTTTTCCTTATTTTAAACTAAAAGTAATATTTGTTTCAACTCAAACTAATTACATTTTAAATTAGTTAATCTTCCGAAAATAAAATTTCAGAAAAGTATATTTTATTTTTAAAAACTTTTTTTTAATAAAGGGAATAATGTTGTGTAACAGATTTGTCAATGTGATAACAAAACTCATTCTAATTAAATTAAATTCAGTCTGAAATACAGCCACGTATTTTGCTTATGGCAAATATTACATTTAATCACTTAGCTTGAAATTAAGACTAAAATAAAAGCTTCAAGAATTATTTTTTTATTTTTAAAAATGCATTTTCAACCTTGGATGTCGGTTTTTGAACGTAGTTATAATACAGTTTGAAATTATTTTCTTCTTTGACATGAACCGGAGTCATTAAAAAATTAATTTATTTCATAACAATAAAATCAAGCAAAACGGTACAAAAATTAATTCTTTTTAAATATCGTAACACTTGAGTTTTATTTCAAATGTATCATTACAGAAAACAAATTTTAACTCTTTGCAATACTTTTATTTTTTTAAATTAAAACTGAGTAGCAACTTTACTCAGTAATAAAGGTTTAGGCCTTGTGAAATATTTGTGATTTCATCATATTCTCATCTTTCTCTATCTCTCTTTTAATCTGCCTGTCTCCCTTTCCCTCTGTATCCCAATCCCACCTCTCTCGCCTCCTTCCTCTCTCTCGCTCTCGATCTATCTATCTATCTATCTATCTATCTATATATATATATATATATATAACGTGTTCTATCTATATATATATATATATATATATATATATATATAAAGTGGTCTGTTTTTCTTTAAATATATATATATATATATATGTGTGTGTGTGTGTGTGTGTGTGTGTGTGTGTGTGTGTGTGTGTAAGCAGAGAATGTTCTACATAAAATGAGGCTAACCAATGGCGCCATCAAGTGATTTAACCTGTCTCACATACCAATCACATTCGGCCTCCTCCATATTTGTTCCTTCTCCATATATATATATATATATATATATATATATATATATATATATATATATATATATATATATATATATATATATATATATGTATATATATATATATATGTATATATATATGTATATATATATATATATATGTATATATATGTATATATATATATATATGTATAATATATATATATATGTATATATGTATATATATATATATATATATATATATATATATATATATATATATATATATACACACACACACAAAATAAGGATGTAATTCTATTTCAGAAAAGAATCTGTCCTTTTCGGTGAATGGTAATAGTGAAAATTCGAAATGTTGATGAGGCGACAAAGAAAGCGAGTTGAAATAACACCTTTGTTCTGAGCCTTTAAAATTGTAAAGAAGTGTCACGGTGTGTTCAGTAATGGGCTAGAACTTCTGGGTTAGTCAGGAGTGGTCAAAATTAAATATTCATTAAGAACACTTCAACTTGCCTCCCTTAAGTGATTAGTTCCGGAAGCCGTCGTTAGAAGGCGTGACTGGACTGCCGGCATTATATTTCTTTTGGTCGTTTTTCTTTTCATATCTTCTTCGTAATAGTTAGACGAGAGAGGTTATTAGCGGTATATGATGACCGTACTGGTTTCTAGGCTAAGAGATAAAGGAATTCGTAAGAGAAGATACCTTAAAATAAATATTATTTTAGAAAAAGCATGTATGGACATTTTCAGCCTGAAGAAAGAATATTGTGAGTTTGATTTGTGAGTATTCTCATCTATATTAATTTACCTGTTTACTCTTCGTATCATGGGGTAACGATATGTATTAATTTATATATCAAGAACAATTTTAAGGGAAAGAAATGTGGTAAAGTGAAAACAAATGTGTGACACGTTTCGACATTTAGGACTGTAGCGTACCGTGCGGGTGAAGATGTGAAGAGATATCAGAAGGTTAAACTTTCCTGCTGGCGGGCCCAGCTACATAAGAATGTCGGATTTTATTTAAGTCCAAAGAAGACAAAGAAAACAAACAAGACCGATATACATGGGTAAACAAATATATATTAATAACAAAACAAGTTAAACAAAAACATGGACTGTTACATAGTTTGTATGGATAAATTATGTGTGTGTGTTGTAAGTGTTCGTACGTACGTGTGTTATTCATGGCGCGTTCCCAGAATTTGGGAAACGCTGTATCTGTGAGAGGTCAATTATTGGTGTAAGGGGAAAAAGAAAGATTTTACCTCGACTCCGCGCCAGGTAGCGGCCCAAGGCCTAAGTCGAAAAAGAGAGAGAGAGAGAGAAGGGTCAGCCAGTATTTATAGCCAGGGAAGAGAGACACCAGTTGAAGGATTAAAGAACTGAAGATGAGCTAACTGCAACAAGACTTAATCAGACTTTATGTTTATGCTAATACGACTACACATGCGCACGAACGGGAGACGTTGGGAATTTTAGATTTTAAAAAATATTTTTTTTTTATATATGTGTTTTCGTTATATACTCTAATCGATTTTGTTTAGGTTTTTTTTCTTGTGTTTCCATCACTGTTATTATTAAATATACCACATTGTGATTGTTCTGAATAATCAAGTGTGGTCTCCCCTTATGTTGTTACTCTCCTTTTTGAGAGAGCTTTTCGGTTTGCTGGGGCTATAAAAGGACACTATACGCGAACGTTCTATTCTCAGTTGAATAAAGCGTTTCATAAAAACTACACCTGCGTACATTAGTTATTACAGTGATAATAGATCTGCTATGAATTTTGAAACGTTGTAAGAACTTGGAGGCAAATTTATTGTCAATGACCTAGCAGTTAAATCACTTTCTAAATATATTGGTCATAGTAAATTGTTTTTTGCTTTAATTAGAGTACCTTTTTTAAAATCAAAATTGTGGTCAGTCTAGTTACGGTGAGCAACTAATGCATTTAATGTATTGTTTTGTAAAAGATCCCTTTTACGTTCACATAGTATTTTATTTAAATTTCTTGAGATTTTCCGACGTATTACTTGCAGCAATTATTAAAGTTAATAGAGTAAATTACACCATCAAGTTTTAGCTTATTATGTTGGTTTGTATGAGTTAAGTCTTTTATTGTTTTGGACATAGTTATGACAAATTTTATGTTGTGTTTAAATTAATTCTTTTCTGTTGTAGTCATGATATAGTAGAACAATATATTTTTTATTCGTTGGGTTTATCAGGAAGGACTGTTTCTCTATTTTGATTTTGTTATGAGCCATTTTTTTCGCATTGGATATGAAATAGGTATTTGATGAAAGTGAAAGTATTTTCAATGCATTTTTCCCTTTCAAGTAAATACTGAGGGTAGCATATGCTGAGTGCTCTTAAGTAAAATCCGATGATTATTCCGGATATTGTTTTGATGTTATGGCGAGAATATAAATTCATGAGCTCATTTCTATCAGTTGATTATCGATGTACACTAAGTTTTAAGCTAGTGTTAAAGCGGTTTAGCATGATATCTAAGAAACTTCCTATCGTAGTAGAGCAAGCCGTTTATTTTTCTTGAGCATTTTTTTCAGTATTGAAGTCGGTCATAGCTATGCTTTCCTGTAAAGCAGTTCGAGTCTTTCTCGAATATATCTCCCAAACATTCCGTTAGCTTATAATAATATACAAATTTCACGGATGAAGCATTATTATTATTTTAATTGTTAATGGTAATAATTGTGTTAACCGTTTAGTTGTAGGAAATATTTGGCATTAATTGATGAAACAGATAAGTTTACTGTCGGCTGAAATTTATAGAATCTTTCTCTAAAAACATTTTCACGGTAAGTTCATTAGATATTTCTTAACCCGAAACACATTAAAATAGCTTATTTTATATCGATGTCAACGTTGAATTAGGATGCACACGAGTTAAGATAATCTGTACTTTCGTGTGTAACTACAGGCCTCTGATTTGAAGATTGTAGCTTTTGAGGGGCACATCTTTTCTTATGGTTTTCTCGTATCCCCTGACTTTCATCCCTCTTTCTAATAGAGGTTTCCTTCCTAGCCTTTTGTTCATGTCACGTGAAAATTAAATACCTTGATTATGGCATTACGTTCTCTTTGATTTACATGTCGCTTCAATTAAGATGTTGATACAGTTGGTAGATATCAAATGACGTGGCTTTCATTATTTGGTAAATTCTTTATTTGTGATTCTGTAGCAGCATTGTTTACGATCTGATAATGGTTCGTCCACTTTGAGGCCTACATGGTTAATTGGATTGAAAAGACTTTTAGTCTGACAGAACAGTTGTATATGTAAAATATTTTATATTTTATATTTTGTATAACTGACTCACAATTAAATGCATCCAGATCACTACAATCTTAATCTCTCCAATTCTAGATTCAAGCATTATCTATCCTACATATCCTCATACTTACTTGCTCTTTTATGTCTACATATCCACCTAATTAAACACCCCTATAATTGGAGTCTCTCTCGGGCATTGTATTGTATAGAAAAATGATAGTAAACTTTGTTGGTATTACTAAACGGTTTTCAAATACAAATAGCTTCAAAGGTTTCTTTTAGCAGTACTATTTTCACAGGCGTATTTTTAGGTGACTAGTCCAGTAGATGTTTAATTTAATATTCTATGTTTATCTTTGTCGTACAAAATCCTCACTATCTGTCTATATTTCTGAGATGAGGTATTATGTACATTATTTACATTATTCGGACTATTGTCCTCATCTTTGTTGCCATATTTATTACAACGTTTCAGCCCTTCAGTATCTATCTATATTTCGGAGATGAGGTATTATATACATTATTCATATTATTCGGACTATTGTCCTCATCTTTGTCGCCATATTTATTACAACGTTTCGGCCGTTGTACGCTCCGGCCTTTTTCAGGTGTTTGGAATGTCGAACTGAACAAATAAATATGGCGACAAATATGTGGACAATAGTCCGAATAATGTAAATAATGTAAAATCCTCACTATCGCGAAAATATTGTGCTTGAGATAATAACTTGATAAACAAGACTGCCAGGCACAAGGCAAATGTCGTAGAGCTTCCGAGAAATATCCACCGGTCTGTATGATCTAAACATATTAGAATCTTAGCTTGCACAGCGTCTTTCTACGCCATTCGCCCACGCGCTCTCCATTAGCTCTAATCGCAATATAACATAGAAATCTGAGAAATATTTTAAATCTCTTTAACAGAAACCCTGTGAACGCGAAAAGTTAATGTTAGAAATGATGAAAAGAAATAGCAAATATATTGAATAAAGACACCAAATCTCGAATATTCTACCGGCAGTATAAACTATCAAGTATTACTTTGATATCTGTTATCACTAAACATAAATACATCCTTTGGTTTTAACCGATATCGACCAGAATTTATTTATTAATTCATTCATATATTTATTTCTTACAGCAAAGTTTTTTTCTTACATCTTTCTTTGTCTTGTTTCTCGCACAGAATATGGTTATAGTCAAATTAGCTGTTTCCTCAAGAAATTCGGCATTGATTAAACGAGCAGCCAGTTCTACTTTTTGCTGAAATTAATAAAATCTTCCTACAAAAAGAATTTTTTCAGGAAATAGCCTTTTCTATTTCAGTAACTGCTATCGCTCTTTGCAGTACTGACGAGTGCTTTCTTTCGGAAATTTTGTTTGAAGTAGTATAGAATGGCAACATCTTGATTATGCCAATATTTCCTCTTTGAGCTGCATGTTATATTCTTTTTAGTTCTTGTTTTAGAATATTCTTAAGTGATATGTTGTCAATGTTCGTTTTACGTGATTCTGTAGCGCCATACCACGATTGTCCTCGCTAAGACCTATGAATTTCTAGAACAAATTCATACGGAATATCATTTTAAAACATAAACGTGACAGCGCTGAAATATGAAATTTATTTTTAAAGTAACAAGTATCATCTACCAGTACGGATCTTGTAAAATTACTTTAGCATTTGGCTTATATAAAAAATCTGCCTGAATCCTTAAAGTGGGGGGACGAAAAGCAACCATTGAAACATAGATGGATATCTCTTAGCTGCAATCTCTGCCAAGCCACTTCAGTCTTAATGAAAGAAGAAAGGTTAATACTCAATGCTAAAACCTCTCTGAAATTGAGAGATTTTGGTCATTTGACGACATTCAAAATTGGTGGATTTTGTTTAGCTTCATAACCTATATAGGTAATGCCGAAATCTGAATATTTTGAACGCAATTCTATGCCTTCAACTACAGATAAAATGTATTGTTGGTCATTTTACTATAAATATGTATTGTTGGTTATCTGTTAATATAAAAATGTATTGCCGGGCAATTCTATGCCTTCAACTACAGATAAAATATATTGTTGGTCATTTTACTATAAATATGTATTGTTGGTTATTTGTTAATATAAAAATGTATTGCCGGGCAATTCTATGCCTTCAACTACAGATAAAATATATTGTTGGTCATTTTACTATAAATATGTATTGTTGGTTATCTGTTAATATAAAAATGTATTGCCGGGCAATTCTATGCCTTCAACTACAGATAAAATATATTGTTGGTCATTTTACTATAAATATGTATTGTTGGTTATCTGTTAATATAAAAATGTATTGCCGGGCAATTCTATGCCTTCAACTACAGATAAAATATATTGTTGGTCATTTTACTATAAATATGTATTGTTGGTTATCTGTTAATATAAAAATGTATTGCCGGACAATTCTATGCCTTCAACTACAGATAAAATATATTGTTGATTATTTAACTATAAATATGTATTTTTGGTTATCTTTTAATATAAAAATGTATTGCCGGGATTTTTCTGTAAAAATTTATATTATTAAGATGGCCATATAATTCAAGTCTTTAAACTTATATCGATTGGGTTGTTGGTTGGTTCGTTTTCTTTAGCGGTATATCAATACCTCTATAGGTTATTTAACGCAAAAATCTAAATATTTCGAAAACTATTCTATGCCTTCAACTACAGATAAAAAGTATTGGTCATTTTGCTATAAATTTTATTGTTGATAATTCTACTAATTCTTCGATAAGTTTATTCTTGATAAATTTGCTATAAATGTGAATTTTTGGCAATTTTACTACAAATATGTATTGTAGGCAATTTTTTCTATAAAAATATATTAGTGGTATTTTTTTCTATAAATTTATATATTTATACATTCATAGAGTTATGTTTTTCTTATTTTACCATAGGTTGAGAAGGGAGCAGCTGGAAACAACACCAGTTAAGATGTTGTTCTATGCGCCTCAAAAACTACAATCTACAAATCAGTGGTCTTTAGTTACACTTGAATGTACAGATTATCTTAACTGGTGTGCATCGTAATTCAACATCAACATCTATATAAAATAAGCTATTTTAAGTGGTTTCAGGTTAAGAAATATCTTATGAATTTACATGTACGCTTAAAAGGAAATAAATAAGCAGCAATATTTTATTCCCTTTTTAAAAATATTTTTTACAGACCTTATGCAGGGCACACATATATTCGAATTCACATTTGATGTAATGAAATCCGAGTATAGGTAATTCTTGCGTCGGCAGACACAGCGGGAACCGATACTTTCATTCAAAATCAGCGCAAAGATACTGATAACTTTGACAGAGAGACAAGAGAAACTGCCTACAGACATATTTTTACTTTTCTACCATATACTGTAGGAAGAAGTTTTATTGTCTTAAAAACATCTTTCGCTATGTATGTTTTTATGAAAGAACGAACATCGATAGCTGACGACAGTTAAAAATTCAACACTATTTAAGGCATGGCTCATTTCCTTCATTTTTCTCTTTATTTTGATATATATATATATATATGTGGGATTGGTATATACGGAGTAAATTCCAATAACCAACAATTATTATTTTTTAAAGAGTGCTCAATACAGAGTAGAGCAGATATAATCATTTATTTAAATATTATAACACAAATAAGTTATAAAATCACTCATCACTTGATAAGACACTGGATGTGTCGAAACGAAATGGCTATTTTTGTAGTGATTTTATAACATATTTATGTTATAATAGTTAAATAAATGATTATATATATATATATATATATCATTTATTTCTTTAAATGTTATTTTTATAAATGGATATTCACATGATTACTACTTTTAAATACTACTGGATTCTCGGTTATACGAAACAGAATAGACATATATATTTCGAGAATCGAGTAGTATGTGTTCAAAAAGCCTATTCGGGCGTTTTTGTTCAGCATGTCCTACGTGGCCATGTTGGTCTAAGTAACGTCAGATCTAATGACGCATTGCCCTAGGGGACACAGTTTCGAATCCTTCCGGATATTTAGCAAAATATCCAGACAAGTAGATGTAAATAAATAAATACACTATTTAATATATAAATAAAAAAAAACACACCATCTACTCAAATATGAGTATCCATTCATTAAAATAACGTGTAAAATATTTATGAAAAATACGTCGTACTAAATCCATTTCCTATATATATATATATATAAATAAATAAATAAATATATATATATATACATATATATATATATACACACACACACACATATTTATATATATATATATATATATACACACACACACACACACATATTTATATATATATATATATATATATATATATATATGTCTATATTTTTATGATGAGGTATTATGTACATTATTTACATTATTCGGACTATTGTTCTCATCTTTTCGCCATTTTTATTACAACGTTTCGGCCGTTGTACGCTCCGGCCTTCTTCAGATGGTTGGAATGTCGAAAGGGTTCAGTTCGACATTTCACCCACCTGAAGAAGGCCGGACCGTACAACGGCCGAATCGTTGTAATAAAAATGGCGACAAAGATGAGGACAATAGTCCGAATAATGTAAATAATATATATATATATATATATATATGTATGCACACACACACACACACACACACACACACACACACACACACACACACACACACACACTGATAGTTGTGATTTTTTATGTCTGAACACGCTCTGTGATAATTCTTTTATAATTAATTGTTGAATTAACTGAAGATGATCTCCGATAAGAATGAAAGTACTTTGGAAAATAAAAATGAAAATAAAATAAATGAACACTACAGCGACATCCTTAATGAATTTTATATCAACATTAAGAAGTCGATAAGAGAATTCGAGAGGATGACCAAAAAATAAAAATAAAAATCTAGATTATGCTAGATGTATGCCAACTACAAACAGGACGAACAAAACTCATAAAGAATCTTATTTGTACTAACATATATTCTAAGGATTTTAATAAAAAATAAAATTAATCATATATTATAAAAAAAAACACAATCCAACCAATTTAAATTTGCGCAATAACTCCTCCCCACTAACAGATGTATTATGTAAAACCAACATTATATATCAATTTTAATGCCTCTTAGGAGAATGTATCTACGACAAAAAAAAAAAACAAATATATATGTTGGGCCTACAACAAATACACTAACAAGAAGGCTTACATTACACATGTCTGAAAATAGGTAGAGGGGGGTTATATATATAGGTATGGCGTTACAGATTTAGAATACATATAAACTAGGGTTAAACAAAGATTTGGGTATTCTAAATCTGTATAAATATTTCAATAGTTAAAATATTTCTTCAAATAATTTCTTTAGATATGGTGAAAAATCCTTTTTAAACAATAACCAAAACACCAGTTGTCCGTTAAAGAATCAAACACAATCGCGTTCCACACCACGTGTCGTCCGAGTCTAAAAAAAAACACACAAACACAGTAATTTAAGTACAACACACATACGAAGAAAAAAAGAAAAATACTGAATTCTAAAATTAGACACATATAAACTAGGGGTAAACAAACACGTGGATATTTTAAATCTACATAAATATTTCAACAGTGAAAAATATTTCTTAAAATATTTCTTGAGATATGGTCAAAAAACCTTTTAAACAACATTTAAGACACTATCATCAGTCTTCCGCCAAAAATTCAAACAAAGTCGCATTGCACATCACGTGACATGCACGCTTCACGACAAACGCTGTAAACAAACGCTGTAAACAAACACACAAACACAGCATCTCATTTGATTTCTGAGGAAAGACCTAGGTGGTCTGAAATATTAAATAAATAAATATATACAAAAACACAGAAATAAATACTTTCATAAAAAAAACACCCAATTTTGTTTCATTTATTTTATCCAGATATTATATATATATATATATATATATATATATATATATATATATATATATATATATATATATATATATATATATATAATGTCAATTTGTGTTCATTCCCTGTGCTTGGCTGCGATTAATTTAACTTGGGGCAAGCAATAAGGTTCTTGTAGTATATAAGAATTAGATGAGATATACTTAAACATTTTCAGTAGAATGAAAACTATATGCCAGCGTAGTTTAAATAAAGGGTTCAGTTAGAAATTCCATGGGTGTTAACAGGATCAAAAAGTATCGGATGAAGGCAGGTGGGAAAACGGTCGAAACGTGGTAATGTCAAGGAAAATGAGGACACAATTCCGCGTGTAAATAATGTAATTAACCCGAACAGTCAGATTTTGAGCAGGTTCACATTTCCAGATGACACCAAGGATCTATGGCATTGGCCTATGCGCAGGCTAGAATATCTTGCGAAAACATTGTATATAATAACCTTCCTCAGTTTTACTGCCTTTTTACGCTCATTTGTTTCGTATTTTAAAAAATGCTTCCGTTTTTTTTTGGGGGGGGGGTGCTTATTTTTTCATTTTCTGAGATTTATTCTTTTAATTATTTTTATTTAAGCAGCGCATGTACGAATTCAAAATGGCGTCTTTACAGATAAAAGGGTGTTTTCTTTATCGTCCATTTAACGCCAAATTTGTAAAATGGGAAAAGTGACAAATATGATTCGAGAGTGAGAAAAGTTGGCAAAAAATTAAAAATAAAGAGACTGAAACAATGAGACTGATGAGCAATGAGCAGAAGTAAAATGACTGAAAATAAAGTCGAGTTCCAGAAGAAAATGGCGGATAAGTAAAAAGACAGCGAAAGCAATGAAGCGTAATAAACGAATAGGAAAGGGAAATAATAAGACGTAAAATGATATTCAAAAACGAATAAGCCGAAAGAATTAATAAAAGTAATAATAAATATAAAATTTCAAATACAAAATAAATAGTATTGTAATGGCTGGTGACGCGTATCCAAATATTCATGTCTGCTTGGGCGGATAGTCAATCACTGTTGCAGACGCCTGTTCAGGAACACTTTTGTTTGCTCAACATCCACAGAGCCCACCTGAGATTTATACTGCAACTATGTTGAGCGGACCTTAGTTGCAGTTTCTGAAAGAGAGCGAATTATTTGGCGTGATCAACAATCTGAATAAGGCCAACATCCTCAAACCCTCGGTCACGATGACTTACAACTTCATGCTAGCTAACCATTTGGGAGCAAAATAAATACACCTTGTTATTATCACTACCTCTTTACTAAAAGTTTTCTTATATATATATATGAAGTAAGAACATTCAGACATGTGATATAAGGCTGAATCGAAGATGATCTGGGAGTTTGAGAAAAGTATGATTCTATGGTAATTTATAAAATTGAAAATAAGCCATGTCCTAAAGACAATGGAGTCTCTCGCTCAACAGGACTATATTCTAAGAGAAAATGGAAATGAAAATATGAGAAAAAAGAAATGCGTGGAAAATTATTAATTATTACAAAGTTGTCTAGATCTGTCACATGGCACGTTTCTATCGTAGGATTTCTCGACATAGGCAGCTTTGTAATAATTGCACTGTTTAAGAAAATAAAGAGCAATAAATATTATATATATATATATATATATATATATATATATATATATATATATATACATATATATATATATATATATATATATATATATATATATATATATATATATATATATATATATATATATATATATATATATATTAGATAACGAAAAACGAGGTAATCAGTATGGGTAGAGCCAAGGAGAATAAAATCAATGTGTCAATGTCTGGATTTCCTCTAAAAATAAAAATTTAAATTTGAAAGAATAGAAATGTTACATCTAACTCAATCATGTCTCTCTACCCCCTTCACTCCCTCACTTCGTTAATTTACTTATTACTGCCCGTCTTAAATGTGTAAATTTCTGTTCGTTTTTCGTTTCAACCTTTGGAAATAAAATCTGATGATCCGCTGTTCTTTAAAAGGGCTGTGGTGAAATAATTTATTAGATGGAACCTTAAAGTAGTCTGTTTTTATTTAAATTATATATATATATATATATATATATATATATATATATATATATATATATATATATATATATATATAATTCACTAAAAGTAGCATCTATTATGGGGAAATTTAATAAATTCATTTAATGAATTGTGTGTGATTCTACCAGTGTTTAAAACAGCGACAACTTCGAAGAAAAATAGGTTTCTCAGAGACTTGAACAAATCAACACACCGTCCTGAGCATGACAATAAACTACACCCGCGACCTGGGTAAAACGATAAACTACATCCGCGTCCTGGGAGAGACGATAAACTATATCCGCGTCCTGGGAGAGATGAAAAACTACACTGGCGACCTGGATAAGAGGATAAACTACACCCGACAGCAATGTCTCTGTGCGCGAGGTTTTGAGGAGCGTGGAACCACCTCTTAATTGCTGGTGTTCCCAGGTCCACCCTGACCCGGGATGGTAGCACCTGTTAAGGTCCCAATTATGGGCAAATAATTAACCCCCAAACTGGGGACAAAACGCTATTAATGTGTAAAAATATGTTTTAATACCAGAAATACATTTTTGACGAAAAAATATTACCAGCAATATATTATTACCAGCAATATATTTCTGAAGAAAATAAATATTACCAGCAATACATTTTTGAATGAAAAAAATATTACCGACA
>OZ038484.1:14563849-14578849 GCA_964036315.1 Acanthosepion esculentum
ACGTGTGTGCGGGGATGTATGGATGGCTGTGGGAATATGTATGCGCACGTGCGTGTAATACGTCCGTTTGTGTGTGCGCGCATATTTACGCACACCCACCTCTTTTAGTCGTACAGAGTATATCTACCCATGCACACACAAAAACATATGCGTACATACACATTGCTACAAATCTTGATATATATATAGTTTTATCCTCAGAATATTCATGTTATTATTAAGAGGAAAAATTAAAGAATTTTTAATTATTCTTTAAACTTTTTAATCATTTCTAGAACGTTCCAAATTTTGGTTAAAAATCTTGTTTTTTTTTTCAGCGGTCGAGTAATATTTAGCATTAATTTTTAGCGCCTTTTTCAGTTGAAAAACCCATTAATTTCGAAATTCTTGCAAAAATCATATAATTGTCGAATTTTAATGACATTTTTAAAACTTATTCACAAATAAAGGAATTTATTTCAGAAATGTTTCCTTTAGAATATCATGGCAAAACTATTTTTTTTTACATTTGTTAATTTTATGAAAACTTGAAAATTCGACAGTAATTTTATGATTATATTAGTTAAAATAGAAGACTTTGAATAAACCAATACCCAGTTCTACCCAAAACTCAGCTCTGAATTGTAAAATACAAACCCCAATAAAACTAAGACATTATTTACTTAAAAAGACCTTTAATGACTTTTATGAATTTTTACAAGAATTGTTTTATTTTTTAATTTTAAACACAGAAATGTGATAAAGTCGTTAAATATTTTATAATTAAGTGTGAATCCCAGTCTTTTTGGAAATGCTTTTATTAAAAAAGATCTATTTTTACAGATCATAAATTTGAAAGCTTATTACAATCTGCGATACGATAATATGTTTAAAATATTTTTAAAAATATTTTTTATATGCAAAACTGTATTAAAAGCATTTTCTCCAAAACTATGGATGCACTGTTCAGAAATATTAGGTCATCTGTTCCAAGGGAAAGGTCTTAAGAAATGGCTTTGCTTTCCTTCTGGTTAGCACATATCACATTCACGGACTGGCAATCATCGTCGCATTTTCTAAATTTTTAATTTTCTTTTATGCGTCCTATGTCACTATGTATTTTAATTTCATTTTTTAAATAAAATTAAATTCTTGCTTTTCAGTGAGAGACATATTAAAATTATAAATTATTTTCCTTTTTAGATTCAGTTTTAGGAATGAAAACAGTGCAGATTTGAAAACATCTTCGTTGAAAAAGTACTTAAAAAATTAATAAAATATTAGACTTTTGAAAGTATTTATTTTTTTAAAAATTACTTTATAATTAAATAAGCTAATACACTTAAAATTCGAAAATAATGTAATTTTTGACCTTCCGTTTAATAAATTACACTGACGTTAGTTGTCGATATATTGACGTAAACGTCAATTCACATCTCTAAAACCAATCACTACGGTTAGACATGCTTCTCTTATATTCAAATAATTTTTTTCAGCTTAAAACTTAAGCAATATTTGTTTCCAATTACATTAAGTAAACGTTATATTTTCTAATGTTCCTCAAATAAGTTTGAAAAAATTTTACAAGATTTTTCAAAGGAGAATTTCACTTCTGTTTCCAAAATCGTGAAAAATGGCAAGAAATGGCGGACATGATCAATTTTATGACAATTTTGTTCCCTCGAAAAAATAAGAAGACTTTTAACTAAAATTTTGTACATGCTACGATGTATTAAAAATGCATAAAAATAATTAAAAAATACTTTGATCATTCTTCTTAATAAGAGCATCTACATTTAGACAATAATTGAATTGTTTATCAAGTTTGGAACATTTTTTCATTATGATATTGTCTTTTTAGCGAAGATTCGTATTGTACATATATATATATATATATATATATATATATATATATATATATATATATATATATATATATATATATATAATTGCAAGTTTTATTTTCAGGAGCATATATATTGTCATCCACACACACACACATATATATATATATATATATATATATATATATATATATATATATATATATATATATATATATATATATATATATATACACACGGTACTATATATGTAAATACAAGCACACACACATAAATACATACATACATACATATATATATATATATATATATATATATATATATATATATATATATATATATATATATATATATATGCAGAAATATAGTCTTAAAGTGTGCTATATTTATGGGGTAAAGTGCTCAATATCAGAGATAGAGCGTGTGTAAATATAAAAGTGGACATGGAAGTCAGCACTTAGAGGCGACAGTCTGTTTCATGCTAGTGCAATCGTCAGGCGACTAGTGCTGTTATTTTTCTCGGCTATTTATATAAGGGTCAGTGGTGCATTATGGGTAGTCTATTTTGGCGGTTACTTTTACCGGAAGTGGCTTATTTGTTTATTTATTTATGTCAAATTGTTTTGCTTGTTTTTTATTTGTTTTTTTATTTTTATTTTTATTTTTTATCTTATATATTTATTTATTTATTCTTTTATTTTGATCGGTGTTTTTGGTTAACGTAGTAAAAATTTGTTTATATAGCTTATTGTTGGTAGTCTATAATGGCCGTCATTACCGGAAATCGCTTGTTCGCTTATTTATTTGGGTCAAATTGTTTTGCTTGTTTTTATTTATTTTCATTTTTATTTTTTATCTTATATATTTGTTTATTTGTCATTGATTAAATCTGTTTGTTGAATTTGTGTTTTTTTCTGACTATTATTTAGGTGGGAACAGTTTTTAATTTATCTATTTAGGTTGGTTATCTTTATTTGTTTTTGTTTTGTTTTGTTTTTTAAACGGCTAGTTTATCGTAATCGGTTGTTAGTTTATTTATATATTTGGATGTATTTAGATCGATTTAATTATACTTGTTGTTATTTATTTGTTACACTATAAACAAATAAAAAACAAGCAAAACAATTTGACATAAATAAATAAACAAATAAGCCACTTCCGGTAAAAGTAACCGCCAAAATAGACTACCCATAATGCACCACTGACCCTTATATAAATAGCCGAGAAAAATAACAGCACTAGTCGCCTGACGATTGCACTAGCATGAAACAGACTGTCGCCTCTAAGTGCTGACTTCCATGTCCACTTTTATATTTATATATATATATATATATATATATATATATATATATATATATACACGGTACTATATATGTAAATACAAGCACACACACATACATACATACATACATACATATATATATATATATATATATATATATATATATATATATATATATACACGGTACTATATATGTAAATACAAGAACACACACACACACACACACACACACACACACACACATATATATATATATATATATATATATATATATATAATTGCAAGTTTTATTAAAACCGATAGACAAGGTGCTATGATTAAGCTTTTTATTTAGTTTTTCTTGTGTTCGAACAAGTGCTTTCTTTTTGGGACACAGAGTATGTAGAAACTGTCCAAATGTTCTAAATTCCGAGCGCTTACGGCTATAATTTAATATTGTAGTTAATATTGTTAAGTGTTGACTTTTTCTTTTTTATAATTAAGTCTTCCATTATTTTGAATCTTTTTTTACAGGTGGATGAGGTAATTATGTTTGTGATATCTACTAATATATTTCGGATAGAGTCTAGAAAGTTTGTGTGTGTGTATTAACTATGAACAGGGCCACAATGTGCTGACCCCTTCCCGACCACCTAGTAAAAAAGTTTACTCACCCTAAGGTATTCTATTGATAATTATAATTTTGGATATAGATACGATTTAGGGAAAAACTCTGTGCAAAAAAAGTGACTCGCTTATTTCCTGCAACTAGTAATCAATAGAAACATAACCGAACAGCTTTAAATAAAGAATAATAGAGGTATAATTTATTTATAATAGGTAATATAGTTCGAAATATTTAATAATCTATGGGTTCTCCTTTATTTTGAATAACCTTTTCAACCCTTTTTGGCATTGACTTGATTAGGTTCTGGCAAATCTCATCTCCAAGCATTGAATTCCATTTGGTTATGAAATTCACAATCAAATCCTCTTTGTTGCTCAACTGCTTTCTCGAGAGCCTGTACTTTATAATGCTCCATAAGTTGTCTATGGGGTTGAGGTCAGGAGATTGGGGCGGTCATATCATAACACTCACCTGCTTCTCATCAAAGTATACCTTCATCAATTTTGATTTGTGACAGGGAGCATTGTCCTGCATAAAAATGAGCTTGTTGGGGTCGATTTGCATCCTTTCAGCAGAAGGGAGCAGACAAGACACTAAAATTCTCTTGTACTGCTCGCTCCTGAGGGTCTTTTCAATAGGTTTTAAAATACCAGTTCCATGAAAAGAAAAGCATCCTCAGAACATTATACTGAACGGATGCTTGGCAGTACTTACTGCTAAATTCAAAGTGCTTTCAAAGCTTCTTCTTCGGATTTTAGATCGCTTATCGTTTGAATTTAGCTCAACTTTCGTTTCATCGGAGAAGAGAACATTTAGTAAAAAAAAAAATCAGGTGAGTCACTTTTATCGAACGACACTGTATATTCATTTTAAATACATATGGAATATTGTTACTGTTCAATTTATTTTGACGTCTACGATTCAGCCGGCAATATATGTGTGGTGTGTATATTCTTTTTTCTACATAGAACATTAATCGATTTTGAAACTTGTAAAATAGTTTTTATCACATATAAAAAGAAAATGTTCACTATTTACTCATATTATTTCTGTGATATTGATATATATCATATGCAAGTATTTATTTTCGTTTATATATATATATACATATATATATATATATATATACATACATATACATATATATATGTATATATATATATTTATATATATGCATATATATATGTATATATATATATATGTATATATATATATGTATATATATACATGTATATGTGTGTATATATATATGTATATATATGTATATATACATATATATATATAGATATACATATATATACATATATATATATACATATATATATAGATATATATATATATATATATAGATATGAATATATATATATACATGTGATATGTATATATGTATATATATATATATATATTTATATATGTATATATATATATATGCATGTATGTCTAGATATCTATATCTATATATAGATATCTAGAAATACATGCATACATATATATATATATATATACATATATATGTACATATCACATATATATATATATGTATATATATATATATATATATGTATATATATATATATATATATATATATATATATTAATGAATATAGATATCACACACCGTTTACATTACTCGTAGTTTCATGACTAACGCAGAGGTGCTGAGTGTATACTCACCGTTATTTAATTTGAAAATATATCGGTTTATCTTAATGCTGGCGTAGTTAAGCACTATTTATATAGTGATATAAGATTTTTTTAAATACTTAGCAAAACAAAAATAGTTATATTTCTCATGGCATTTAATCTACCAACTAAACCAACCGGTGTTACTATATGAACATAAAAGATAAGCAAGTATTATTTTAAGTTTAGTGTGGTAAGATATCAACTATAAATTTCGAATTATTAATAATGGAAAGGAGCTAAATTATTTTAATATAAGATAGTAACATTTTTATAGAAAAATATATAAGTATAAATAATATATATATTTGTCATCCACAGACAGACTGTTTCGCAGCTCATCAGTGTGATTCGACGTCCGGTTGCCTCTAGCTAGGATCGAAACCCGACTGAATTTCTCCCACTAAGCCATATATATATATATATATATATATATATATATATATATATATATATATATATATATATATATATATATATATATATATATATATATATATATATATATATATATATATATATATATATATATATATATATATATAAGCCGTCTTTGCCTCCCCCTTTTTAAACCTTCTCCCTGTTAAATTAATCCCCCCCTTCATTTTTAGACCTTCCTATTCTTCTCTCGTCTGTTACCCCTCCCTTTGGCTTTCATTCTCTCTAGCATTCGCCCCACTCTCTCATACATACACTCTCCCTAAATTTTATTTTTCATTCCCGGAGGTGTTTTTTCTGTTTTCTTTTTGAATTTGTAGGTCTGATGAATTGGATCGTTTTTACGATTCCAATGGAATAAATTATGACCATGGAATATTAGTGTTTAAGCCTTTTTATTATATCCTTACTCTGTCCTGGACATTGAGTTCTGCCTGGATTCTAACCTCTTGGAATTATTTTTATACATATATATATGTATGTGTATGTATGTACGTATGTATATATATTTTTTTCAATATATGATTGCATATGTATGTGTATATTTACCACTAATATTATCAATATATATATATATATATATATATATATATATATATATATATATATATATATATATATATATATAAAATATATAAATACATGTAAATAAAAAAGGTAATAAATATAATAACGTAAGAATATATTCGTGTTATTTTTACTTTATTTTGTTGAAATGTTATTTTTGACACATACTAGAATAGGAGAACTGTAAATACATTTGCTGCATCAAAATCTTACAATAGAGAATAAGCAAGTTTTCTATTCATACGTAATTTAGGGATTTTTTTTTTCATACAAAGTAGGCAAATGTTGATTAAAATGCGCACACATACACATACGTGTTTTTCATATATATAGATATATATTTATGTATATATATGCATACTCATATATGTGCATATATATAAATTTAGATAGATAGATAGATATCAAAAGGACTAGATAGATAGATATCAAAAGGACTAGATAGATAGATAGATATAAAAATGTCTAGATAGATAGATAGATATCAAAATGACTAGATAGATAGATAGATAGGTAGATAGAGAGATAGATAGAGAGATAGAGAGATATCAAAAGGACTAGATAGATAGATAGAGAGATAGATAGATAAATATCAAAAGGACAAGATAGATAGATACATAGACAGATAGATAGATATCAAAAGGATTAGATAGATAGATAGATATCAAAAGGACTAAGATAGATATCAAAAGGACTAGATAGATAGATAGATAGATAGATAGATAGATAGATATCAAAAGGACTAGATAGATAGATAGATAGATATCAAAATGTCTTGATAGATAGATAGATAGATATCAAAAGGACTAGATAGATAGATAGATAGATAGATAGACAGACACACAGATAGATATCAAAAGAACTAGATAGATATAAAAAAGACAAGATAAATAGATAGATAGATAGATAGATAGATAGATATCAAAAGGACTAGATAGATAGATAGATAGATAGATAGATAGATAGATAGATAGATAGATAGATAGATAGATAGATATCAAAAGGACTAGATAGATACATAGATAGATGTGGACAAGTGGAGATGAATGTAAGATTATGTCCATGTTGATGTAATTAATTCTGAATCTATCAATAGTTGCACTGAATTTATGAATATTTAAATCAGGAAAATGACTTTTTGAAGACTTTTATTTACAAATAAATAGAAAAAATTACAATTTAGCGTATTATATATTTTAGTTTCTTGAAAGTTAATTATACTCATTATAAATATCTTATAATACAATATAGATTTCCAATTTAAAGATTAATTTTATTGTTGAATCAATTCAAAATGAAAAAAAATAATTCGAGATTTATATATATAAGAACGTGGACCGAGCCAGTTAATGTTAGCAATTCTTTTATTATTGTATATAGAATGATCGAAGTATAGAATGATTTAATTATTCCTGGCTACTTCGTCATCCGTTCCATGAGTAGGCTCGTCATTTCTTTATTTATCAACAATTTTGTACATGTATTTTTTCTTTAAAAATAAATATATTACGACAGATATAAATGTCAGAGCAGAGAATTGTATGATTTTATCAACTTTTGAAATACTCATGCGACGAACATTGTAGTTGGTTACAACGGTATCTGTTTATCTGTCTGTCTGTCTGTCTGTCTGTCAATCTATCTATCTATGTCTGTATGCATACATATTTAATTAATTAATAAATTTGCCTTCATACACTTATATATAGCAAGAATTTTATTTCGTATATATGTTATCTTATATATACATATATATATATGTGTATATATATATATATATATATATATATATATATATATATATATATATATATATATATATATATATATATATATATCGGGTAAAGTGCTCAATATCAGATATAGAGCGTGTGTAAATATATAAGTGAACATATTAGGTTAGTGCAAAAATAATGTCGCTTTTTGACGTTCAACTTCATGTGAGAAAACGACATTATTTTTGCACCAACCTAATAGAAGTCAACATTTAGTGGCGACTGTCTGTCTCATGTTAGATGCAATCGTCAGGCCATATATATATATATATATATATATATATATATATATATATATATATATATATATATATATATATATATATATATATATATATATATATATGCATATATATATATATATACATATAAATACATATTTACATATGTATGTATATACACACATATATATATATATATATATATATATATATATATATACATATGTATAAATATAAAAGTGAACATTGAAGGCCTCTGTGTTGACTTAAATGTTCACATTTATATTTACACACGCTCTATCTCTGATATTGAACACTTTACCCCATAAATATAGCGCACCTTAAGAGTATATTTCTTCATATATACTTATGCACACACACACACACACACACACACATATATATATATATACATATATATATATATATATATATATTTTGAACGATAAAAATTATTTAAAAAATTAATTAAAATCATCAGACATACTGGGTTGTAGATTGATATTCTTATGTTTTTATTATTATTATTTCATTTAGATTCCTCGACTAGTTTCGACCAACATGGCCATCATCGGGAGAAAAAAATGTTTCTGCTTGCTGGTGGCAGTAAACTACAGAAATGAATATATATATATATATATATATATATATATATATATGTACACATACGTATATATCTATATCTCTCTCTATATATGTGTGTGTGTGTGTGTGTGATTCAAATATATTGCTCAATTTCAGGGATAGAACGCGTGTAATTATAAAGTTATATTTCTATTATGCACTCATGTCATCGCCGAGTGGTGACAGTCTTTTCAATACTTGATTGCATAATTCTGTCCAGTCTAATCTTACCTACATATATAAAATTGGACACTGAGTCCAACACGCAGAGCTGGCAGTCTGTTTTATGCTTAAATACAATCTTTATTATTTGACCTGATGATAGCGTTGAAACATGGAACAGATAGTTGAAGATGCGTCTTGAACTCAATGTACACATTTGTATTTACATCCGCTCTGTCACTGATACTAAGAACTTTAAACCATAAATGGGGTATAACTCAAGAACATATTAGCATCATTTATATATATATATATATATATATATATATATATATGTATATAAAAATATATATCTATATATATATATATATATATATATATGAATATATATTTTTATATGTATATTTATATATACACACATATGTATATATATTTATATACATATATTTGTATATATACACATGCATATATATGTATGTACATATATATATATATATATATATATATATATATATATATATATATATATATATATATATATATATATGAAAACTTATATAAGAAATAAAATCTTTGCAATATATAAGTGTATGAACATAAATATATTTATAAATATCTATATACCTTCATACAGGCCTAGAGACAGGGTGAGGCAAATATGGAAAACTAGCTAGCTAGCTAGATTTGAAATGACAAAAATAGATAGATACATAGATAGATAGATAGATAGATAGATAGATAAGTCTCTACATTGAGTACCACCCTAGGCCTTACATGTACTGTAAAAATAGGTCGATAGATAGATTTGAAACAAAAATAGATAGATTTGAAAAGACTATGATAGATAGATAGATAGATAGATAGATAGATAGATAGATAGATAGATAGATAGATAGATAGATAGATATCTCTCAACCTCGAGTGCCACACCGGGCCTTATAGGTAATGTAAAAAATAGATAGGTAGATAGATAGATTCCTTTGTAAAAACTGCAATGTCCGTTGCTTGAATATTTCGAAAGTTGATAAAGACTAACTTTATGTGATTTCACATTTGGACCTGTCATACTTTCCCATTTCATTAAGGGAACAGATGACAGAGAAACCAGGATCAATTAAATAATCGATCATTCTATCCAATAATAAAAATTTGATAAGTCCGTGTTCTTGAATATATAAATCGAGAAATAGTTTTTTCTTTTGAATAGATCGAACGATTAAATTAATTTTCAAATCGAAAGTGTAATATTTGTCTCTCTATATTGTCTTATAAGATTTTTTATAATGCATATAATTAACGACAAAGAAACTGAGAATATATGAATTTTACAAAACAATAATTCGGAAGTAATAAAATAAAATGAAATGACGTATTTAAATATTATTTAACAAGAAAAAAATTCCAAATTTCAAGTGATTATTAAAATTAAATGACAATAAAACTCGATTTATCTTGATCAATATTCGTGCCTTCAAGAGTATATAAACGAATATCGTATTATAAACATTATTCTTTACATTGAATCATTTTCATATTTGTCGTTAAAATTAAATTAAATTCACATGCTATGATCCAGTTTATCGTTGAAATCCGCTACTGGGAAAATTTGACGTTGCCTACCTACTCTCAAAATAATAAAATAAAAAACAAATCTTAAATAATTACAAGTTTCCAGGGACAGATTGACTCATGCCTTTCTTAGAAGGTAACTAAATGCATTATCTAAGCTAAGATTTGAAGTCGGTTCGCGGATTCAAAAAGTATCGCACATACACTCCCTCTCCCTTTATCCCCCTCTCGCTCCCTCCCTCTCCCTCTTTCTCTCTCTCACACGCGCGCACACACACACACACACACATACACAGATTCACATTAATACATTATAAAATTGTTTCCTTACTTGTTACGTTTATTGGGACCTAGATCATTGTGTGCGAGTTTAAAATTTGTTATTTAAATACGAAGCCCCCACGAATTTCATTTTTTACAAAATATTTCTTTTCAATGAAAGTCGAACACTTATTTTATGCGTTCTATTTTATGATATTTTAAACAAACAATAACAAGTATTTTCATTTTTTTTTAAATAAATTTTTATTTCATTAAAGTAAAATAGATATATATATCTTAAAAAGGTATATATCTATCTATTTATTTATTTTAAAAAAAACGAATGCGTATATACGCATCTTGAAATATATTATGGAAGTTTTATTATTTATTTCTTTTTATTTATAAAAAATGTCAGATTTTAATTAACGAAGAAAATGGTTATGTATATTTTTAATTAACGGATGAAAATTGACATCAATTAATATAAGTAAAAATAATATGATAATATCAATGACGTTCGATCAGTTTCAAACGCTGAATGTTTGAAGCTGTTGGGAGGTCGTGTATATATATATATATATATATATATATATATATATATATATATATATTCTAAGCCTTTCACCCGAAACAAAGCGGTAAGCCTATAGCACGCAAGGGGTTACAGACAGTTGGAGCTAGAGCAAATAGGAGTGATAGAGGAAAGGATGAAGAGAAGGATAGGGGATAGATTAGGGCATCTGGAGATGTCGATTGACATTACATTTGAATAGTTGGCGATTATAGCTATCAGAGAAACAGGAAGAGGGGAGGGAGTTCCACAGGCGAGAGGTGCGAGGCATGCAGCTATTGGAGTAGAGGAGACGGCTACATTTAACAGTTTCGACAGTGAAAGGGTGTGAGCGAGATGCCTGTCTAGTTTACGCTTAAACGCTTCAGAAAGTTTGGGAACCAGTGAAAGCAGCTCCTCAGAGCAGTTACCATGAAAAGCATAATATATATATATATATATATATATATATATATATATATATATAAATATAAACTGTAAAATCTGAGGACAGTGCAGAAGATTCGTAAAGTGTTGGATGATATATCAAATAAATATCATTATGTTTAGAGTGATGGCGACGTTACGCCTCCATTCGTCTTCCCACAGGCTGTCAGACTCAACACGGAAACCTATATCAAGTGCCTTGGGAAGGTAGTGCTGCCCTGGGTCAAAAGGGTGGCTGCTAGGAGTCCCCATTTATGGCAAGAAGGCTCTGCACCATGACACACATGCAAGAGAACCCAGCCATGGCTGTCAGAGATTTTCTGCGACCGTATCACCGCTAACATCTGGCCACCCAACTCCTCAGGATCTAAGCTCTTCATTATTATGTGTGGCGTGCAGTTGAGACGGAGAGCAAGAAAACTCCTTGTAACACCAATGATAATCTGAAGGATTTTGGCAGCATTCAAAAACTTAAAAAAGGAAACTCTCCAGAAGTGTAGCAGGAGTTTCCGCAGTCTCTTGTATTTTATTTTCAGTTTTTTGTAATTTAGACCAGCATTCATCATTAGTCCTCTCTTTCACTTTCTCTTTCTTTCTCTCTCTCTCTCTCTCTCTCTCTCTCTATATATATATATATATATATATATATATATATATATATATATATATATATATATACATGATAGAAATTGTCAGGAGGATTTGATAATTATAATTAAGTAATTCATTGAGTCTGAAAGATACCCCAATAGAATGCAGAAAGCACTGGACAGCCGTTTTGTCCTATATTTGGGACTCATCAGCAGTGCGCATCCACTACCGATTCTGATTTGCTATCTCTTCGTAACCGAGGCCCGTTGAACAGTTGGTATGACGTTTGCTTGATAACTTAACTGTCCGGGTTTTAATTCTTGGTAGTGGATGCTATCTTTCCTTTCATCACTTACACCTCTTTATCCATATATACATACATATATATATATATATATATATATATATATATATATATATATATATATATATATATATATATATATATATATATGTCCCCTGTTCTAAGAACTCTCTTTCCTTTTATCATTTACACATTTTTAACTATATATTCTTGTAATGTTCTTAGGTTTTCAAATATAACTTTGTATGTTTTTTTTATATAACTTGATTTGACATATCTCTAAAGATAAAAATGTATAATTGATTTTATCACATTATAATTTAATTTTTAAATATATTTTTTATTCTTTACTATAAAACTATGTTAAATATATTCTTACATATATTTAATATAAACTATATAAATATGAATTATTTTAATCTTTTAAATATATCATATTTCTAAGTATAACTTATTATTTTTTAACATAACCTTTTATATATGTAATTTTTTTTATATATAACTGCCTTTTCGGCCCTCTTTTAGTTTCAAATTAACACCTCATTCTTTATATAACCCCAATTAATATCATAAAGTTAATATCCGCATTTAACTTTATAAAAAATCTTCCATTTAAAGATAATGCCTTCCCCACCCATGGTCTCTGGCATTTCGTCTGACTAAAACAACGAAATGGATAAATGCTGTATCAATTTTACGACAGCTGTGAAAGTTAAATATCTAATTCCGACAGGAACTCAGTCTGTGCACCGGGGTTGAATAAGACTGACATAGTTTTCGTCGGTTGAAATAAATCTATTCCCCCACATATGAGGTAATTTTGTATTTTGTTGTGTAATAATAATAATAATAATATATATATATATAATTGTCATCCACAGACAGACAGTTTCGCTGTATCACAGCTCTTCAGTTCTCTAGCTAAGATCGAAACCCGACTGAATTGGCGTCAGTCGGAAATTGTACCACTAAGCCGTCAGCGCACGGCAGGAATGAAGGTGAATTTTAGCGTATTTATTTTTAGATAAAGACAAAGTGACCGACAGGACTCAGTTCGCTTTACCGAAGAGTCTTGCTATATCAGCCTTAATAGTCACTGTTTAAAAACCCACACTTCCTTCCCAGAGAGCTCAACCGAACTTAATTTTTCAGGAACCTATATTATTGTCATCCACAGACAGACTATATATATATATATATATATATATATATATATATATATATATATATATATATATATATATATATATATATATATATAATTATGTATTTGGGCTGCAATTTATCTTTTATATAAGTTTGAATGAAAACGACTGTTATTACTTAGAAAAAAATATGTTTTATGAATTCACATGTATCTTGAGGAACACTGTTCCTGATCAAACAAAACTGATTCATGAAGAATTATATTGGAGAGAGTACTATATCCCAATCAAGAAGTATCACGTTACATCTCTCTAATCATAGCTGATTTAGGACTCATACAGAATGCTACCAAAATCTTTCGTCAAAATACACGTCGAAAATAGATCTATAATAGCCTCATCAACATTTAAATAAGTCTACAAATAATGGAAGCATGAATAATGAAAATAAAAGAAGCCTAAAATTTAAAAAAAAACATCAACTATGAAAACGGTCAAAATGTACTGACCGTGTTTGTAAAAGGAAACATGCCCATAACACTACCGTGATACATACATAAAAATCCACACATTCAGTAAGAATTAAAATATAAAATAAACATCCTTTATAATAGCTTAAAGAATAGCCGAAAACGCTCGGACAGACAACACATTCGGAGAATTTTTACACACCCTCTGCCCAGAAAAAAAAGACTTATTGCAGAAGACAAAAATCGTTAGGTATGTTTTTCCTTTTCTCATTCAATTGACAACGACCGACACATTATACTGACAGTATTCGGATTTAAAATATATCTACGCTATCTTTCCGGAATATAAACACATATATCATATACATATAATTTATAATAAAACATCGAAAACCATCGTAAAATGTCTACAATAACAGCAGAAAGTACACGGAACCAAAAAATCCTTTCAGCAATTTAGTTAGTCCCCAAAAGAAAT
>OZ038484.1:14583849-14591349 GCA_964036315.1 Acanthosepion esculentum
ACCCAACACCTTACGAAGGGATTTATCTATGTAAAATATATGTGACCTTTTTGTCATATTTTTTGTTTGATTTTTTCTCAAAAGCTGCTCAGTGGAAAATGTCATGATGCAATTTCTGACATTAGGTCTCTGGTTAGGACCCAGAAAGAAAAGAAATGAGTATACACCAGAAATCAAAAATAATAATAATAAAATTAATAATAATAAGAAGAAGAAGATTACATTACAGCTGAGAAACTTTTCATATATAAAGAGACGAATTTGGACAATACACTGAAAAAAACCGTAAGCCATTTATCAATGAGAACAAAAATTTCCTACTGGAGCATGCATTACATTAAAAAGAGTAAGTTGATGAAACCCATACTCAAATTTATTCTAGCGTATCACAAAATTCTGTCATGCGAATGATTTTCAAGACCCTGCAGTCTTATATTAAGTAGAATAGACTAATTCACACACACACACACACACACACACACACACACACACACACACACACACATATATATATATAATTTAAAGACATTTATGATATGTTTAACGTTCTTTTTATAGATACAAGTATTTAAGCAAATGCTGTGTTTTATAATAAACAGTATTAAATAACATTTACCGGCCTGAATGTCCGAAAGATTTTCATACAAAATTTTCGTTCTATGAAAATTTCTCGGACCTTCAGGCCGGTAAATGTTATTTAATACTGTTTATTATAAAACAGAGCATTTACTTAAATACTTGTATCTATAAAAAGAACGTTAAACATATAAAAAATGTCTTTAAATAAATTGTCGGACTCTGTCCAATTCAAAATGTACATATATATATATATATATATATATATATATATATATATATATATATATATATGAACACACACAAAGACAAACACACTGAAACACACGCGCACTTAAACACACACACGCACACACATATATATATATATCGTGTTTTTAAGTTGTAATGATTCTTTGAAATATGTCTGCTTAAAGTGTATAGATATTTTATGTTTATTACTCAGACAAATCGTGCTGTACTCAACTAAATCTAGTATAGGTTCGAAGTCAACGTACTCAAATTTATCTAGTACAACATCAACTGTTTCGATAGCAGAAAGTTATTGTTCTTTGCCCAGTGTAAAGAGAGTACGCAGCAAGTACGTCTTTAAATCTGCGATGTCTGCCTGCATGCTTCTAAAATAGAACAGTCTCATAAATTGATGAGAAAGCGATGCAAAATACGCACAACTGCATTCTGTACGGAATTTCTTCAAAGATTTTCTTTCTCTGAAAATACTAAACTGAAGATCCTAAAATTCTTTTTATCTTCATTTTCATTCTATTTCTATAACCTAAAAGTAACAAAAAATATCATTATAGTGTCTGTATACCAGCGTGAAGAAACACCCAACTAAGAAACACTTGGCGTGTCCTAGATCGTCTGAAACTATCTGGAAGTCCTCCCTCTCTGACAAAAGGGACTGCTTTAAGGCCACGGTAGAATCTGTCTTGCTCTACGGCTCATGAAAAATGGACACTAACGAAACACCAGGAAGCATCACTTGACGGAACGTACACAAGGATGTTACGAGCTGCATTGGACATCAGCTGGAAGAAACACTCAACCAAAAAGCGCCTCTACGGACACCTTCCTTCTATCGCAGTTTCGCTAAGAGAGAGAAGGCTTCAGCTAACTGGAGAACTAAGTCAGAGCTTGTTGTGTGAAACCCTCTTATGGAACAAATTGCGCGGCAAAAGATCGGCTCAAAGACTACATCACACCTATATTGACCAACTTGTAGATGACTCTGGAAACGATGTCTGACCAAGATGGTTGGAAGGAACGAGTAAGGAGAATCTGAGAAGAATTCTCGACCTGAGGATGAAGATGATATAATTAAAGCAAAAATGATATTTTGTCCTCTTAAAATCTGTTCTTTTATTGTCCTCGCTCCTAAAAGATTTTCGTATATTCTTTCACACTCACTACCCACCCCTGCGTGTTAGTGGCTCTGTTGCCTGGCCGGGGGCGAAAGGATTAAAAATTAAAATTTGGTACACACATCCGTCCAAACTTTTTCAACATTTTAAGAGTTAAAGGAATATGGCAGAGAGTCTGTTCTGATGGCTCACAAAATGAGACTGAAGAATTATGAAAACAATTACAAATAAAAACAAACAGAAAACAAATCACTTTATTAGGGTAGAATGAGAAAGCAGTCAATGGAAAGTAAAGGTATCACCCACAGTAATAAATCCACTGGGAACGTTCAGGGCATATTTGCCAAATGCTCGTACTGTTGAAAAAACAAGACACTAGAAACAAATTACAGACTGGTTTTATATACATTATTTGGACTGTTATCCTCATCTTCAATGCCATATTCACAACGTTTCGGCCGTTGTATGCTCAGGTCTTATTCAGGTGATTGGAAATTCGAAACGAACTACTTATTTGTTAGGTAGATTGTTCTATTTCCACGTGCCATGATTCGTCACAGTTATTTTAATTTAACTCAACTCTCCAAGTTTTTACACCATTGCTATGGCCTGGTATTGAACTCACAACTCTTTGCATCTAGTCACTGGATCTAACAATTTGTCTTTATCCACTGGGGGAAACGTTGTGAATATAGCAATGATGATGAGAATAACAGTCGGAATAATGTAAATAATACAAGTAATCATAATACCTCATCTCAGAGATCCAATCACCTGAAGAAGGCCGGAGCGTACAACGGTCGAAACGTTGTGCATATGGCAATGAAGATGAGGATAACAGTCGGAATAATGTAAATAATGCAAGTAATCCTAATCTCAGAGATATAGACAGATAATGATAGAGATTTCGCCATGGCTGAAATCTAGCGTATTATCGTTAAGAGCGCAAGATATGTGAAGTGGAAGCTTATTGCTTGAGTCCCTGCAATAAACCCTTTATAAGAAAATACATTAAGTATCATTATTATTACTGGATGTTTTAAAGTCACCATTAAAGCATTTCCTGCTGCTGCCATAGAGGCTGCTTCCTTTCATCGCGACTGAAATAGTAATGTGAATAAAAACAATGCATGGCACTATTTAACATGCTATGGCCACCAACAGCATAAAGAGAATTTGAAGCTGACACTCTCTAAATATTTGATCGGTAATCGATTTTAGAGATTTCGACGCCGATGTATTGATATGATAATACAGGCGCCACTGAAATCAATGTGATCAAACAAAACGACAAATGTAAAGAAAAATTTCCTCATCCAAACTGGGATGTTTTCACGAAAAAATTTCAAGAACCTACATAGAAGTCTGCGCCTTCACATACCTACGTATCTATCTATCTATCTATCTATCTATTTTGTGTGTCTCGTGATGACAATATCAGTGCATATTAAGACTATATATATATATATATATATATATATATATATATATATATATATATATATATATAGAAATATAGTCTTAAAGTGTGCTATATTTATGGGGTAAAGTGCTCAATATCAGAGATAGAGCGTGTGTAAATATAAAAGTGGACATGGAAGTCAGCACTTAGAGGCGACAGTCTGTTTCATGCTAGTGCAATCGTCAGGCGCCTGACGATTGCACTAGCATGAAACAGACTGTCGCCTCTAAGTGCTGACTTCCATGTCCACTTTTATATTTATATATATATATATATATATATATATATATATATATATATATATGTATATATGTATATATATATATATATATATATTTATTCAGTTGAATGGATATGTATATGTATATATGTATATACATACATATATATATATATATATATATATATATATATATATATATATATATATATATATATATGTGTGTGTGTGTGTGTGTGTGTGTGTGTGTACGCTGATTCATTATCAGAGAGTATGTAGATATGGGTAGGGAATTTGCATACGCAGTCTAATAGGAACACGCCCGCACATAGGGATATGAAACATCTGATATCAACACATCTATCATCACAACCTCTCCTACAAAACTTAATGGTTTTATTAACAGTTAGGCAGATATTCACTTTTGCCAACAGTCCAGAAGGGAGTTCAAGTCACACTAACAAATACAGAAAATGAACAATGAGATATTAAAAGAACATAAGAAAAATTTATTCCTTTAAACATTTATTCCTTTTATTTGTCTGAAGAAGGTCACGAGACCGGAAACCCGTGTAGCAGAAATATGAAGCATAAAATATATATATACTAAAACAAATTTACATTATAAACAAAAACGTCCGCGTTTTTTCTATTTTTTTAAAATATAAATTTTTCTCTCGTTGGAAGAGCTATAAATATTTTCCTATATATATATATATATATATATATATGTATATATATATATATATATATATGTATGTATAATGTAAAATGAGGCATGTTTTTGATGTAATTTCCTAAAATTAAAAAATTAAAACGTATATATACGTTTTAATTTTTTAATTTTAGGAAATTACATCAAAAACATGCCTCATTTTACATTATACATACATATATATATATATATATATATATATATATATATATATATATATATATATCCTTTGGTATATATATATCATTTGGCATATATATATATATATATATATATATATATATATATATATATATATATATATATATATATATATATATATATATATATATATATACACACACATACACACACACACACACACACACATATATATATATATATATATATTATTTATATGCGCTCTACTTATTGGAAAGTGTTCAATATGGGTGGTAGAGCTAACATATTCTGTTCTATGGATATGAGTCCGTAACTCAAACAGAATTGCAATTGCGTATGCATGTCTGGTCAAACGCATGGATGTGCATCTGCGACTAATCTCGGATTGTTTATATCGGTGTGTTTGTGTGGACTAAAATGCGTACACCTGTATGTATGTCTGCATGTGTGTGTGAGAGTGTCATCCCAAACGTACACAGAAGAGAATCCTCCACCAAACATAACCAAACACAAACAAGCATGAATAGATCCAATTTTTAAAAAAGAAACCAGTTTGTCTGATGATCGCAAAAAATTAAAAAAAACGGAGTCACAAACTCATATTCATACAACTGAATACACATATATATATATATATATATATATATATATATATATATATATATATATATATATATATATATATATATATATATATATTATCCCTTCTATATATTATTCCTTTTATATATTATCGCTTTTAAGCGATTGGCCGTAGATAGTTCTACATGGATATATCTCCAGTATATATCCATAATTCAGATATATGTGACGTGGTTAGTGGAGATTTTCGTAACCCATTAATATTGCAGCGATATCGTACTCATTAAAAACCATAGCAGCAATTTTTTTGTCTAGGGTAGTGGTGTGTTTAAAGTAGCCTAAAGGAATCCAAACCTTTTCAGGCTTATTTTTTATTTCAGTTTTACTTTTACTAGATAGTATGCCGCATTTGTCAAGAAATCCTAGGATAACTCGCTATTTAAACGACAGACGAGAACCATGAAGGGAATGAAGGAGAATCGAGCGAAAACTGAACTCGGCATACCTATTTCCCATTCCATGTCGATAAACATTACTTTATCCGCACATCCAGGTGCACAAGCACGTCCAACAGACATCACCCCCACAAACACACACGTGTTTGTGCGTATGTATATGGAGGATGTGTGTGTACCCGAAGGTACGGATAATGTAATTGCTATATATATATATATATATATATATATATATATATATATATATATATATATATATAGAAAGAGAGAGAGAGAGAGAGGGAGAGAGAGAGGGGGGTATGTATGTATAGCAATTACATTATCCGTACTATATATATATATATATATATATATATATATATATATATATATATATATATATATATATAGCGAGAGAGAGCGAGATACAGACAGACAGAGACACACAGAGAGAGAGGGGTGTATGTGAGCGTGTGTGTGCGCGCGGAGGATGTATGTATGCATATAGACTACCAAGATTTTCTATTGGGCTTGTAAATATATTAGATATCGTAAATGTTAATATCTATTGAAATAATGTGCATCGTTGAAGCCCTATAAAATAAAACCACGTTTTTGAAACCTTTCTCAATAATTGACCCAGGTTTCTTCGTCAAATAATAAAACTGATTAAATCTCATTGGAAAAGAATTTGTGAAATGAGGCTTTTTCATTTATCTAGACGTCATTCATGTCCAGATCAATATTCCACCGATAATCAAAATATTGACGAACCAATTTAAGATAAGTTAATGCGATTCATTCGTTATTTTTTTTTTACATCTTCCATTAACTTCATATAAATATGAGTCTTATATTTATCTACCTATCTTTCGATCTATGTTTGTCTCTTTATATCTGTATATTAAGTTAGAACATTTTCTCGTATTTTTTTTAATCATATCTATCTATTTTTCTGTATTATTCGCTCTATCTCTCTCTTTGGCTCTCTCACTCACTCTCACTTTCCAGACATACACGCACACTGTATCTCTCTATCTCTCTCACTCACTCTCTCTCTCCCTCTCTCTCTCTCTTTCTGTCTCTCACACATACACACACAGACAAACACACATACACATAGTTTCTAAATAACCTGATGTTATTTATTTGTTTTTGGCTTAATGGAGCAAACCAAACAACATTTTGATTTTCCGAATGCTAAGATGAAGTTTCCTTACATGGAATTCCATAGAAGTAGTATGGCTACTCCTACAAAGAGAATTTAAACATTATATATATATATATATATATAATATATATATATATATATATAATATATATATATATATATATATATATATATATATATATATATATATATATATATATAAAAGTGAACATAGAAGTCAACACTTAGAGGCGACAGTCTGTTTCATGCTAGATGCTATAGATTGCATCTAGCATGAAACAGACTGTCGCCTCTAAGTGTTGACTTCTATGTTCACTTTTATATTTACACACGCTCTATCTCTGATATTGAGCACTTTATCCCATAAATATAACACGTTTTAAGACTATATTTCTTCATATATATATATATATATATATGTGGGGGGGGGTGTAGTTATCTATCTATTTACGCTTAGCTCTAAATCCCAAAGACACTATAGATTATAGTTATTTTCAGTGTATTGTCCAAATTCGTCGCTTTATAAATGAAAAGTTTCTCAGCTGTAATGTAATCTTGTATTATCATTTTGATTTGTTACAGGGAGCATTATCCTGCTTAAAAATGAGCTTGGTTGCGTCGATTTGCACTCTTTCAGCAGAAGGGAGCAGACAAGACTCTAAAAACCTCTTGAACTGCTCGCTCCTGAGGGTCTTTTCAATAGGTTTTAAGAAACCAGTTCCATGAAAAGAAAAGCATCCCCAGAACATTATACTCAACGGATGCTTGACAGTACTTACTGCTAAATTCAAACAGCTTTGAAAGCTTCTTCTTC
>OZ038484.1:14596349-14598849 GCA_964036315.1 Acanthosepion esculentum
TATATATATATATATATATATATATATATATATATATATATATATATATATATATATATGATTTTTTCGCTACACATATATATATATATATATATATGTTAGCAAATATGTGGATGTAGATCCGACGGTATGATGAAAAATATGGAAAAGACAAAACAAAATCCGAATATGCAAGTTTAAAACAACATTAAAATAGTAAACTTGCATATTCGGATTTTGTTTTGTCTTTTCCATATTTTTCATCATATATATATATATATATATATATATGAAAACAATGAATATGATATACTAAAATGAAGTGATATACTTAATCTGAATATATCCGATGGAAAACATCAGTATTTAATTTTATCACATCACATTCTTTTGACTAAATCTTCTTGTGATCGTCTGATAAATTCTTTAAATAAATAACAAAATCATCTGTTTTTTAATTACAAACGAGACACCAGTAGAAAAACAAAAATAATTATATCGGCTCCGGTGATCACTCGATGAATATGATATGCATTGCCATCTTCCCACATCGTGCCATGTTTGTCATCCTTTGTCAAAAAGGCTTAAGCCTAATGTTTCAAAGACTGTACCTAATTTCTTTCACTCTGTGTTTCTCTCTGTGTGTCTGTATCTGTGTTTCTGGGGCGCTGCTCATTTTCGAGAATATATATCTTCGTATCTACTCGTGTGGATACTTAACCACTGTTGCAGACGCCTTCCAGACACATTTGAGTCTATTCAACATTCACAGAGTCAAATTTTATTTTTACTGTAAGTGTACTGAGCGGAGAGGTCATCACTTTTGAAGAGGTCTTCAAGCTACGAGCTTCAAGAAACATTGGCAGAATCGAATCGGTGGTTAATTTTAGGAACCGTTCTAAAAATTTAATTAATACCATTCCAAATGAAATTGCAACTGGAGTTCGACAAATAATACAAGTGGTGATATTATTTTACATTAATTAAATCAAATCATTATTCGTCAATCAAGTCTTGAAAACCGGCACCTGAGAAAATTGACAATTGAAAAGTCTTACGCTATTTACTATTGTCCTCATCTTCGTTGTTGTTATCACAAAGTTTCGGCCGTTGCGGCCCCGGCCTTCATCGACGTCAATTCAAGTAACTCGATAATTGAACTGAACTGAAATTTGTTGTCCTTGCATTGCTTATAATTAGGAATATCTTGTCTAGCTCTTATTTTAGTATTACTCGGTGACTGCCCATCCCCTGGGGGCAAGTAGACAGGAATTGAACTCACGATTACGGTTTCAACAAATAGACAAACCGACGCTTTAATCCACTAGGCTATTTTTCCATGGGACAATTCCTTAGGCCAACCTGCTTCCGAGTGCTGATGTTGTCATGATGTTGTTCATTCACTGAAGCTTATCTTCTCAAGGGACACTGGCTATCATTTTTCATTCATATATGATCAGCCATGCATGGTTTCATTGTTTCTCCCCTCACTACGGCCTTTTGATGTTCCTCCAGCCTTACGTCTAAGAGGCGGTTTGTCTGATGTTTTATTCTCTATAATAAATGAAAGGAATAGAGTACCCAGTTATTGGTCATGTTCACTCCATGTTAGGTTTGAATGGGCAGATATTTCTTCTTAGACTGGAGCGTCTTCTTAAAATTGTTCTCATATTATATGGATATATTATTGTTCTCATATTATATGGATATATTATTGTTCTCATATTATACGCATATCTTCTTAATCCTTTCGGATAAGCACTTCATGTAAGGTAGAAAAACCGTGGTAACTTTCTGTTTCCTCTTGCAAACACTGATGTATATTTTCAGGGTACGTTATATTCTGAATATTAGCTTCATATATTAATTTCCTTTTAGTATGTGTTTGTGTAGCCACTTATGTTTTGACTCTTAACAATCTACAGCAGAAATCCCAAATTATTATCCATTTATATGTGGGTAAAATAATCTAGCGAGTAAAAATAAGATGGAAATTATGAATTCTTTAAAAAAAATGACAGAAAATCAAATTCTGTTACATCATCGGAAAAATCAGTTTATAGACATTTCTAATTCATACATGTCTATGTAAGAGAATATTATTGTGGCATTCTAAATTTTTAAACACAGCATGAGAGGTATCTAAATATAACTTAATCTTGACAAAATATGGATTCGAAAATCGAATAGATCTTTGTAGTCGTCTGAAGATCGTGAGAGCGTGAAACTCCAGTAACGTCTCTGGGTGTCCTTTGTTACGCAAGCATGCATATATATATATATATATATATATATATATATATATATATATATGTGTGTGTGTGTGTGTGTGTGTGTGTGTGTGTGTGTGTGTGTGTGTAATGAACCCTCCCGTCGGTTTCGACGTATGAGGATATGACAGCTTAGTTGATTCAGTTATGAATTTTTGTGCGATAAACTTAAGTGGCATTTAAGACCCGCTAGTGATTTACAAAGGAGGCGACATATGGAGCAAGAGTGAGGATTGTGAGATGAGATCACT
>OZ038484.1:14603849-14643849 GCA_964036315.1 Acanthosepion esculentum
TATTGATGTCGTCCTTGTAAGTAAACAAAAAATTGTAAAATTTTTGCACTGCTAATTTTCCGAAATTACTATAGAGAAATTTGCGCATTTGAAAAAAAAATTGAATAAAAATTTGAATTGATATTTTTTTGTATGACATTATTCTTCATAACAGACATTAATTGCAAAAAATAATTATTTACACACAGGTATTTAAAATTGTTTAATTTTTTTCTAGCATTCTTCTTGTTAAAAATGTAAAACAAAAAAATTAACCAAATTAATATTTAAAAAAAATATACTGTAAAAATATTAAACTGGTTAATTTTGTTTGTATTTCATGGTGGAGGGTGAGGTTGATTCGCACTTCCCTCATAAAATACGATTATTAAAATATTTTAAAGGGGGGGGGGTTCAGTTCACTATCTAACTTCAACATAAAACGGATCCTGACCAGTAAAACAATTTGGAAATCCTTTAGAAATACATAAAATCATCAAAGACAACGGAAAGTAACATAAGATTGCAAATTCTCACATTCATACAAACATTAAAGTTCTTAATTCTGAATCAGAAACCCTGAAAACCTTAGAATATAAGGTTCGTGGAATTTTTCGAAGCATTATACTGAGGTTTTACAAAATAATAGTTTAAGTTACTATTTTAGTAATTTCATTGCCCCCAAATCTTTCTGAAAATGGTAAAAAAAATTCGGTGTAACAAGCTGTAGTCGTAACTATGATTAACAAATAAGGTTTGTCTATTTTTTCTGCAAGATCAGAATGAAGGAGAACGATGGTCAAAGCAGTATCTCAAGTAAACGCACCTGACAAAACAAACACTTGTTTGTGAAAGACATTTTCCATCTGATTATGAAGCAGGGGTTGTTGCAAGAAAATTATACCCACAAATCCACCATCAATATTTGTTTATTTACCATAAGTGTATTACATGTTCCTCAACTAAAACCAATAAACAAAACGTCTGCTTCTATGTGAAATGTGCAAAATGATGAGTAGGCACAGTAACACTGAAGTAAAGAATCTTATGCCTAGGAAGCAAAATAATTTGTTTATCCCTTTTGTTTTAAGAAAATATATACTCAGTTTTAAAATATCAAATCGAATTTTTGATCAATTTAATATTTTTCAAATAGTACTGTAACTTTTCAAAACATAAAAGTGTCTTATGCACAGGTGCGTCTTATATTCTGGGAATATGGGAGAAACAAAATGAAATTGTGTAGAATGAAAACAAATACACAGGGAACATAAAAACGGAAGACAGAAAGAAAGTCAAGTTAAAATGAATGAGCTTAAAAATGAAATTAAAATTGAAAAAAGTTTAACAGAATGATACATAAAATCGGACAGAAAAATCAACAACTAAAAATTCTGAAAATATTTAAAAACAAATAAGGAAATGAAATGAAAAAGAAGATAATAAAAAAAATGAAGAAACCAAGCAGAGAAATAAATAAATGTAAGACAAAATTAAAAAATGAAAAACGTCAAATAAAACTAACATCATCACCAACGAACCGGTAGCGTTCAAACGCAGAAAAAGAATTTAAAACTTCCATAATCATGAACCTTGAATGATGTATCGAATTTTGCAAGGTGCGTTAGATTATGTAAACTGTCTCAAATTTCGCCCAGTGAATTTTCCTGGCTACCCAAAAGCACTTGTAGAAAAGCCAATCAGAGTCCATTCCTCGTTTAATAGATTTATCCCGGGACTGGAAGAATACTTAGACGCCGCTTTTTGCGCACTGGGTGTGGTGAACCAGGCTCTTGTGGGGTGGGACTGAGAAGGAAGCACCGGCGCGCGTTTGGTGGGAAAAATTGGCAACAGCGCGAAAAATTGAGCTTAGGACAAACTCAGTAATTCACGAAAACAAATAAGCATGAAAGCGAGGAAGAAATTGGCAGGGGGGTGGGGCAGAAGGGGGGTGGATAAGGCGGGTAAGGAAAATAAAGAAAGAAAGAAAGAAAGAAAGAAAGAAAGAGATTGTGAAAAAACACAAACCTAAAGAGGAATATGGTAGAATATTTTATAGGAATGCAAAAACAAATCAAAGAAAAAGGACAATGGAAAAGAAAGAAAGAAAGCGAGTCGGACCCAAACATGGAGAAAGCAGTACATAACACAACGAAAGGCAAAAATAGATGTAAGAAATGCAAAAGAATAATGAAGAAAAAATGGTAATAAGAAATAAAAGAATAAAGGGAATAAAAAGAGGAAAGAAAAGAGGGAGAAAATCGAAAGAAAATCAAAAAGAAGCAAAAGTGAAGTTATCTTGGAAAGGAAATTAAAGAAAGAAAGAAAGAAAGAAAGAAAGAAAGAAAGAAAGAAAGAAAGAAAGAAAGAAATGGACGAAATTGGAAGAAAAGTAAGTAAAGAAAAAAGAAAGAAAGGGACGACAAATGAAGAAAGATAAAGAAAGAAAGAAAGAAAGAAAGGGACGAAAAGTGAAGAAAGGTAAGTAAAGAAAGAAAGAAAGGGACGAAAAGTGAAGAAAGGTAAATAAATAATTAAATAAATAAAGAAAGAAAGAAAGAAAGAAAGAAGCAACGAAAAGTGAAGAAAAGTATGTAAGTAAAGAAAGAAAGAAAAAAAAGAAAGGGACGAAAAGTGAAGAAAGGTAAAGAAAGAAAGAAAGAAAGAAAAAAAGAAAGGGACGAAAAGTGAAGAAAGGTAAAGAAAGAAAGAAAGAAAGAAAGGAAAAAAGAAAGGGACGAAAAGTGAAGAAAGGTAAGTAAGTAAGTAAAGAAAGAAAGAAAGAAAGAAAGAAAGAAAGAAAGAAAGGGACGAAAAGTGAAGAAAGGTAAAGAAAGAAAGAAAGAAAGAAAGAAAGGAAAAAAGAAAGGGACGAAAAGTGAAGAAAGGTAAGTAAGTAAGTAAAGAAAGAAAGAAAGAAAGAAAGGGACGAAAAGTGAAGAAAGGTAAAGAAAGAAAGAAAGAAAGAAAGAAAGGAAAAAAGAAAGGGACGAAAAGTGAAGAAAGGTAAGTAAGTAAGTAAAGAAAGAAAGAAAGAAACAAAGAAAGAAAGAAAGGGACGAAAAGTGAAGAAAGGTAAAGAAAGAAAGAAAGAAAGAAAGAAAGGAAAAAAGAAAGGGACGAAAAGTGAAGAAAGGTAAGTAAGTAAGTAAAGAAAGAAAGAAAGAAAGAAAGGGACGAAAAGTGAAGAAAGGTAAAGAAAGAAAGAAAGAAAGAAAGGAAAAAAGAAAGGGACGAAAAGTGAAGAAAGGTAAGTAAGTAAAGAAAGAAAGAAAGAAAGAAAGGTACTTGAAAATAATGTAAGAAAATAAATGGATGAAAGAAAAATAGTAAATAGAGAAATAAAGTGAAAGAGAAAAGTAAGAAATAACGCAGGAAATAAGGAAGAACATAAGGAGAAAAAAATTAAAAACTGGCAAGGTAAAAAGAAACATAGAAAAGAAAGAAAAAGGAAAGAGCGGCAGCAAAGAAAACATAAAATTAAACAAACAAAATAAAGGGGGCAAAAACTTCCATTAAACGACCAATATATCTTCACTTGCATTAATTACATTATTCGGACTGTTATCCTCATCTTCATTGCCATATTCATAACGTTTTGGCCGTTGAAACGCTTCAGCCTTCTTCAGGTGATTGGAATTTCAAACACAAACCCTACACTTCGTCCACCGGGGTAAATTGTTCTAGTTCCAAGTGCCATAATCTAGTTCCATGTGCCATCATAATACCTCATCTCAGAGATATAGACAGACATATAGAGAAACATAGACATAAAGGCCGGAGCGTACAACGGCCGAAACGTTGTGAATATGGCAATGAAGATGAAAATAACAGTACGAATAATGTAAATAAAGCAAGTTATCATAATTCCTCATTTCAGAGATATAAACAGACAATATTTCTTCGTTTGAACATTTCTTTGTGTCAGAAGATAATCTGTAGTACTATTACTTGTTGGTCAACCTTCTTGATTCCAGCCAACATTAATTTACAATTTTTATTCATATATACTATTTTTTTTTTGCTAATACTTTTAATAAAACCAAAATTTGATCAATGAATTGGTGCTTCTATAGTATGGTATCTATCGAGGTATTTGCGACCTAATATAAATGACGATACACTAATTATTCCTGGGAAATTCTCAGGAAAAACGATGATCTGCTTACTGATTTTTGAAATGACGTCAAATTAGTTCACAAGCATTAATATTACTATCTGATGATTTTATATAAATAATTGTTAATGATTTTTAATATATAACCAGTTCACTGTTCAATACCTTTAACCCTAACTTTAAAACTAACCCCTAATCATATCTCCTAAGCTAAGCCTAACATATTTCATACTTCCAATAGTTGGTAAATATTAGTTATTGTAAATGAATAATAGATACTATCAGTCAGTCAGTTATGAGCCATGCGGGATACACGCTTAGGCGACTATGCATCTTTCGATACATGACTGACTAGGCAGATTTTTTCCAGCAGTAAGTTGCCATTACATTATGCGGTAATCCATTTGCTATCCAAAGCTATAGGATCTGGTCTGTCCTGTTACTTACCTATAGCTGGAGGGGGAAGAAGATTCAGGGGTATTAGCATGTCGGAGTTAACTCCTCCTTAATTCCTTAATTATTCACTAGGGGGCGCTCTCTCTACACTATAAATAGTGGGCGACTTCTTGCCTCGTTCTATTTTTTATTTCTTCATTTCAGCGAACACATCTACAATGTAAGCTCTCGCACAAGATAGCGTCTTCCCACTTGTGGGAAGACGCCATGAAACACACATACACGTATATACGAACATTCACAAAAATAAAACTCTTTACGTTCACACAGAAACACAAATGTTAATGACTTTGTCACTTGTAAATTAATTATTTAATACATATATTTGTTTTCATATATATATATATATATATATATATATATATATATATATATATATATATATATATATATCGGTTTTGTTTATTTTTTTACATCTTGGGTTGGACTCAACTTCAGTCCGCCATGTTATTGTAGCTGGACCTTCTTCCAGCAGGAAATAAACGCACGTGTTTCTAATACAACAACATTTAAACAAACCAAACTCGCAAAAGAGCGTTTCCCACTTGTGGGAAGATGCCATGAACATTATACATACATGCACGTACGTCCGAACATTCATCAACGAACAAACACATATGTTCACACACGCAAATGTTATTGTATATGTCCATTGTAAAATTGTGTTGTTTAATGCATATATTTGTTGACACACAGACACACACACACACACACACACACACACACACACACACACACACACACACACACAAACATATATATATATATATATATATATATATATATATATATATATATATATCGGTCTTGTTTGTTTGTTTTCCTTACATCTGCGGTTGGACTAAATTTGAGTCCGGCATTTTTCTTGTAGTTTGACCTTCTTCTAGCAGGAAATAAACGCACGTGTTTCTAATCCAACAAGACTTAACCAACACGGTCCTCTATAAGCACGTAACGTAAGGGAATGTAATGGATTCGACTACAATTCGAGCTCCGCTCTCCGAATCTTCATTCCGAGCCGCCATCTATTACTTCACCGTGCCTCCTGGTAGATATTATACTATAGAAGAAAATTGACAGTAGATATTATACTATAGTAAAAAATGGACGGTAGATATTATACTATAGTAAAAAATGGACGGTAGATATAATATAGTAGAAAATGGCGGGTAGATATCATACTATAGTAGAAAATGGATGGTACATATACTATAGTAGAAAATGGACGGTAGATATACCATAGTAGAAAATGGACGGTAGATATACTTTAGTAAAAAATGGACGGTAGATATACAATAGTAGAAAATGGACGGTATATATACCATAGTAGAAAATGGACGGTACATATCTAAACTATAGAAGAAAATGGACAGTAGATATACTATAATAGAAAATGGACGGAAGATATCATACCATAGAAGAAAATGAAGGGTAGATATACTATAACAGTAAATGGACGGTAGACATACTATAGTAGAAAATGGACTGTAGATATCATACTATGGAAGAAAATGGACAGTAGATATCATACTATAGAAGAAAATGGACTTTAGATATACTATAGTAGAAAATGGACTAAGACTGAATGACATCACCAAAATTGATGTTGATATCCTGCGTTTACCAAAATAAATTTTAAAGTATAAATAGACTACGTTGTCTTTTCATTGAGTATTTGAGTGTGAAAATTGAACAGCCTAAGAGAAAAAGTAGGAAGGGTTCATTTGAATTTTTCGAATAAAAAATGGTCTATGAGCTGAAAAAGGTTGATAAGCAAGGATCTAAGATACGCTTTGAAAATCACAATTGCCTTGTAAATAGTCATGCCATTCCCTTGGAAAGTGAATATTACAATCTCGAATGGAATTCGAGTGCTGCTTGCCGACTTCTCGATCCCTGCCTCTCACGTCATAAAAGCGTAACTTATGTCGAAAAATAAAAATATAGAAAAAGAGGAGAATCGTAAAAGTTTTATGAAAACACTTTCATGACACGAAAGACTAGACAAAAACAAATTTGTTGCAAATCAGAAAAAAAATCAAATTCTGCTTAAAGATTAAACGTAAAATATTTCGAAGAATTCCTGAGATCAGAATTTCCAGAGTATCTGTTTCGAAATATCTATTTCGATATTTAAGAAGAGAAAGACAATGACAGCGAGACGACAAAGACATTTTGTAGCTTACCCAATGTGGAACAGAGACTGAGACTAGAAAAAATGGGCCACCTTTAAGCATCCCAAGTTATGATGGTTGTTGCGGTAAAAGATCAGAAAAATGCAAGCAGATATCAATTATAAAAAAAAGATGAAAAATTAACGAAGTCAGTAAGAACACTCTGATAATATTTTAAAGTTAAGTGGAGATATTCTGCCATCGAGTCGCAAAAAGATGTTTTATGAAAAAATAATTACAGTAAAAAATGATGTTACATTCGAAAAAAAAAGTTACTATTTTTGGTAAATATTCGTTAGTTAGAAAGTTGTCTGGTGTACTCACAGCATCCGTGATCATTTGAAGGAGATCACTGGATCAGGAACAAAATAGATAGATAGATAGATAGATAGATAGATAGATAGATAGATAGATAGATAGATAGATAGATATGAATCGACTGTAATGGATAAAAAGACTGACAGACAGACATACAGACAGATAAATAGATAGATAGATGGATAGATAGATAGATAGATATAAATACACTGAGATAGATAGATAGATAGATAGATAGATAGATAGATAGATATGAATCGACTGCAATAGATAGACAGACAGACAGGCAGATAGATAGATAGATAGATAGATATAAATACACTGAGATAGATATATAGATAGATAGATAGATATGAATCGACTGTAATAGATAAAAAGAGTGACAGATAGACAGACAGATAGATAGATAGATAGATAGATAGATAGATAGATAGATAGATAGATATAAATACACTGAGATAGATAGATAGATAGATAGATAGATAGATAGATAGATAGATAGATAGATAGATAGATATGAATCGACTGTAATGGATAAAAAGACTGACAGACAGGCATACAGACAGATAAATAGATAGATAGATATAAATACACTGAGATAGATAGATAGATAGATAGATAGATACATACATACATAGATAGATTTTTGGAAGTATTATGAAAGGGGAAAATAGAAATTAAATGAATAAAAAAAGAAAAAAGAGTGTTGTTGTATCACATACAAGAAGTATTTTGAATAAATTAGGTAAAGAAGAATTTGAAAAAGAAAAGAAAAAGTACATAAAAGAGAAGAGATAGAAAAAGAAATAAAACTGGAAAAGGAAAGAAAAGATGAGTGACACTTAAAAGGAGAAAAGGAAAATCAGTGGTATAACGGAAAAAAAAGATAAGAAAATTGAGAGAGGAGAAGAAGAAGAAAAATATAAAATATGAATCAGTAGGGGAAAGAGGAAGAGTGACAAATTTATGAGAAAGCAGGAAAAGCAATGAAAAATAATAAGAAGGATTAGTTATTCAAAGAAGTGACGAAGTAAGTCGAAAAATAACAAAGCAAATTATGAGAAGACAGACAAGAAGATGAAAGATAATAATGGAAGGATAAATGGAATAAAAAGATGAAGAAAAATATTAAAACGATAAAGAAAAACTTAAGAGAACGTGAATGGAAACTATTATAGAAATAGTCACAGGAATGGAAAAGCGTTAGAAGGCCGAGACTAATTTCTCCTCATGCAGAACTAAGTCATGTCAGGAAATAAGATCGACTGCGAAACGGAGTGAAATAATGTCCTTCAGGGGCGCATAATTAACAAAATCGATGGAAGAACTAAAAAGTATGAGGAAAATAGGTCAAAGAGTAAAAACGCCTTTTTAAAAAAAAATAAAGATAATTAAAAATCGCCCCCAAAATTTCGAGAGAGTTCGAGTATACATAATTCAAAATCGTGTAACGTTAATCAAATCGTCAGAGTTACCGAAACGTAACCACAATCATTAAAAAAAAAACAATGAATTCTATTTGACTTGGCAAAGACGGAATATCCATTTAAAAAAAACGAAACAAAAACAAATGTATCTTTGCATATTCTGGGCGTTATTGTTGATATTGAGACCCCAAGATCACCAGAGGTGTGAAAAATATATTAATAGTTTATAGAGTTCTTGGCTGATCCTATTTCAATATAGTTATTATTTTTATTTTGACTTTTCAGTCTACATTAAATAGTTCAAATTTTAATTACGCTCACTCTTTTCCTTTTGTCTAAATTCATATGAATACGTTCCTAGATATATATTTTTTTGAAAACTAGAAACTGATTACACATACGAAAAGCTTTTATTTTCATGGAAATGCTGGCAGACAAAAAGATTCATACATATATACAGGTCTTCGGACAATTCCTGGCGGAATTTTCTCCAATCTTAGAATGATTATTCGGAATTTAGAAAAGTCGATCATTAAAATTAATCAACACAAAATGACTGTCGGTTTTAGTCGTACTTGCTTTAATGAACAGTTGTACATTTGCTAATTGCACAGAACATATATACATACATACGGATTTATATTTATATATATATATATATATATATATATATATATATATATATATATATATATATATATATATATATATATATATATATATGTATGTTGTGTTGAATGTCAAAGACAGCATAGTCCTGCATATTCTTTTTTGAATTTTCTCATATTTTCTCATATTTTCTAATGAGACTTTTTATTTGAAAATTATATCGAAAGAAATATTGTCCGTAAGATAACCGAGTACTTTCGAACATCATTGTTCATCTTCAGGGTCAAGATTTTTTTAACAATGTCTTATATATATGTAGAGTCAAAATTTTTAAAAATATTTACAAATTGTCATGTAGCGGAATCATGTTGCTACATTTTGTTTTTTTACACACACACACACACACACACACACACACACACACACACACACATATATATATATATATATATATATATATATATATATATATATATATATATATATAGTCATAGATCGAACGATCGATAGATACATAGCCGTTGACTAGTCATAGATAGATAGATAGATAGATAGATAGATAGATAGATAGATAGATATTGACTAATTTTAGACAATTGTCTCATCATAGATAGATAGATAGAAGTTGACTAGTTTTAGACAGCGAGATGGATAGAAAGACAGACAGACTGATAGATATATAAATACATAAATATTACCTAGTCTTAGATGATTGTCTAATCATAGGTAGATTGATAGATATGAAAAAAATAGATAGATAGATACATAGATAGATAGAGAGATATGAAAAGAGTCAGAGATAGATAGATAGATGTGAAAAGAATCAGAGATAGATAGATAGAGAGATATATAGATATATAGATAGATAGATAGATAGATAGATATGAAAAGAGTCAGAGATAGATAGATAGATATGAAAAGAGTCAGAGATATATAGATAGATAGATAGATAGATATGAAAAGAGTCAGAAATAGATAGATAAATAGATAGATATGAAAAGAGTCAGAGATAGATAGATAGATAGATAGATAGATAGATAGATAGATAGATAGATATGAAAAGAGTCAGAGATAGATAGATAGATAGATAGATAGATAGATAGATATGAAAAGAGTCACAGATAGATAGATAGATAGATAGATAGATAGATAGATAGATATGAAAAGAGTCACAGATAGATAGATAGCTAGATAGATAGATAAATAGATACATAGATAGATATGAAAAGAGCCAGAGATAGATAGATAGATTTATGAGCATACAGAGATAGATATGAACAGACTAAGATAGATAGATAGATAGATAGATAGATAGATAGATAGATAGATAGATAGATACATAGATAGATTTCAAACTCTAGCGGGTGTTTTCGCACAAATCTTCTTAGAATGTATGAATTCATTTCTTCTTCCCGAGCTACCGTTTAATAGCAGGCCAGCTGGCCTCTCTGGCTGTGCTTGGCAATCAGTTTTACAGAAGGAAAATTCTGAATTCCAAACTTGTTGGCTCTGGGGTTAGCAAATCGACCATGTAAAAACTTACTTGCTTTCAAAACGACATCACCTATAACAAACATACATATTATCCACAGGAAGTCTGTCACATTTGTTGGTAAAATGTTCAGAAACTATTTATATAGTCAATAAATAATATGTTTAAATTTATATCGTTTTCACATATTGAAGATTCGTTCTGAAGATATTAGCATTATACAATTAAACCCGATGCAAATACGTTTGTTTTCTGTCTATATCTCTGAGATGAGCTATTATGATTACTTGCATTAATTACATTATTCGGACTGTTATCCTCATCTTCATTACCATATTGACAACGTTTCGGCCGTTGTACGCTCCGGCCTTTATGTCTATGTCTCTCTATATATCTGTCTATATCTCTGAGATGAGCTATTATGATTACTTGCATTAATTACATTATTCGAACTGTTATCCTCATCTTCATTACCATATTGACAACGTTTCGGCCGTTGTACGCTCCGGCCTTTATGTCTATGTCTCTCTATATATCTGTCTATATCTCTGAGATGAGCTATTATGATTACTTGCATTATTTACATTATTCGGACTGTTATCCTCATCTTCATTGCCATATTCACAACGTTTCGGCCGTTGTACGCTCCGGCCTTTATGTCTATGTCTCTCTATATATCTGTCTATATCTCCGAGATGAGCTATTATGATTACTTGCATTATTTACATTATTCGGACTGTTATCCTCATCTTCATTGCCATATTCACAACGTTTCGGCCGTTGTACGCTCCGGCCTTTATGTCTATGTCTCTCTATATATCTGTCTATATCTCTGAGATGAGCTATTATGATTACTTGCATTAATTACATTATTCGGACTGTTATCCTCATCTTCATTACCATATTGACAACGTTTCGGCCATTGTACGCTCCGGCCTTTATGTCTATGTCTTTCTATATATCTGTCTATAACTCTGAGATGAGCTATTATGATTACTTGCATTATTTACATTATTCGGACTGTTATCCTTAACTTCGTTGCCATATTCACAACGTTTCGGCCGATGTACGCTCCGATCTTCTTCAGGTGATTTGAATTTCGAATCGAACCCATTATGTCATATACCGTGATAGATTGTTCTAGTTTCACGTGACATACCTCTTCCGGATATCCCAGTTCTTTCGCTTTAACTCAAATCTCCAAGTTTTTTTATTCACCACTGTACTGAACTCACAACTCTTTGGGTCTAATCAATGGATCCAACTAACGTCTGTATCCAATGGGCCAGGTGTCCTTGAGGATAAAGACGTTGGTTAGATCAAGTGACTAGACCCAAAGATTTGGGAGTTCAAGACCAAGCCTCAGCAGTGTTGAACCAAAACATGGAGAGTTGTGTTAAAGGGAAATAACTGAAACATCCGGAAGAGGCATGGCACGTGGAGCTGGAGCAATCTACCCCGGTGGAGGAAAGAAAGGGTGTGGTTTGAAATTCCAATCACCTGAAGAAGGCCGGGGCGTAAAAGGGCCGATGCGTTTTGAATATGGCAATGAAGGTGAGGATAACAATACAAACAATGCAAGTAATTTTTGTTTTCATTGATTTGCGGCTTATCCGCCCTTTTCAAGTTAACTAAAGCCAGAAAGTATTTTTAGATCGTAAGAATGTTTTGAGATAATAATGGTTAATGATACACGCCTTACTAATTAACCCATAGCTAGGCGGAGAAGAGATGGATTCATACTTTCTCAACATTATTTGCGCGTAAGTGAATATAACGAACCCAACGCGAATTGGAACTCATCTCTCCGATTAAAACTTCTGAGACATTATCCATTACACCTCCTGGACATCCCAGACTGCAGCACTCAGTATTACCAAGCGCTCACTCATCTAGGTACTGACCAGGCTCGACGTTGCTTAACTACGGTAACCGAACAGAAGCCGGCGTTTCAACGTGATGTGTCCGTAAGCCTGTAAATTCATTTTAAACCGTATATTTGATTAACTTCATACTAATAATAGCAAAATAATTTATTTGTTAATTATTTTACATATTAATTTGGGCTCTTTTACTTTCATCAAACGTTATTCGATGATTTTGTTAATCATTTTACTGTTTCAAATTCAAAATTACTTGCAGCATTTATTATTTCTTCTCAGAGATCTTCATTGATCGAGTATAGTTTCTCATTCTTATGTATAGGGGGTGGACAAAATAATTGGAACAGCTGCAAAATCCACTCCTATATTTCAAAGACCTATTATATTAAGAACTTCAACTAAGACTTCGTAATTGCAGGTTATATTTATTGGAAATACGTTTATTTATCTAATTTACTGTCTTTTATTTTTAGAATTTAGTAAAATTTAATCTAAATGCGTGACCTGTCCAAGTTCGATGGACGTTACTCCGGGGAAGCGTGAAGCGTACGAAAATTGTAAAGCTGCACGAACACACTGTCAAGCCTTATCAGTGAGCAAATCAAAGTACTAAAGATCTGTGTTTAATCTGCAAGCAACGAATTCACAGAATGGACATACGAAGTAGTCACATCTGCAATGTGTTATATTTCATTGGAAAAATACCAAACGAAAGTAAATAATAACGGAATTATTCGTTTTGTTTCAATTAATATGCACAAGGGTGTAACTGTCGGTGTTTATTTTAACATAATCGCCAAATTACTTATAAATGATCTCTCTACACCCAAAACATAAATTGACCTCCACAATATTGTCTTTGTTGAATATAGCCACGAAGGGCATAATCTTGAACCAAACAAGGAGGGCATTTAATGTAGCCCTACTTTAGTCATTTAGAATAAATGCATTAAAATAATTTGCCCTAGCAGGTACGGTCGAGTAATGGATAGCGGCTCGGATTGAGGAATCGGAGAGCCGAGTTCGAATTCCAACCGAGTCCATTACATTCACTTACGTGCTAATACCCTTGGGAAAGGTATGCATCTTCTTCTTCTCTCCCTAGCTATGGGTAAATAGCAGGACGGATAGCCTTGGATCCTCTAGAAAGAAATGACAGCCTACTCGTGAAAAGATCTGCCTCGTCAGTCATGTATCGAAAGATACATGATTGCCTAAGCGTGTATTCATACCTTGTAAAAGAATACGGTATATTTTACTAGAAATATTTTGTGCATTTTATTCAGTAACCTTTTACAAGGTATGAATCTTCTTCTTCTGCCCCTCAGCTATGGGTAAATAGCTGGACAGATAGACTTGAATGGCAATTCGTATCCTGTAGAAAGAAATGACAACCTAACGGGTGAAAAGATCTGTCAGTCATGTATCGAAAGATACATCATCGCCTAAGCGTGTATCACGCATGGCACATAAATGGCTGACTGTTCTATATTTATTCGCAAAATATATACACCGTTCTCATTGTGATTTTAATTTACATTTGCTAATTTGGTTGTTTTCAATATTCGTAACATTCAGCACCTTTTCTTTCTGCCAACTTTCGCAGTAGAATATTTTGCTATTTGTTCTTTTTTTAATTTATCTCTTGTTTTAATATTCGTAAAGCCAGTATTCCAGGATTTATTTTGTTCTTATCATTTCAATGTATTAATCTCATATTCTTTTTCCTGTCTCTATTCGGCTTAAACTTTTCATAATTTTCAAAAGAATCGTTTCTATCATTCAGTGACTTTGCAATACCTTGGACCTTTTTTTCATTCGATACATTGATGGCAATCTTGATTCATCTGAAATATAAAAAATAAGTATCAATAATTATAATACTGCATACATCTATTTATAATAATAAGATACGCTGAGCGGCATACTTAATCTCAGGTTACTGAATAGAATGCACAAAATATTTCTAGTAAAATATACCGTATTCTCCGGCTTACAAGACGCTGCAGCAATGGTGAATGTGTTATTCAGCATGCGTCTCTCACATACTGTCGCCACGTATTGTTTACATTAATCGCTCGTCCGATTTTGTTTGTATGACAATGACAGATTAGTCAAGAGCAGAAAGGCTCTCGCCGCTGCTAGTAAACAGAGCATGTTTAAGCTTGCGGCAGGGCTCCAGGAAGGTTTATAGTCTTGGAAATACTTGTAACAGTTCAGTACTGAGGTTACATCATATAAAAGGCTGAATTGGAGATAGAGCTAACATTATAGTGTAATGGCACAGGATACAAATCCACGTCCCTATCAATCAAGCCAATTAGGTGACCGTCCAAGCTTACTTGTATCAAGTCATCCCATAAGTTCTGTCCGAATTTTTCATAAAGAAAACAAGTGACCAAATGTTACATTTAATTACAGATTCAATCAACAATGTATTTTCCCTGATTATCTATGACTTCCTTCCATCTATTAAGAAGCTTACTAATTCCATTACTGTAAAATTCTTTTGGCTTTGATTCGAAGAACTCACAAATGTCAGTTTTTACTTCTTCCTGTGTTACAAAAGCTGATTCTTACAAATGACTCTGTAAGCTACGAAACAAATGGTAGTCTGAAGGAGCAAGTTCGGGAGAATAAGGTGGATGAGGAATTTTCTCCCAACCAAGTTCTTCCATCTTTTGTGACGTGATTCTTACTGTGTGTTGTCGCGCATTGTCCTGATGAAACATCACCCATTTTCGATTCACTAGAGCAGGTCTTTTTTTTCTCAAGGCTTGGTTCAAACGCTCTAATTGCTGACAGTATATTTGAGCATTAATTGTTGCATTAGGTGGTAAGAATTCAAAGTGGATTATTCCTTGGCATTCCCACCAGATTGAAAGAAGAAACTTTTGCCCATGAAGGTCCCTTCTCGGCTCTGGCTGGGATCCTTCCCCTTTACCAAGCCACTCTCTACGACGCTTAACATTTCGATAAAAGATCCATTTTTCGTCGCCAGTCACAAGTCTATCCAAAAAAGGTGAAACAAGTTGGCGAGAATGGAGAGAAGAGCAGATGTCAACTCGGGATTTCAGGTTGTTTTCAGACAATTTATGAGGCACCCATTTTCCAAGTTTAGGAACTTTTCCAAGTTGAAGATGACGATGAACAGTTGTATTGTTTGAACTGAGAACCACTGTCAATTCCTCAACTGATAAAGCAGGATTTTCTTCAAGGGCTGCTCCAAGAAGCTTTTCATCAAACTAAACTGGACGTCCCGTTCGATCTTCATCTTCAAGGGTGAAATCTCCACCTCTGAATTTTGCAAACCATCTTCTGCAAGTTCTTTCGTTCCCACATTCCTCTCCATAATCTGAGTGAATGTTTCTAGCCGCTTCGGCTGCTGAGGTTCCTTTCTTGAACTCATAAAGCATTATGTGCCTCAAATGATTCTTGGGTACTTCCATGTTAGCAGGGTTTTAATCAAACAAAATTTTATTTTATTGTTGTCTGAAATAAAATTTGATCAGTTTAAATGCATCTAAACATAAAAATAATGTTCGGCTCCATTAGACATTATAAAATACTCTTTAAATTTCATTCATTTTAACAAAAAGTTAAAATTCGGACAGAACTTATGGGATGACCTAATATTTTTCAAGCTATTATTTTAGGAAAAATGTGTGTCTTATAAGCCGGAAAATACGCTATTTCAAACTGAAATTCATATTGTGTATTTAACCTCTGCTAGTAGATTTTTACCCAACGGTTTATTATTTATTGACCTGCATAATAAACTCATTATTAACAACGGGAGATATAAATTAAAATTCTAAGTTTGCCAACTGTTCAATGTATTTGTTTAGCTATTTTAAAAATATTCTCATAAAAAATATTCTCTCTGGATAAAAATGTATTTTTTATGTATTTAAATGGGGGGAGCATGGATTAAGATAATACCTTTTAATTAATCCCAAATTTAAGAAAATCCTACAAATTTGTTTCGTATTTGCATCTATAGTAACAGTTATGTATCATGCGTGATACATGACTGACGAGGCAGATTTTTTTCTGCAGTAAGTTGCCATTTGTTTCTGAGGTTGAAACTTTGCTATCCTAGGCTATATAACACGTTCTGTCCGGCTGTTTACCCATATGTGGATGGAGAAGAAGTGAATTAATAGCTTCCCCAAGGGTATTAGCACGTATGTAATGGAATCGACTGGAATTCGAACTCGGCTCTCCAATTCCTCAATCCGAGCCGCTATCCATTATACCACTGTGCTGCCTTTATAGTATAGTAAACTATGAAGTACAGGCTGACCAATACAAAAGAAAATTAAATTTACAAACTAAATTGGATACTGTTGAAATGCTTACATGATAGTAAATATTTGTACGAAGAAAATCTAAGCGATATTTAATTTTTAATTCTTTAATTACGATCTGAACAACTTTAATTGCAGTCAGAAACATAAAAACATAACATTAATAAAATTCTCAATATCATTAAGAGAACGAATAATGACATTAATATGCAACGCATATTTAGTTGCCACTTCAAAGATTTTTCGTAATGACTTAGACTTTAAAATTGTCTAAAGACTTTGTGGACATCTGTATATGGGCTATTTATAAAATATTTAAATCAGATTATCAAAGAATATACATCCCTATTATGTATGTCCGAATAAAATTATGATTTTCAAAGAATATTACATGTATTCATTATTCTTGGATATTCAGTAATCTTAAATTATCTTTCTGTATCTAATTTCACTGTCTGTTTAAAACAGACGAACAGAATTTTGTAACTATATATATATATATATATATATATATATATATATATATTTGTGTGTGTGTGTGTGTGTGTGTGTGTGTGTGTGCGTGTGTCTGTGTAGTTATTTATATATGTGTGTGTATGTGTGTGATATTTGTATTGGGGAAATGAAGGATACACTAACAAAAATATTAATGATGCGTCTTCCTCCGAGAAGTCTGGAGATTTATTCGTACTGCTATGTAACTGTGTATGTCGCTATATATATATATATATATATATATATATATATATATATATATATATATATATATATATATATATATATACAGAGAGAGAGAGAGAGAGAGAGAGAGAGAGAGAGTTAACAGGATCGTTTATATATCCGACTGACATTTTAGCATCGCATAAAATGAATTTCAGTTTTCATAATTGCTAGTGAATCTTTTACAATTTACATTACACAGTTTTTCTTGCTTAATAGAATAATCTTATTTCCCTTGCCAATTTTAGAAATTCAAATATTTCAAAGTAGCTGTTTTGCAATATCTTTTCAAAATGGCGTTTTAAACTTTATTGTAAGTACTTTCGTTGGGATTTTATAATTAAATTTTTATTTATTCAAATAAAATAATTTCTGTACTGAAAATTTCAAACGATGTAAATAATTAAATTAAGACTTGTGACTACACGAAAGTAAAGAAATCTTTAATATCATGTTTGGAGAAACTTACAGTTATCATAAATACTCAGACAATATTCCGTATAAACGACCAACAAAATGTTTAAACTATAGAATTACTTTAATTATAACAATTTCCTTTAAACGATTTTACATCGTACACAAATCTCTCAAACAAAGGAACGACTATGTAAAGTAGCAAAGCTAAACAAACGGCTTTGCCGACGTATGGGTTGATATCATTGCATGTATATCAACATACGGGGAAATACATTGCTTATAATTTGGAAGAGAATAACATCATAACATGTTTCGCCTCTGGTCCACCATCATCGGAAAATCAGTTTGGTTTTACAAGAACAAATTTTTACATCGCCCACACACACCACACACACACAAGAACAGTGTTGTTCACGTTAAGCGTCTGAACAATTCATTTTTAAATGTATTGTATCGTTATAGAAATTATAGTATCAGTACTCATTTACAGTATGTTCTCTGTGTCGCGCCAGATTTTTTTTTTTTGCCTGAGTCCATCCTTCAAATCTACAAATCAACCATTCGTCCTTGTATTGAATACTGTTGCCTTATATAGTCGGGTGTCTCCGGTGTTCGTCTCGAGGTCCTCGACAAAATCCAGAGACGGATACCGTACTGGGTATGACGATAAACTGCACCCTATAACAAGGCCTCTGATCAGTTGGATAAGGTCAAATTGGCAACTGATCTAAAATATGATCTATAATCTGTTGTTAACTGGGACAAGGAATAGCTTGAAATCGAAACAATTCTCTATTAAACGACTCAGATAACCCTTTTTAACCTACAGAAGAGGTAAGATTTTTGTTGAAAAGTAGAAATATTATATTGACTCAATTGCAAATTTGGGTAGTCTATTTGGCGGTTATTTTACCGGAAGTCGTTTATTTGTTTATTTATTTATTTGGTTTAAATTATTTTGCTTGTTTTTATTTATTTTTTAATTTATTTTCATTTTTTATCTTATATATTTATCTATTTATATGTTGATCGGTGTTTTTATTAACGTAGTAAAAAGTTTTGTTTTTGTTTGGGAAGATAATTAAAGCTATTTTTTCAAATTTGGGGTTGATTGTTGTAGTTTGTTCTAACTATTATTTTGACGGGAACAGTTTTTAATTTGTTTATTACTTCATATATTTATTTGGATTGATTATATTTATTTGTTTTTTTCTAACGGCTAGTTTATTGGTATCGGTTGTTAGTTTATTTATATATTTGGATGTATTTAGATCAATTTAATTTGTATATTTTCTTTTTGGTTTTCGATTTTTAAGTAACGTAAGATATTTTTTTAAATTCTTTTTTATCGTTATATAACAGTTATAGCTATTATTTTCGTCCGATATTTGGTTTGATTTTCATAGTCTAACTAATATTTTGATCATAATAGTTTGCTAATTTGTTGATTTTGTTTCTTATTTTTTATTCTATTTCGTCTATTCTAACAGGTGTGATTTGGTAATTTGTTTGGATTAATTTATTTTGCTTATTTTATTGTCATTTTGTTTATTTATTTTTTCCGTTTTCGATTTTTAAGTAACGTAGTAAATTTTGTTTTCATACCTGCATTTTGAGATGAGTTCGGATCTTTTATTTAATAATTTATTTTGCTCTGGGAAGGTAATGATAGCTATTTTTTCCTCCAAGCAAAGTTTGTAAGTTTTTGATTAGTTGTTGTAGGCTGATGATCTTTTCCTTATTTTCCAAGATATTTTTGGTGTGGTGTGCGTTTTGTTTTTAATTTCCCAGATATACTTAGAAAGCATTGTGCTGTTAGCATATTTACTATTTGTGAAAGACATTTTGTGTACAGAAAGAAATGTTTTGTGTACATAATTTCTTTGTTTCCAGCCGTAAAGGGAAGAAGTAGTTTTATTAAGTGAAACCTGTATATTAATCTCATGATATTAAATGTGGTTATTTAAAGAACGTGTTAATTTGAAACTAAAAGAAAGCCGTAAAGCTCATTTCATAGAAGAATATATATATATATATATATATATATATATATATATATATATATATATATATGTTTATAGTTTACTGTTACCAGCAAGCAGAAATATTTTTCTCCTATGATGGCCTTGTTGGCCGAAACTAGTCGAGGAATCTAAATGAAATAATAATAAAAAAACGAAATAATATTAATCTACAACCCAGTATGTCTGTAGATTTTAATTTAAAAAAATAATTTTTATGGTTCAATATATATATATATATATATATATATATATATATATATATATATATGTGTGTGTGTGTAAAAGGTTAGGTTCCTATTTAACAAATAATAAATTATACTTAAAATTTTGATATACTTAAAAGATTAAAAGTAAATCATATTTAAATAATTTATATTAAATTTAAGTAAGAATATATGTAAAAAATATATTAAAGAATAAAAATATATTTAAAAATAAAAAATATCGTAAATGAGATAAATTATATATTTTTAACTTTAAAGATAAAATAAATCAATTTGTAGAAAAAAAACATACAAAGTTATATTTGAAAAAAAAATAGACGGATAAAGAGGAGTGTTAAATGGAAAGAGAGTACCTGTAACAGGTGACAATTATAAGATATAATTAATATGGTGAAAAAATGGAAATATAGAAATTTGAAATAGTTATACATTCGATATTTCCAGAGTTAGAGAATTAAAAATAATAAAGTTAAATCTATATTATAGAAGTTTAAATTTGTTTCTATGTCTACATTTTAAAACTAATTCATTCATTTGATTTAATAGTATGCTTTGATTATTGTATTTTATTATTCTTATTTTTTCTTCTAAACCCAAGTTACGAGGCATATAATTTTCTGTGGATTCAGACCTTTTTCCTTTAATTACCCAAGTTTTTTTGAAAGAGCTGTCTGGTGTTTAAATTTCGGATTGGTATAATAGCACCCCTGGGTATAAAATCTCTGTCTCTCACAGAAATTCCAAGCTAAACATTATAATTTAACATATTTTCTTAGGGGGAAATGGTGCTCTATTTGTGGATCAGAATTTTTTATATTACTAGAATCCACTTGGATTATATACCAACGTATTCATTACTATATATATATATATATATATATATATATATATATATATATATATATATATATATATATATAGGTGAGAGTCTCTGAATGACCTTCAAATCGGTTGGGTTCCGTTCCTGGCTTGAAGCAATCGCCTGTCTACCCACACTGATCAGATGTAATACTGCGAAGCAGTCTGTCTTTGGATGACAACCCAATTAAAAAGCAAAAATAATATCATCCTTGATCATGGCAAAAAGTATATCCGAAATCACTCGGAATTACATGACGTGTGGACAGTCTCTACACACTCTGTGGCCGGAAAAGAAAAAAAAGAAAAATTAAAGAAAAAGATTAATCACATTACTTTTTCTGTCGCCTTTAACGAAACATATATGAATGAAGGATTGCTGCATAAATGCACAAAATATATACATTCATATATATATATACATACATATATATATATATATATATATATATATATATATATATATATATATATATATATATATATATATATATATATAATAAAAAGGCTTAAACACTAACATTCAATGGTTATAATTTAGTAGATTGGAATCTTAATTACGATCCAATTCATCAGACCTACAAATGTATGTGCACGTAAGTATGTATGTATATTTATATATTTTAGATATATGTATATATATATATACATATATATGTGTGTATATTAACCACTAATATTATATATATATATATATATATATATATATATATATATATATATATATATATATATATATATATATATATATATATATATATAGGGGTTGTGTGTGAGAATACTCCTATATATACAGTTAAACAAAGCATGCGACTAGGCCCTTAAGAGCTGAAGTGTGTATTAAATCCCTTACTCTGGTAGTGCTAATAAGTCCCATACTCCCTCTCTCAGAGGGGGGACTAATAAACAATGAAAATGTAAACATATATGTCGAGTATAAACATAAGAAAATCACAGTGTGTGATTAAATTTTCTAAATCATCGCGGCCTGAAGAAAGGCATTGAATAAACTTTCGAAACGTTGTAGACGTCACAATCAAAATGAACATTCTATTCTGAATAATAATGCATACAATTAGAACAACACTAATTACTGAAACATAACATATTTGGTAATTTAATTCAAATTAGTGCGGGGTTGGGTGCGTGTAGTGTGAAGTTTAGCGAATTCACAAACCGAATTTGGATTTGCACTGAATCTACTTCGCGTTAATCCTGTGTCTCAACGTCCAATATCTTGGCCTAATTTCTTGTTGCTGCCATAGCCAGAATAATTGATGAAGTTTGAATTAGCCGAAAGTTGAGATAAACATTCACCCAAAAAACTTTATCGTCCACGCAGTATTAACCCTAACAATCTGTTGTGACGATTGTAAACATTAAGAAGGGAGACATTTCATATTAACTTTATTCAACTAACACACTTTCAAATAAAACATGACTCTTATTCCCGATAGTTTATACATTCATCCATACTCCGCCCCCGCACACACACACGCACGCACACACACACACACATATATATATATATATATATATATATATATATATATATATATATATATATATATATATATATATATATATATATATATATATACATTTCATTAAAAACAACTGACAAGGTGCTTTTATTTAGTTTTTTTATACAATTTCTCTGATCACATGAGAAATTGTATAAAAAAATGTATGTATTACACAATAAAATCCAAAATTAACTCATATGGGGAATAGGCTTATTTCAATCAACGATTTCCATAATATAGGTTTTACTTAATTAGTTATAATATTTCTCGAACTCTTCAAATATCGAATGTATTAAAAATTCTAATTTCTATGTTTCCATTTTGGCACCATATTAGTTATGTCATACAATTATCAATCTTTCTAAGAACTTTCTTTTCTTTTATCACACCTCTTTATCAATATATTTTAGAGTTGTTTTTTCTTAATATAACTTTCTATTTTTAAGTATAATTTCTTTTTGATTTAACATATTTTTAAAATTTATTTCTTATTTATTTTATTTATTTATTTTCATTTTATTTCCAAATGTACAACTTATTTTATTAAATTTTTAATTTAAAATATTTTTAATCTTTAATGTAACTTATTGATTTTATATTAAATGTTAACTTTTTTAAAAATATAATTTTGCTTAATTTGAAAGTAAATATAATTCATAATATGAATTATTTGTAATTTATTTAAATACATCTTATTTCTAAATATAACTTGTCTTTGAAGGAATATTTATATGTGTTATTTTGTATTTTTTGTCTATATAATTTAAGTTTGTATTTTTAAAAATCCCTTTTTATTCCTCTCTGTATATATAAAATAAAGCGTTACGCTACATTCAACATTATCACTTGATAAGACAACAGAAGTGTTGAAACAAAAAGGCTATTTTTGTAGTGATTTTATAATATATTTATGTTATAATTTTCGAATATATATATATATATATATATATAAAATATATATATATATATATATATATATATATATATATATATATATATATATATATATATATATATATATATATATATCCCGCACATATATATATATATATATATATATATATATATATATATATATATATATCGGAGGACGAATATTTTCTATGAACATTTCTCGGACATTCAGGCCGTTAAATATTGTTTAATACTGTTTATTATAAACAGAGCATTTACTTAAATACTTGTACCTATAAAAAGAATGTTAAACATAAATATGTCTTAAAATAATTGTCGGACTTTGTCCATTTCATAATGAGCAGATATGAATGTACGTGAAAGATTCATGGAAGATTGAAGTTAATAAGCAGTAAATTCAACCTTGCCAACCGAACGATCCTCACTGGCCAAATCGGTTAAGGCACGTCAGGCTATATGACGGTTCCGTATAGGATACAGGTTCGAATCCTGTCGGAGGACGAATATTTTCTATGAAAATTTCTCGGACATTTAGGCCGATAAATGTTATTTAATACTGTTTATTATAAACAGAGCATTTACTTAAATATTTGTATCTATAAAAAGAATGTTAAACATAAAATGTCTTATATATATATATATATATATATATATATATATATATATATATATATATATATATAATAGAAGTAAATTATTCATGTCAAAATTTGGGAAATTGTTTGGGGTCCCTTCTCATGATTATAGTTAATGAAATATTAGCAATAATCTACTGAATACAATAACAAAATTGTCAGTTTAAAAATTTGATTTCAGCGTGCTTTTCTCTGCTTTCGTATTTTTCGACGCTGATTTTTGAAGACGCGCTCAAGCGATCCGTATTCAAAGAGAATTTTTAATAAAAGAAGGAAAAAGAAACAATTTCGATGCATTGTTATCCGAGGACTTCATTCAGCTTTCGTTTTATTTTATTTTTTTATCTATTGTTTTCAGTGTTTTTGCGCGTCCGTTCGTTGGCAGGATTCAATATTTGTTATTTCGCTTAGCGTTGTAAGGTTTCATTTGTTGCGTGTTGATTAGTTTCTTTTGTAACTTGTTGCCATTGTTACAGATATCAACGCTATCGATTCTATTGTTACAGCAAATTATGGGGAATCACAGCAGGATTCCCTACATAGAAATAATGCAAGCACGCACACACATACAGAGGCTCTATATTTATATATATTTCAGTTTATTAAGAGGAAATAAAAGATAGATCTTATATTCTTGATATTAAGCTTTTATTTTTATAGAAGAAATTATTTAGTATTTTGTTATATTTTCTTAATTTTTTCAGCTAAATTCTCTTTCAATAATGTTAATATTCTTCGCAAATAAATGGTCTAGTCGCGTTTGAAGTGTACAAAATGATTTGTATTCTTTGAATTAATACGAAACTGAGGATATCAGATTAAATAGTAACCAAAATATGCAATATCTCTCTATATCTTTGAGATGAGGTATTATGATGGCAATGAAGATGAGGATAACAGTCCGAATAATAAAAAAATTTCAAGTAAAATATGCAATAACTTCAGCATTTCTCAGCTTAGTCCACAATTTTCTATCGGGACAACAAATCTTTATTTATCGTAGATTTCACTATTCGTTTTCACAAATATCAGGCTCCCCTTTTCGTCGAATTCAGTTGTTGCAATTTGCATATACGTAAGATTACGATCAGGATTAGAGAGCAAATACAGTTTGTTTCTGCTAAAGGAAAATTAACTGTAAATAAGTGTTGCATGATCAAAAGCATATAAGAAAGAATAACAACAACAAAAAAAAGCAAAATGTCTTTCATAAACTACTCAAAAAACATTTGATAAGCTGCGTTACAAAGATCTATTTGAACTGCTAGGAAAACTTAATTTATATGGAAAACATATCAGAATAATCCTGATCATTTACTTGCAGCAAACCGTTGGCATACGGATAAGAAATGAATTGAGGAAAGACAAAAAATATAGATAGGTCTAAGACAAGAATGCGTCTTCTCACCGGATTTATTCAGCATATATGGCGAAGAGATGCTGTGTGATGTAAAAAACCTATCAAGATATATTATTGGCAGATACACTCTTAACAATATAAGATACGCAAATGACATAGTATGATGGCAGGCATAGAATGAGGGAGCTTCTACGAAATCACAAATATATGTAAGGGATGTTCCAAAAATAATGCTTCCATTCCGATCTAGGTGATATGACAATATATATATATATATATATATATATATATATATATATATATATATATATATATATATGCAATAAAAATAAAGTGTCTGTCCTCTGGCAGGTAAATGAATGCAAAACAATACTATCTATGGAGCTACTGTAAATGCTAAGGATGCATCAAGAACACTATATATAGGGGCATCTGAACAAACCTGGAAACATATATTTAAATGACAGATATTTGTTTCCAAGTAAGATATCACTGTCGAAATTTATCTGATTGTATGAAGATAAATGAAATAAATGTCTATATTATGAGATGGAATATTAGAATGAATGAAAAAAATACAAGTAGTTTTGACCCAAGGAAATGTGGATTTTGTCTAAAAGAGAAGTTGAGCATATTTATTTTCCCTTATCGTTTTTTTCAATATCAGACCGGAGCTGATTAGAAAATATAGACATGAATAACATTTAATGTCCCCAGTTAAAAGGAATGTGGAATTCGTTTCTTATAGGCGCCAACAGTGATTAGTACTCCCTCACCTTATGGTGGTGGTTGTAAGTCAGTGACTATATGTTAATTAGTGGTTGCACATTTTCTTCTAATTTTGGTGTTACTAAGCCCGGAATTTTAAACGATTTTACGAGCAATTTTTAATATCGTTCCTATTTCAATGAAATGCAAGAGAAATTTCAAACGATCATAAGCTAAAACAGCATGGCACCAGTTGTTTTCTTGTTTTCTCCGTCTATATTTCTTTCTCTCTCTCTCTTTGTCTCTCTCTTTCTCTGTCGCTTCTCTCTCTCTCTCTACACACACACACACACACACATATATATATATATAAAAGTGAACATAGAAATCAACACTTAGAGGCGACAGGATGTTTTATGCTAGACACAATTTATCAGGCCACCTATATGTATATATATATATATATATATATATATATATATATATATATATATATATATATATATATATATATATAAACTTATAATAAAATGAATAAACAAATAAACGACTTCCGGTAAAAGTAACCGCCAAAATAGACTACTCACAATGCACCACTGACCCGTATATATAAATGGCCGAGAAAAATAACAGCACTAGTTGCCTGACGATTGCATCTAGCATGAAACAGACTGTCGCCTGTAAGTGTTGACTTCTATGTTCACTTTTATATATATATATATATATATGTATATGTATATATATATATATATATATATATATATATACATATGCCCATTTCATCATTCATATATATATATATATATATATATACATATATATATGCCCATTTTATCATTCATCATTCATATATATATATATATATATATATATATATATATATATATATGCCCATTTTATCATTCATATATATATATATATATATATATATATATATATATATATATATGATAAGAATATAATCTTGAGGTATATTATATTTATGAGTTAAAGTGGTCAATATTAGGAAAATATTAAAGTGGACATCAAGGGTCCATACCGAGTGGTGAAAGTTGGTTTCATGCTTAAACACAATCATCAGACACATGGCCTGATAATTGTGTTTAGGCATGAAACGAAAACGAAAGTGTTTATGGATTTGTTTACGTTGATGGTGAGACACGGTAGAGTAATGGATAACGGCTCGGATTAAGGAATTTCAGTCGAATCCATTGCACCCAATTACGTGCTAATACCATTGGGAAAGGTATGAATTCTCTTCTTCTCCCCTCAGCTATGAGTAAATAGCAGGACAGGCCGAGCCTTGGATGGCATCTTGTCTACTGAAGAAAGAAATGGCAACCTAATTGGCAGTCATGTATCGAAAGATACATGATTGACGTGCGTGTATCACACATGGCACATAACTGACTGACTTCCGTTGATGGATTATGCGACATATAAAATTTTCTTGCTCCGTCAACCAATGACGAATGTTTCCTGATGAGTAAACAGTTCGTATCACATTACAAGGAACACGTTTCTAACTCAGTACGAAGAAAATGCTGAAGTCAAAATACGAAGATAACGAGACAAAACGGACAAATATAAAATGGCGAAGGGTAAACTTGTAACTATACAATAAAGTTGCAGAAAATATCTCGTATAAAATCATATCAAATAATGATAATTATTCATCTCAGAAAACAAAATCGGGGGTTTCGTGAATATCAAAAAAAATACTTTTTATATATGAGACTGTTAACAAGCCTACCTCACCGATTTCTGCAGTACAGTTTCTCACACATATATTATTTATGTGCCAGAATTAACTTTATATATATATATATCAAATTTTTTCCAGTTTGTTGCTAATGTAAAGTGATGAATCGTTAAAGCTTAGATCGTTAACGTGTTTCTTAAATTTGAAACTATTTAGAACTAATCATTAGATTGAGCACATATTTTTGTGAAGACCATGAAAAAAAAACAAATGCATAAAAATGTATATATAGCTGTTTTTCATGTCTGCATTGCGTTTATAGCATAAAACAAACATTCGGTAAAGTACTACTTTACGCTTCGCTTCCTGTAGACAAAAGAGGCGAAATCACCATTGCAATAGAAATACTACAGACAATAAAATAAACACAGCTGTTTGTTATTTGGTTACAATCATACTTACCTTCCCTCCGACTGCTAACGTCATTAGTGCATCAAGATATCCAACTTTCCCATGTACGCAGTGCCGGGGCAATATTGGTTGCCAATTCGACCGCAGTGCTAGGAACTTGGATTTGATTTTCACAGGAAAATAAGACCCAGAAGATGGTCATCGTAATAAATGCCTGCGTAAAAAATCGAAAAACAAACCGTGTATAATTGTCTTCCATTGAAAATAAATAATGACCAGATTGAAATAATGTGACAAGAACAGAAAAACATGATTAAACCGACCGCTCCTATATTTAATTAGGTTGAGAGGGAGAAATTGTTGTCTATATGACGTAAAAATGAAAATAACACCAACATCTCATTTTAACCGACATATTTACCAGAATTACACAAAAAATATCTTGAAATACGAAAGAGTAAATGTCTTCAATAAAATCGCCACTGGATTTAACCTCGGCCTCCAGACGACTTCAAAATCGCTTGCATCTCTTCTGGACGGTCTCCTTGTTTAAGTTGTTGAATGTTGCTATAATCCTTGCCTTCTTTGGTGTTACAAGGAAATTTGTTGATCTCTCGCTCAACTGCGAGGATTGTCTGTGGGGGTTCGACAGCATTTTATGGCACTGAAATTCTTTAAATAGTTTGGTAGATTTCAATTTATAATGCAAAAGTATACCCTATTTCATCTTTTGGTTTCTTAGAGGAGACACACTCCTGTACGGAGCAGCGAAAATTCATATAAAATTTGTGTTTTTCAGTTTGGTTTTTACACTCGTGTTATTAGTGATAATTATGTAATTGTTATTTTGTCATTTTCTATAGTAAAATGGGAACAACAGAAATTCAGGGGTGGTTCCACGCTAGCAGTTTTTCAATTGTAAATATATGTAAAATTCTGACATTAATCACAGCCTTGTGCAAATTAATTGAGAAAACCGTTTTAGTTTCGTTTCTTTCACTATACCGTCTGTTTTAGACCCACTGGAGTGATGGTGTAATTGACTTCATTTTTTACCTCAGATTGGGTCATTTGCAGTGGTATGCAGTAATATGAATCTATTTTCGAGGTGTATGATGAAATTTGTTTGGCGTTGAAAATTATTGCGTCATGCGTGATTGCATCAGATTTTCATCACGCCCAGACACTACTGTCTCGAGTGTCGATTATTTGTCCTACGGTCATTGTCTGTGATGGACGTTACTCCAGAGAAGCTTACGAAAATTGTAACGCTGCACGAGCACAGTGGCAAGCCTTACTAGTGAACAAATCAAAGTACTATATATTGGACCGGAAACTCGCCTGATTTACTTCCAATCGAGAATCTGTTCTCAATCTGCAAGAAACGACTTCGTGGAATGTACATACGAAGTACTAATATGTACACTGGGTCATGTTTCATTTTCAAAATACAAAAAAAGTAAATAATAGCGGAATTATTCGTTTTGTTTCAATTAATTTGCACATTGGTGTTTTATGATCAGCGTGCAAATTTCATTAACCCAAATTAAAAAGTTTTATTTTTATTTTCTGATTAAAGGAATAACGAGTAAATGTATATATATATAACAGTTAAATGAAGACTGAAGTGTATATGAAGAAATTAGTCTGTATTAAACTAATTACGTCGACGAGGAAATGATTAAAAAGATCCTTCAAACAGGAATTATTTAACCCTGCCAAATAATTTGATTAAGTTATTTGCTATATTTATAGAGCTTTCACATGACTTAAATGTCTTTTCTTTTATTTTCTAACAAGCGGCTTTAATTTAAAACATAAGGTAATCAAAAAGGGAATTTCGAATCAATTTTTCTTGTTTCAATGTCATTTGATGTTCTTTAATCAAGGTAGAAATATACTTAGATGTAGCTGTATGTTATATCATTCGAACGATATTAAATTCTCAATTTAAATTTCTTCGGACAAATATCAACATATTTTTTAATGTACTGCTTAAATTGGAAAAGAGAAAAGTATGCAAATATGAAAGGTTAAGTAAAAATTAGTTTTATGACCTGATAATAATGAAATATGAACAACAGCCGTTAACACCAAGTGGCATATAATAATTTTAATATCAAACAAAACACTTAAAGTTCAACTAATCTGCCTCTCACTTATTAAATTAGACATTTAAAAATACATTAAATGACATACGTGTTCGGAAGTAAATTAAGTCATGAAAAGAGCAAAATATGAGAAAGTCAGAATTTTCTAAGATGCAAATAAGTATGTACATAGCTTTTTTAAAAAAATAATTCCACCCTAAACAAGGCAGTAAAGCCATTAAAACAAAAGAAAAAATATGAGAAAAAGGAAGCATTATTAAGGATACAGAACATTAAAAGAACAGAAAATAAGAAGGCAGAATATAACGATTAAATTGCATGTTAGATAAAAACATTAGATGGTAAATTTCTTTAAAATGCCATATCATTTCATAGTACAAACGATCATGGCTCTCAAAAAATTTTTTAGAGTGTTTACCCGTTCCGTTTTCAAAATTGTTCAATTCTAAATTTTCATTTTGAAACAGTGGGTTAACAGATTTTAATTTTAAGTAATAAAATGAAAATAATGCTTAAATATAATATAATAATTTAATATAATTAAATTATTATTTGTTTTATTTCATTTATTGTATATATATTATGATTATTAAATTTATTTGTGTTTATACATATATATATATATACATAAATATAAAAGTTAACATAGAAGTCAACACTTAGAGGCGACAGTCTGTTTCATGCTAGATGCAATCGTCAGGCCACGAGTACTGTTATTTTTCTCGGCCATTTATATATACGGGTCAGTGGTGCATTGTGGGTAGTCTATTTTGGCAGATATTTTACCGGAAGTCTTTTATTTGTTTATTTGTTTATTTGTGTCAAATTATTTTGCTTGTTTTTATTTAATTTATTTTTGTTTTTTATCCTTTATATTTATTTTATGTTTATTTTTTATTTTGATCGGTGTTTGTATTAACGTAGTAATAGTAGTGTGTAGTCTATTATGGCGGTTGTTTTACCGGAAGTCGTTTATTTCTTTATTTATTTGGGTCAAATTATTTTGCTGACCCGTATATATAAATAGCCGAGAAAAATAGGAGCACTCGTGGCCTGACGATTGCATCTAGCATGAAACAGACTGTCGCCTCTAAGTGTTGACATCTATGTTCAATTTTATATTTACACACGCTCTATCTCTGATATTGAGCACTTTATCCCATAAATATAGCACACTTTAAGACTATATATATATATATATATATATATATATATATATATATATATATATATATATATATAGTAATTATTATTATTATCATTATTATTTTTTTCCAATTTTTTCCACAGTTTTTCTCTATTGGTTTGTGTTCATTTTTGTACAACTATCCTGAAGATCACTTGTCGCATATTTATTTTCTGTTTTTGCTTACTTAAAATTGTATTAATCAACATTTTATTTGCTACTGTCGTTCATTTTTATCATTTGGTAGTTTTGAAGTTAATAATGTCAAAAAAAAAGTTAGTATAACTTATTGAATGTAAAAATAAGTACTTCATAATCTGAGGATCTTTCAGCGGTAAATCATTTAATGCCTTTCATGGTCACGCGGTTAGAACGTTCGCATTCTGACCATAAGGCCCGGGTTCGAATCACACCATGGTAGATTTTGATGTCATCGAACAGGAGGGGTCAATTACATCGTGCGGTACCTGTGGAAAGTGCCTGAAAAACATAGCACTGGTTGACCCAATCCTTGTGAGTGAAATCGGGTAGACGGAACCTTTCGATAGCTGTCCTAGCACGAAGCCACAAGTCATCGGAGCCGAGGACTTGAGCGTGTTGACCTTGTTCAACTTGTGGATCACGCTAGATAATATGCACCTTCCTAGAAACTATAACTAAGGTCTGCTCAGCATATTTGCAGTATAAACGACAGGTGTTGAATAAACGCGAATGTGCCTGAACACGCATCTGCAATATTGACTGGCTAGCCTCCTTAGTAGACGTGTATCCTCAAATATAGCCAGCTATACATACATACAAATCCCGATTTATATTTTCTTTTTCTTTCTGCTATCTCATAGTTGTATTTTTTAATTTATGTACGACTGTTTCGTATTTTTTCTAGCTTTCTAATGTTTTTCTTTAAATGTGTGGAGTCTTTTCAAGCACGTAACATATGTAATACTTTTATAGGTACATTATATATGTTCCAAATATTGTCATAGAGGGGGTGGTAGTGGAGACGAGTAGATACTGTCTATGAAATATTCCCGAGAAGAGGAGAAGGAAGGCGCATCACTGAGGCCTAACAAGCCAGTAGTCTCGGGTAGGTGCCGCTTGTTCGTTAGGCAGTTCATCTAGGGAAATGAAAACCCTGATTTTAAACTTCCGCTACCTTACGGTCATATTCAGGCATGGAGCAGACTACGATCATATTCAAACATGGAGCAAACTACAGTCATATTCAAACATGGAGTAGACTATGGAAGTAAATGTAGACAGAATCCGGACTGGAGTCCTGAAGGCGGTTGACTGTCAACACTGAAAGATTTCCGGCAAATTCTGCTTCCAAACCGGTCCCAAATGTGATGCCCTCGATATCTTTGCATCTGGCTATAAAAATATAAATCTGCATCTGGGATTTTTTTGATTATCTCCGTTCCTGAAATAAATATCTCCGTTCTTGAAATAAATACTATTTCCCAAGCGAAGAAAACGGTTAAATCTATAACCATCTATTATTTAAATATATAATACATCAATTAATCCCAGACTAAAACAGTAAAAATAATAATTATATTCTAAAAAAATTCAACAACTGCATTTACTCACTTTGGTTTACTAGACATTAAATAATATCACTTTTACATTATTCGGACTATTGTACTCATCTTTGTCGCCATATTTATTACAACGTTTCGGCCCTTCAGTATATATCTATATTTCTGAGATCAGGTATTAAGTACATTATTTACATTATTCGGACTATTGTCCTCATCTTTGTTGCCATATTTATTACAACGTTTCGGCCTTTCAGTATCTGTCTATATTTCTGAGATGAGGCATTATGTACACTATTTACATTATTCGGACTATTGTTCTCATCTTTGTTGCCATATTTATTACAACGTTTCGGCCTTTCAGTATCTGTCTATATTTCTGAGATGAGGTATAATGTACACTATTCGGACTATTGTGCTCATCTTTGTCGCCATATTTATTACAACGTTTCGGCCGTTGTACGCTCCGGCCTTATAGGTGATTGGAATGTCGAACCGAACCCATTATTTCGCTCACTGGGGTAGTTAGATCCAGTGACAGGACCCAAAGAGTGTGAGTTCAATACCTGGTTAAGGTGATGGAGAGAGAGGGAATTAAGCAGGAGATAACTGATAACTGACATCTATTAGACCTGGCACGTGGAACTAGAACAGTCTACACCAGTCAGAGAAATAAAGGTTTCAGTTCGACATTCCAACCACCTGAAAAAGGCCGGAGCGTACAACGGCCGAAACGTTGTAATAAATATGGCGACATAGATGAGGACAATAGTTCGAATAATGTAAAAGTCATATAATTTAATTTCGGAGAACGAAACACGTCGGCTTAGATAAGTTTTCTTTTTGTTTTGTCTTTAGTTTCAATGTCCTTGTACACACACACACACACACACACACACACACACATATATATATATATATATGTGTGTGTGTGTGTGTGTGTGTGTGTGTGTGTGTGTGTATTAGTTAAATCTTAAATTTATTCCCCATATATATATATATATATATATATATATATATATATATATATATATATATATATATATATATATATAATGAAGAAGGAGGTCTTAGAAAATATGATACTCACAAAAAGGATGGAGAGAAAGAGGGATGGGGGAAACAATGTGTGACATAATAAACTTGATCAAGGGTATGGCAGAACAGAGTATGGGAGAAATAGAAAAAGGAAAAAAAAACTTATTAAGTGCTACAATTGACATGAGGAGTTGGAGGGTCATTATCGCCTAATTTGTTTTCGTGTTTAAATTTTGAAATGAGTTTTCATCGTTTATTTAGTACTTTTCTTTGGTCTGGGAAGGTAATTATAGCTATCTTACTTCCAGGCAGTGTTTACAGTTTTTGAATTTATTGTTGTTGGCTGATGTTGTTTTCTTTATTTTGGTGTGATTTTGTTTTTTTTGTTTTGTTTTTAAACTCCAAGACATGTTTAGAAAGAATCGTGCTGTTTGCCCATTTATATTTTTAAAGGATATTTGTAAATGACGTTTTCTGTGCGTAGTTTCTGTTTCCAGGGTCCTTCAGTTACTCCTATGTATCTTTTTTATTCGTTATCAGCTGATTCTACAGTGGCTTGGTATATTACGTTGTTCAGCAAGCAATTTCCGTTTAAAGTACATTCGTTCTGTATTCTGAAATTACACCTTGGTTTAATTTCTTCAGTTGGTTTTTTGATTGTTTTCCTGTTGTGCTTTTTATTATTTGGGTCATGTTCTCAGTGCAAATGTGGCTGTTTATACTGTGTTTTGTTGAATATCTCGTGGAGAGTTTTTGATGTGTGGACGTGTTTTTGTATGAGTTTAATGGATATTTTTCCTACGTTTATTTTTAAGTATTTGTTGTACGGTGTGTTGAACCATATTATGTTTATCTTCATTTTGCCTTTTTTTTGTGCTGTGTTTTGTGTTTGAGAATGTCGCTGGGAATTTCATTGGTTAAATATGTTTTCTCCTGACTTTCTTGTCTTTTTATTTTTCCTTTTCTCTTCTCTTCTTTTCTCTTTCCCTTTCCTGCTTCCTTTTTTATTAATTTCTTATCTTTTTTCCTTTCTATTTAGATAAATCTTCTTTACCTTTTATGGAAGAATTTCCAGAGACGGAGAATGAAGCAGTATTTCATTAATCGTAATTCTGAATAAAATCGTTTAATACTATCATTGTTTGCCACTTGAAGTGACGTTAACTTTAACGTTGAAACAAAATGTACAACTTTGTAGAGGTTATTTACATGTTCTAATATAACAGTGAATAATAAATAAATAGTTATTGTTCTACTTTTGCATTGAGTCATATTTTAAATTAATGTTTTGAACACTGAAATTTTATTCTTCATTCTTTTCCATTTGAATATATATATATATATATATGTGTGTGTGTGTGTGTGTGTGTGTGTGTGTGTGTGTGTGTGTGTGTGTATGAGTGTGTTTCTGTCAGTGTATGTGTGTCTGAGTGAGTAAGTGTGATTGTGTTGGTGAGTGTGTAATTGAGTGTGTGTGAGAGAGAGATAATGAGTGTGTGAATGAGTGTGTGTGCTTGCGTGTGAGTGAGTGAGTGAGTGTGTGCGTGCGTGTGTGAATGAATGTGTAAGTGTGTGAATGTGTGTTTTTCTCTGTGTGTATGTGTGTATATGTGTGTGTGTGAGTGAGTGATTGTGTGAGTGAGTGCGTGTGTGTGCTTGTGTGTGTGAAATTAAACACAAATAATCCGGCTAATTTTGTTTAAAAAATGAAAACACGAATCTGAAAATAATCAAAGAATTGTTTCAAATTTTGTTTTAGAATTTAACTATCGATCTAAAAAATAGTGTATCATTCGAACCAAGCCATTTAATGAAGACAGACAGTGCAATTGAAGAATCATGTTTGGACCTGTCAGCTAATCCCCACAACAAAAACTCGTCTGGCGGCGTTACCCGCAATCCAATTTGTCACGGATGTTTTGATCTCATTTATAGTAAATAGAGAGGCTTATTAACTACAGGCGTCACGTTCTGTCGATGAATAACACGGAGCTTTTGGGCATGCGCGAATTTAAGTGCACATTGTTAATTAAGTATGTGCTTCAAAAATCTCGATTAACTGATTCAATATTTTGTTTAAAACATCTGTAAAAAAACGTACTCACGCACACAGAGAAACGTGTATATAATTGCTATATACATTTTTTAACGTATATAGGAACCAGTATTTTGAATTATTTTAAAAGATCGTTAAATGTACATGAAAAATAACATTCTATTTAGTTCACTCTTTGCAGCGTTGTTTCACGTCAAACAACTTTTTAAAATTGGTGACTGATATTAAATAACACACACAAAACCTGCTTATATTGTGTTATTTAATAAGTATAAAATGAATTAATTTAGATTCTGGTATTTGCATACATGCATACATACATACATACATATACACACGCGCGTGTGAGCACGTGCGCGTGTGTGTGTGTATTGATATAATAGGCAAGAACTGTTAGATTGTTGATTCCGAAGTTCTTTAGTATTTTTGTTTATACTTTTAAAAATAGTTTTGATATATAAGTAGAGCCTAGATTATATTGGAATTAAAATTAAATACTGCTGACCAGTTTCGAAATATAGTAATTTCTGTGACGCGATGGAATCATATTTATAAAAAAAATAATTATAACATATATATATATATATATATATATATATATATATATATATATATATATATATATATATGCATGTTTCATTAAATAATATAGACAAGTTTTGTCTATTTATTTTAAGTAAATTCATTTCGTATTGTCGAATAAGCTTTTTAGCATTATCACTGAAACATGAAAGAAAATCACTATGTTGATACACGTTTTTATTGTGAATCCTGTCTAAGCTTTTCATCAGAGATTATAAGTACATTACAATAAATTAAATAATAAATTATATCACAAAGATGGTCATTTCCTGTTTTAGAATGGTTATGTGGACATTGCAACAATGTTAGTTTGTTTTGTTTGTATGGAGGATTGCTATGCAACGATAAATTCGTGCATATGAAACGCAGGAAGAAAAATATCGCATTGCAGTTCATGACGTCACACATCAGCACGTGAGAGTAAAAATGAAGAAAAGTGTTAAGTATGGAGAGCCGTTGGTATAAACCAATATCTCCTGTTATCAACTATAAGCATTTAAGTATATTTGTGGAGTTTTCATAGTTTATTTTGTTCAGGTTAGGTTTTAACAGTTTTATGTAAATAGCTTCAAGAATTTTTAGTTTTCGTTTATTGTTTTCATGGTTAAGTAAAATTGTATTTTCTAAAAGGATTTTCCGGAATTTTCTATGTGGCCAGACATGCCTAAAAATGTTGGAATTGTCAGTCGAATGGAGAGTTAAGCGTCGTGTAAGTTTGTGGTTCATATATATATATATATATATATATATATATATATATACATATATATGATGCATTCATATATACATAATGCATTCATATATATATATATGTGTGTATATATATATATATATATATATATATATATATATATATATATATATATATATATATATATATATATATATATATATATATATAATGCATTCATATATATAAATATATAGGGTGTAACAGCAAGTACAATTGTTAGATTAAGCTTTGAACCGTCCGTTGTATCTTATAAATGATTAAAGATATCTTACTGGAATTTTCTCAGGTTTTTATAACATTATTGGACTCTACTTTGAAAAATAAGAATGCATTTAGCTCTAAGTTGAAATGGTGATCCCTCTTGCGCTTGTGATCTGCCTGATCCAGTTTTCCTCTTTTTAAAATTTATTCACCTTTCTCTTGTCACAGGGGCTGCGCATTTTGAACATTTGTGAAGCTTTGTTGGAATCGCTTCTAAAATCTACATACCTTTGAATATATTGCGCAAATTTTGATAAATAATGTTTTTTTTATTGTTCAACATGAAACCTATTTCATCAATTTTGATTAATTCTTTATTCATTTCTCAGAATCTAATGCTGTCTAGATGTTAGTAAACACAACAAAATGGAATTCAAATCTCAATTCTCAGAACAATAGGTTAAATAAAACAAATTTGACTGGACTATTATGCAAGATAAGGTAAAACAAAATTATTCGTACAGAGAGAAGGATAGAATAATTTCCAAAATATTAATTGTCAATAGCTTGGCATCTCGTCTTTGTAAGTTGCTGCAATCGTTTTCTAAAGTTTTTGATTAGATTTGATCCTTTCTGGGATTTTATTCCATTCTTTAATGGTTACACATATTAATTCCTGAAGGTTCTTTTAGTGACCGAAGATTTATTCTAACTTTCAATTCTGGCCATTGATTTTCAATAGGATTCAAGTCAGGACTCATTGAAGACCATGGCAGAACTGCAATCATTTTTCTGGAGCCACGTTGTCACTGATTTAGACGTATGTTTGGGATCATTAACTTATTGGAAAGTAAATCGCCGACCTAGATTAAGATTTTACGCTGATATTTGTAGATTTTTATCCAGAATTTTGATATAGTCTGAAGATTTCATTATTCTTCTTATTGCAATTAATTGTCCAGCCTCCTTTGAGATAAAACAACATGAAAACCTCATTGAGCCGCCTCCATGTTTTAATGATGCCACTGTGTTCTTTGGGAAGAAAGCATCATCTCTCTTGTCTCCAAATATTCTGTACATCATCATCACTCTAGAGAACTTGTCCCCAAAAACAATTTTCTTTGTCCAAGAATGTTTTGGCAAAATTAAACCGAAAAACAATGTAACAGGATTTGTGAAGAGGTGTTCGTCGTGGTCGGTTTCAATACAACCTATTTCTACTTAAATAACGTTCTGTTGTGCGAGTACTTACCCATCGTATCCAAACTTTTGAAGATGTCTTTCAAAACAACTCTTAGTTTTATATTAAACTCGCGTCACTGTTTTCGTGCAGTTTTCGATGACAACTTGCGTTTTCTTCCATGCCCAGGCAAATTCTCTGTCGTGCCAAACTGTTTAAACTTCTTTATAACTGAGCGTCCGTAGATCTAGGGATAGCTAACCGGTATGAAATAGTGTTGTAATAATTGGCAGACATGTGGAAGTTAATAATTCTCTGTCTCAAGTCAACGCTAATCTCCTTTGTCTTCCCGCATCCTGTTGCTAACGTACGATTAACAATGGTGGCACTCTATGCACAGCGTGATGTTCTTTGCTGGAATTACCACAAATATTCTACTGAATAAATAGTCTAGAAGGCTTCACCGATAAAATGTAAGTTACTTATATTTATACGAATCAATCAATTTCAAATGATATTTTCTGCGGTACGAATAATTTCGTCTTTTACTATTTAGCATAATTCGTCTATCAAAATCGTTGTCTTTAAACTATTGTTCTGAAAATATTCCTTTTTGTGCTTATTAGCCTATAAAATTCCTGGCATTATACGGGAATTATATTCTGAGAAATAGATAAAATTGATTGGTGTACGAATAATTTCGTCGTTGACTGTAGTTCCTCAGATATTCACATTTTCAATGTATGTATGTATGTATGTATGTATATGCATATATACATATATATACATAATTAAGAACCTAATGAGCCAGGCAAACCTGCCTAGGTTTCACCTACGCGGATCGTCAGGGTACGCTTGGCCAAGCGTACCCTGACGATCCGCGTAGGTGAAACCTAGGTAGCTTTGCCTGGCTCTTTAGGTTCGTAATTAGATCTGCTCTACTTAGTGTATTGAGCACTTTGTTTATTTACTTTTGTTTTACTCGTGTTAGAGATTTTTTTCTTTAGACTCTGAGCTTGGATTCTGGACGATTGTTTTCGCCTGAAGCCGTTCAAATAGAATAAAGACTCTGCATTTCACCTGCAAAGCTTTGCAGACTTCCTGGTA
>OZ038484.1:14648849-14668849 GCA_964036315.1 Acanthosepion esculentum
ATGATATACTGTATATATTCAATAATTTTCTTCTTTTTCCATCTGTCGTGTCCATTCTGGACGTGATCGAATATGAATCTTCACAAATTGCTTACCTTTGTAATTTTCAGCTATGTTTGTATTTTACGATCACTCCCATTCGCTGATCTGATACAAACTCGTTAGGTTTGTTACTTGATAATTCTTCTTGACCCTTTTATGCCTTGTGAGTATCTGTTATGGTCCAATATCCTCGCACCACTGTTATGGTGCAAGGTTAGGACCAACGAAGAACAACACGAACACAAGAGTAGGAATAACAAAGATATATTAAACAGAATAATAATACAAGAAGTTGAAGGTGTTAGTATGACTGTCAGTCTGGTTTAGAGTGAACTACTATTGTCTCGACTCGATCCGTCTCGATTGTTCCGTCTCGACTCGTTCCACTTCTTCTCTCCGTCTCTCTTGAAAGGCGCAGTCTTTATAATGTCAGGAAGAGTTCATTGTCGTTACAGGTAAGATCCCATAACAGTATCCTGGTTTCCGCATTATGTGTCCAGAAATTTCAAATGTATCTTTCTCGTTCTAAGTATGATATATTCTATCTATTTTAAAGTTACTCATATAAAAAAGTCTGTGGTTTTCTTTGTTCGTTCTGTCGAACGACATCTTTCTTGCCTCGAATCTCCAATATTAATATACAGGGTTAATCAAAATATATTAATATACATGGTTAATCAAAAAAATATTAATACACAGAGTTAATCAAAATGTATTAATATAAAGGATTAATAAAAAATATTAATATACAAGGTTAATCAAAATATATTAACATCCAGATTTAATTAAAATATATTAATATACAGGGTTAATAAAAAAATTTTAATATACAGGGTTAATTAAAATATTAATATGCCGTGTTAAAAAATATATTAATATACAGGGTTAACAAAATATATTAATATCCAGGGTTAATCAAAAAATATTAATTAACAGTGTTAATCAAAAAATATTAATATTCAGACTTAATCAAAAAATATATACAGAGGTAATAAAAAATATTAATATACAGGGTTAATAAAACATATAAATATACAGGGTTAAACAAAATATATTAATATATATATATATATAATAAAAATGTGTTAATATACAGGCTTAATCGAAATATTTTAATAAACAGGGTTAATGAAAATATATTAATATAGAGTATTAATAAAAGATATCAATATACTGTGTTAATCAAAATATATTAATATTCAAGATTAGTTAAAATATATTATTATCAGGTTTAATAAAAAAAATATTAATATAGAAGCTTAATCAAATATACAGGTTTAAACAAAAATTTTAATAGACAGGGTTAATCAAAATATATTAATATACAGGGTTAATAAAAATATTAATTTACAGGCTTAATAGAAAATAATAATCTACAGGATTAATCAAAATATATTAATATAGAGGGTTAGTAAAATATATTAATATACAGGGTTAATAAATAATATATTAACATACAGTGTTAATACAAATATTAATATACAGGGTTAATCAAAAAATATTAATATACAAGTGTTGTCGAAAATGATTAATATTCAGGTTTAATGAAAAGTGGCGCTTACATGCAGGTATTTTATAATGTCTTGCAGTTCATTTTCTTTGTTAATTGTTTGTGTTTTATTTTGGAGTGGGCTTACTCCACCCACGCGCCATGAAATGTATAGATAAGCGGCTTGTATTCGTTTTCTTTTCTACTGGAAACAAACGATAAACTAACAATTAGCCGTAAAAAAAAAATCGACACGACATTTTACTCAAATTGTATTAAATGCGATATAATGAGAAATATAAGAAATATAATAGATTTTTTTTCAAAAGAAATAATTCAAATGGTCGGCTAATATGTAGGCATGAACAGAAACTATTTAAATGGTCGGCTAATACCTAGGCATGAACAGAAACTATTTGAATGGCCAGTTAATACCTAGATATGAACAGAAACTATTTAAATGGTCGGTTAATACCTAGATATGAACAGAAACTATTTAAATGCTCGATTAATACCTACATATCAACAAAAACTATTTAAATGGTCGGTTAATACCTAGATATGAACAAAAACTATTTAAATGGTCGGCTAATATCTGTACATGAACAGAAACTATTTAAATGGTCGGTTAATAGCTAGATATGAACAAAAACTATTTAAATGTTTGATTAATGCGTAGATATGAACAAAAACTATTTAAATGGTCGGCTAATACCTGGACATGAACAGAAACTATTTAAATGGTCGGTTAATACCTGTGCAGGAACAGAAACTATTTAAATGGTCGGCTAATACCTGGGCATAAACAGAACCTATTTAAATGTTCGGCTAATACCTGGGCAAAAACAGAAACTATTTAAATGGTCGGTTAATACCTAGGCATGAACATAAAATATTTAAACGGTCGGTTAATACCTGTGAATGAACAGAAACTATTTAAGTGGTCGGCTAATACCTAGGCATGAGCAGAAAATATTTAAATGGTCGGTTAATACCTAGATATGAACAAAAACTACTTAAATGGTCGGGTAATACCTGGACATGAACAAAAACTATTTAAATGGTCGCTTAATACCTAGATATGAACAAAAACTATTTAAATGGTCGGCTAACACCTGGGCATGAACAGAAACTATTGAAATAGTCTGTTAATACCTAGATATGTACAAAACTATTTAAATCGACGGCTAATACCTGGGCATGAACAAAAACTATTTAAATGGTCGGCTAATACCTGGACATGAACAGAAACTATTTAAATGGTCGGTTAATACGTAGATATGAACAGAAACTATTTAAATGGTCCGTTAATACCTAGATATCAACAAAAACTATTTAAATGGTCAGCTAATACCTGGACATGAACAGAAACTATTTAAATGGTCGGTTAATACCTAGATATGAACAGAAACAATTTAAATGGTCGGTTAATACCTAGATATGAACAAAAACTATTTAAATGGTCGGCTAATACCTGGGTATAAACAGAAACAATTTAAATGGTCGGTTAATACCTAGATATGAACAAAAACTATTTAAATGTTCGATTAATACCGAGATATGAACAAAAACTATTTAAATCATCGGCTAATACCTGGGCATGAACAGAAACTATTTAAACGGTCGGTTAATACCTAGATATGAACAAAAACTATTTAAATGGTCGGCTAATACCTGGACATGAACAGAAACTATTTAAATGGTCGGTTAATACCTAGATATGAACAGAAACTATTTAAATGCTCGGTTAATACCTAGATATCAACAAAACTATTTAAATGCTCAGTTAATACCTAGATATGAACAAAAATTATTTAAATGTTCGGCTAATAACTGGGCATGAACAGAAACAATTTAAATGGTCGGTTAATACCTAGATATGAACAAAAACTATTTAAATGGTCGGCTAATACCTGGACATGAACAGAAACTATTTAAATGGTCGGTTAATACCTAGATATGAACAGAAACTATTTAAATGCTCGGTTACTACCTAGATATCAACAAAAACTATTTAAATGCTCAGTTAATACCTAGATATGAACAAAAATTATTTAAATGTTCGGCTAATAACTGGGCATGAACAGAAACAATTTAAATGGTCGGTTAATACCTAGATATGAACAAAAACTATTTAAATGGTCGGCTAATACCTGGACATGAACAGAAACTATTTAAATGGTCGGTTAATACCTAGATATGAACAGAAACTATTTAAATGCTCGGTTATTACCTAGATATCAACAAAAACTATTTAAATGCTCAGTTAATACCTAGATATGAACAAAAATTATTTAAATGTTCGGCTAATAACTGGGCATGAACAGAAACAATTTAAATGGTCGGTTAATACCTAGATATGAACAAAAACTATTTAAATGCTCGGTTAATACCGAGATATGAACAAAAACTATATAAATTAATACTTAGATATGAACAAAAACTATTTAAATGGTCGGTTAATACCTAGATATGAACAGAAACTATTTAAATGCTCGGTTAATACCGAGATATGAACAAAAATTATATAAATTAATACCTAGATATGAACAAAAACTATTTAAATGGTCGCTTAATAAATAGATATGTACAAAAACTATTTAAATGGTCGGCTAATACCTGGGTATGAACAGAAACTATTTAAATGTTCGGTTAATACCGAGATATCAACATAAACTATTAAAATGGTCGGCTAATACCTGGGCATGAACAGAAACTATTTAAATGATTGGCTAATACCTGGGCATGAACAGAAACTACTTAAATGGTCGGCTAATACCTGGGCATGAACAAAAACTATTTAAATGGTCGGCTAATACCTGGACATGAACAGAAACTATTTAAATGGTCGGTTAATATCTAGATATGAACATAAACTATTTAAATGCTCGTTTAATACCTAGATATCAACAAAAACTATTTAAATGGTCGGTTTTACCTAGATATGAACAAAAACTATTTAAATGTTCGATTAATACCTAGACATGAACAAAAACTATTTAAATCGTCGGCTAATACCTGGGCATGAACAGAAACTATTTAAATGGTCGGTTAATTCCTAGATATAAACAAAAACTTTTTAAATAGTCGGCTAATACCTGGACATGAACAGAAACTATTTAAATTGTCGGTTAATACCTAGATATGAACAAAAACTATTTAAATGGTCGCTTAATACCTAGATATGTACAAAAACTATTTAAATGGTCGGATATACCTGGGCATGAACAAAAACTATTTAAATGGTCGGCTAATACCTGGACATGAACAGAAACTATTTAAATGGTCGGTTACTACCTAGATATGAACAAAAACTATTTAAATGCTCGATTAATACCTACATATCAACAAAAACTATTTAAATGGTCGGTTAATACCTAGATATGAACAAAAACTATTTAAATGGTCGGCTAATATCTGTACATGAACAGAAACTATTTAAATGGTCGGTTAATAGCTAGATATGAACAAAAACTATTTAAATATTTGATTAATGCGTAGATATGAACAAAAACTATTTAAATGGTCGGCTAATACCTGGACATGAACAGAAACTATTTAAATGGTCGGTTAATACCTGTGCAGGAACAGAAACTATTTAAATGGTCGGCTAATACCTGGGCTTAAACAGAACCTATTTAAATGTTCGGCTAATACCTGGGCAAAAACAGAAACTATTTAAATGGTCGGTTAATACCTAGGCATGAACATAAAATATTTAAACGGTCGGTTAATACCTGTGAATGAACAGAAACTATTTAAGTGGTCGGCTAATACCTAGGCATGAGCAGAAAATATTTAAATGGTCGGTTAATACCTAGATATGAACAAAAACTACTTAAATGGTCGGGTAATACCTGGACATGAACAAAAACTATTTAAATGGTGGCTTAATACCTAGATATGAACAAAAACTATTTAAATGGTCGGCTAATACCTGGGCATGAACAGAAACTATTGAAATAGTCTGTTAATACCTAGATATGGACAAAACTATTTAAATCGACGGCTAATACCTGGGCATGAACAAAAACTATTTAAATGGTCGGCTAATACCTGGACATGAACAGAAACTATTTAAATGGTCGATTAACACCTAGATATGAACAAAAACTATTTAAATGGTCGGCTAATACCTGGACATGAACAGAAACTATTTAAATGGTCGGTTAATACCTAGATATGAACAGAAACTATTTAAATGCTCGGTTACTACCTAGATATCAACAAAAACTATTTAAATGCTCAGTTAATACCTAGATATGAACAAAAATTATTTAAATGTTCGGCTAATAACTGGGCATGAACAGAAACAATTTAAATGGTCGGTTAATACCTAGATATGAACAAAAACTATTTAAATGGTCGGCTAATACCTGGACATGAACAGAAACTATTTAAATGGTCGGTTAATACCTAGATATGAACAGAAACTATTTAAATGCTCGGTTATTACCTAGATATCAACAAAAACTATTTAAATGCTCAGTTAATACCTAGATATGAACAAAAATTATTTAAATGTTCGGCTAATAACTGGGCATGAACAGAAACAATTTAAATGGTCGGTTAATACCTAGATATGAACAAAAACTATTTAAATGCTCGGTTAATACCGAGATATGAACAAAAACTATATAAATTAATACTTAGATATGAACAAAAACTATTTAAATGGTCGGTTAATACCTAGATATGAACAGAAACTATTTAAATGCTCGGTTAATACCGAGATATGAACAAAAATTATATAAATTAATACCTAGATATGAACAAAAACTATTTAAATGGTCGCTTAATAAATAGATATGTACAAAAACTATTTAAATGGTCGGCTAATACCTGGGTATGAACAGAAACTATTTAAATGTTCGGTTAATACCGAGATATCAACATAAACTATTAAAATGGTCGGCTAATACCTGGGCATGAACAGAAACTATTTAAATGATTGGCTAATACCTGGGCATGAACAGAAACTACTTAAATGGTCGGCTAATACCTGGGCATGAACAAAAACTATTTAAATGGTCGGCTAATACCTGGACATGAACAGAAACTATTTAAATGGTCGGTTAATATCTAGATATGAACATAAACTATTTAAATGCTCGTTTAATACCTAGATATCAACAAAAACTATTTAAATGGTCGGTTTTACCTAGATATGAACAAAAACTATTTAAATGTTCGATTAATACCTAGACATGAACAAAAACTATTTAAATCGTCGGCTAATACCTGGGCATGAACAGAAACTATTTAAATGGTCGGTTAATTCCTAGATATAAACAAAAACTTTTTAAATAGTCGGCTAATACCTGGACATGAACAGAAACTATTTAAATTGTCGGTTAATACCTAGATATGAACAAAAACTATTTAAATGGTCGCTTAATACCTAGATATGTACAAAAACTATTTAAATGGTCGGATATACCTGGGCATGAACAAAAACTATTTAAATGGTCGGCTAATACCTGGACATGAACAGAAACTATTTAAATGGTCGGTTACTACCTAGATATGAACAAAAACTATTTAAATGCTCGATTAATACCTACATATCAACAAAAACTATTTAAATGGTCGGTTAATACCTAGATATGAACAAAAACTATTTAAATGGTCGGCTAATATCTGTACATGAACAGAAACTATTTAAATGGTCGGTTAATAGCTAGATATGAACAAAAACTATTTAAATATTTGATTAATGCGTAGATATGAACAAAAACTATTTAAATGGTCGGCTAATACCTGGACATGAACAGAAACTATTTAAATGGTCGGTTAATACCTGTGCAGGAACAGAAACTATTTAAATGGTCGGCTAATACCTGGGCTTAAACAGAACCTATTTAAATGTTCGGCTAATACCTGGGCAAAAACAGAAACTATTTAAATGGTCGGTTAATACCTAGGCATGAACATAAAATATTTAAACGGTCGGTTAATACCTGTGAATGAACAGAAACTATTTAAGTGGTCGGCTAATACCTAGGCATGAGCAGAAAATATTTAAATGGTCGGTTAATACCTAGATATGAACAAAAACTACTTAAATGGTCGGGTAATACCTGGACATGAACAAAAACTATTTAAATGGTGGCTTAATACCTAGATATGAACAAAAACTATTTAAATGGTCGGCTAATACCTGGGCATGAACAGAAACTATTGAAATAGTCTGTTAATACCTAGATATGGACAAAACTATTTAAATCGACGGCTAATACCTGGGCATGAACAAAAACTATTTAAATGGTCGGCTAATACCTGGACATGAACAGAAACTATTTAAATGGTCGATTAACACCTAGATATGAACAAAAACTATTTAAATGGTCGGCTAATACCTGGACATGAACAGAAACTATTTAAATGGTCGGTTAATACGTAGATATGAACAGAAACTATTTAAATGGTCCGTTAATACCTAGATATCAACAAAAACTATTTAAATGGTCGGCTAATACCTGGATATGAACAGAAACTATTTAAATGGTCGGTTAATACCTAGATATGAACAGAAACAATTTAAATGGTCGGTTAATACCTAGATATGAACAAAAACTATTTAAATGGTCGGCTAATACCTGGGTATAAACAGAAACAATTTAAATGGTCGGTTAATACCTAGATATGAACAAAAACTATTTAAATGTTCGATTAATACCGAGATATGAACAAAAATTATTTAAATCATCGGCTAATACCTGGGCATGAACAGAAACTATTTAAACGGTCGGTTAATACCTAGATATGAACAAAAACTATTTAAATGGTCGGCTAATACCTGGACATGAACAGAAACTATTTAAATGGTCGGTTAATACCTAGATATGAACAGAAACTATTTAAATGCTCGGTTAATACCTAGATATCAACAAAAACTATTTAAATGCTCAGTTAATACCTAGATATGAACAAAAATTATTTAAATGTTCGGCTAATAATTGGGCATGAACAGAAACTATTTAAATGGTCGGTTAATACCTAGATATGAACAAAAACTATTTAAATGGTCGGCTAATAACTGGACATGAACAGAAACTATTTAAATGGTCGGTTAATACCTAGATATGAACAGAAACTATTTAAATGCTCGGTTAATACCGAGATATGAACAAAAACTATATAAATTAATACCTAGATATGAACAAAAACTATTTAAATGGTCGGTTAATACCTAGATATGAACAGAAACTATTTAAATGCTCGGTTAATACCGAGATATGAACAAAAACTATATAAATTAATACCTAGATATGAACAAAAACTATTTAAATGGTCGCTTAATAAATAGATATGTACAAAAACTATTTAAATGGTCGGCTAATACCTGGGTATGAACAGAAACTATTTAAATGTTCGGTTAATACCGAGATATCAACAGAAACTATTAAAATGGTCGGCTAATACCTGGGCATGAACAGAAACTATTTAAATGGTCGGTTAATATCTAGATATGAACATAAACTATTTAAATGCTCGTTTAATACCTAGATATCAACAAAAACTATTTAAATGGTCGGTTTTACCTAGATATGAACAAAAACTATTTAAATGTTCGATTAATACCTAGACATGAACAAAAACTATTTAAATCGTCGGCTAATACCTGGGCATGAACAGAAACTATTTAAATGGTCGGTTAATTCTTAGATATAAACAAAAACTACTTAAATGGTCGGCTAATACCTGGACATGAACAGAAACTATTTAAATTGTCGGTTAATACCTAGATATGAACAAAAACTATTTAAATGGTCGCTTAATACCTAGATATGTACAAAAACTATTTAAATGGTCGGCTAATACCTGGGCATGAACAAAAACTATTTAAATGGTCGGCTAATACCTGGACATGAACAGAAACTATTTAAATGGTCGGTTACTACCTAGATATGAACAAAAACTATTTAAATGGTCGGCTAATACCTGGACATGAACAGAAACTATTTAAATGGTCGGTTAATACCTAGATATCAATAAAAACTATTTAAATCGTCGGTCATTACCTGGGCATGAACAGAAACTATTTAAATGGTCGGCTAATACCTGGGCATGAACAGAAACTATTTAAATGATCGGTTAATACCTGGGCATGAACAGAAACTATTTCAATGGTCGGTTAATATCTAGATATGAACAAAAACTATTAAAATGGTCGGTTAATACCTAGATATGAACAAAAACTATTTCAATGATCGGTTAATACCTAGATATGAACAAAAACTATTTAAATGGTCGGTTAATACCTGGGTATGAACAGAAACTATTTAAATGGTCGGTTAATACCTAGATATGAACAAAAACTATTTAAATGGTCGGCTAATACCTGGACATGGACAGAAACTATTTAAATGGTCGGTTAATACCTAGATATGAACAAATCTATTTAAATGATCGGTTAATACCTAGATATGAACAAAAACTATTTAAATGGTCGGCTAATACCTGGACATGAACAGAAACTATTTAAATGATTGCTTAATACCTAGATATGAACAAAAACTATTTAAATGGTCGGCTTATACCTAGTCATGAAGAGAAACTATTTAAATGTTTGGTTAATACCTAGGCATGAGCAGAAACTATTACATCAATAGGAAATCTTCAGCTATCCCATCGGTAAGGCAGACAAATATGAACATCTGACTTGAAATCTAATGAAGCAAGCTCACTGGAAATTAATACATCTTTTCCTAGAATAGTCCTTACAATTACATATTTGTGCAATTCATCGAAAATGACCGACATTATACATCCAATCAATACAGTCTTCAGTTAATAACTTAATTATATTCCGTATTATTCAAATTACAAAAAGACATTGTAATCGAATTTTTATATTTCATTAAATACAAGCAAAGGATTTTAATTGAAATTTTACTGTTTTCCCCTTAATCGACAATACAAATTATTAAGTAGTTGGCACATTTTTGTCACTAAGGGTAATCATTTATAAATAATTGTCTCCTAATTAAAGTGTTTTGCTGTCCTGATTTTTTCTTTTGTTTAATTGCAGTTGATTAATAATTAAGATGTTGTTGACTTATTTCATTATTTCGAGAAAAAATAATTAAATAAAACGAGGTATAAGGTACAAGACAAAATGATCTACGCATTCTCAGAGTGAATACTGAATAATTTAAACAAGCATTTTAGCAAAGTGAAATAAACTCAACCATCGCCACACTTAAATAAAATTCCAGAAAATTGAGACGCAAAATATCTTCCTAAACGAAGAAAAAAATAAATAGTAGAATGCGTGTATTTTATAACCTGCTGAAATGATTTTGAGACATGGGTTAGACGGAAACGCAGGGTAATATGAAGAATGATAAAATTTTGTAACCGCTTTAGATTCAATAATACATACATACATACATATATATATATATATATATATATATATATATATATATATATATATATATATATATATATATATATATATATATATATATATATGCAGGTGTTTCAGTGAAATAGGACCGGATTGCACCCTGATTCAGTTCGATATAGTGGATTACTACCAGTCTATATCGAAAGACCTCTTCACTACTGCCCTGGAGTTTGCTGCAGTATACTCAGACTTAACCAAGGAAGAAACGAACATAATCCTCAGTGCTAAGAAATCCGTCCTCATCCACAATGAGGAGCAGTGGATTAAAAACACTGCTGAAAATTTTGACATCAGCATGGGATCTCTGGACTCTGCAGAATCTTCGGACCTTGTCGGTCTGTTTATGCTGTACAACTTAACAGCGCACAGAGAATTAGACATTGAAGACATCGGGCTGTACCGAGACGACGGGCTCATGGTAGTGAGGAGCTCCACAAATTTCAAAACAGATAAGATTAGAAAGATAATTTATAGTGAATTCGGAAAAATAGATCTAAAAACTATAGTAAACACCAAATTAAAAAGGGTAAACTTCCTCGACTTAACTCTAGACTTAGTAAACAAAAATTACACACCCTACAGAAAACCTAATACCAACCCCCTGTATGTACACCCTAAGTCAAACCACCCCCCATCTATAATTAAGCATATACCCACATCAGTAGAGAAAAGAATAAGCATGAACTCTGCAAATAAGGAAATATTCCAAGCACATAGTAAGTTTTATAACACGGCCTTGAAAAGTAGCGGATACAGAAACGCTGACATAAGCTATACAAACAATAGCACTAATAGTAAGAAGAATAGGAAAAGAAATGTCATATGGTATACACCTCCGTTCAACCAAATGGTCAGCACTAAACTTGGCCATAAGTTCCTAGCTTTAATAGGTAAACACTTCCCCAAAAATAGCAAACTAAGCCAAATCTTTAACATAAATATGTTATAAAATCACTACAAAAATAGCCATTTTGTTTCAACACTTCTGGTGTCTTATCAAGTGATGATGTTGAATGTGGAATAAATGGTTTTAAAAGTTTCAAATTAATTAACGATCCTTAGCTAGGAGTAAACGCTGTTACATGAGCTAGAATGACCAATCAAAATACAAGTATATGGTAATTCGAAAAATTTGACAACTAAGCAAGGTTATCATAGATATTAAAAGATTTATAAAATTTGTAATTAAAATTAAAAGTAAAAAAATTATCTATTTAGAAATCTAAATCAAATCTCTATTAAGTTTTAAATTGTAGAATTACCGAGGGGAAAAAAAATAAAAATTAAAAATACATATGCTATTTAATTTATTTTTTCATTGAAATTATGTTAAAAAGGATGTTCATAGCTCCAGACAAAAATGTATACATTTTTACAATTTAACTTCAACATCAGTTTAAATTCAACATGGTAGCCACCTCTCACGTAAAACAATTCAAACACACTCAGGTTATAATACATAAGCGCCCAGACATATTTAGATATATATACACACACAAAAAACGGTGACGAGACACGACCCTTGATAAAAAAAAAAAAAAAAACGAACACATACACACACACACACACGCACACAAACACGCAACCAAACGTGCATGCACTTTCCTTACACATAGACATCAATAAACACAGGCACGTACATCCACATGCACATTGACCTAGACAATCAGACGCAATAGCCAAAATGAATATGTTATTAAACGAATTTTAACTTGAAATATAACTAATCTGGTCAAATATATATAGATAAAATTTAAACAAATAAATATATATATATATATATATACATTTTTTTAACCATATAGTTTTCCACACACTACATGAAAAAGTAAATAACTACCTCCATATATAATCGTACATTCACACATACGCATACACATCTGCACATGTACCTACATATACATATATACGCATACAGGTACGCATATACACACATACGTACATACACATACATATAAATAAGCACGTATAAATATATCGACCCATACAGCAACGTAAAAAAGTAAATAAAGCAAGTAAAAATATATATACACAAAGATGCACATATATACAAATACATACATACATACACATACACATACATATTTAGATATACATACATACGCACGTATACATATATGCATATAAACTAAACATATACACAGACATTTACAAATACATGCATATACATGAAAAATCAAACAAACGTAAATTAAAACTATATAAATATAAATATGTATATACCCATCCGCGTATACATATATACACACATACATATGCACATACACATATACACATATATACACATACACACATACATACATACATACATATATATATATATATACATATATACATATATATATATATACATATACATACATACATACATATATATATATATATATATATATATATATATATATATATAAACATATAGACACACACACAAAAAAGGGAAAGGAATATATATACAGAGACCAACATATATTCTAACAATCTTCCAACAATATTATGATAAAATATATTAAAAGTTTATAATAATTTTTAAAAAATAAAAAAATAACAACAGACAGTCTATAAGCAATTAAAAGCTCCTTATTAACAAAAGTAGATTTTAGTCAGTATCTATGATACACTCTTAGACACTAAGGCATACATACAAATACCCATACTACGACATACGAACATACATCCATATATACATAAATATATAATCATATATAAATACCCATATCAACACATCCAAATATACAGTACACCCACATCAGAGCGCATACATATTTACTACCTACACACATATATATACCTATATACAAACACATATACATACATATATACATATTTAAACACACACACACATATATATATGTGTATATATATATACATACACATACACATATACAAACATATGTACACTCACATATATACTTATACATACATATACATATATATACACATTTACACACCCACAAGTACAAACACATATCTATATACACATACATATACTTACACACTTAGTAGTAGACACCTATCAAAGTTTACATCCCTACTCGTACACATAAACAGGTTAACATAAGATAGGTGTCAATATACACAACTATATACCTTCATATAAATAAAATGCAAAAAAACCAAAAAAAACGATTACATATATATACCCCTATATACACACATACACATCCAACAGTATAAACACAATTTAAAACTTAAGAGATTTGATTTAGATTTCTAAATAGGTAATTTTTTTACTTTTAATTTTAATTTCAAATTTTATAAATCTTTTAATATCTATGATAACCTTGCTTAGTTGTCATTTTTCGAATTACCATATACTTATATTTTGATTGGTCATTCTAGCTCATGTAACAGCGTTTACTCCTAGCTAAGGATCGTTGATTAATTTGAAACTTTTAAAACCATTTATTCTATATTCTACATCATCACTTGATAATACACCAGAAGGGTTGAAACAAAATGGCTATTTTTGTAGTGATTTTATAACATATTTATGTTATAATATTTAAATAAATGATTATATATATATATATATATATATGTGTGTGTGTGTGTGTGTGTGTGTGTGTGTGTGTATGTGTGTGTGTGTGTGTGTATATATATATATGCCACCCAAGGCTATAAAACCCAGTCAGCCCTGCTATTTACGCATAGCTGGGGGTGAGAATAAGAGGATTCGTACCTTCCCCATATATATATATATATATATATATATATATATATATATATATATATATATATATATATATATATATAGTTTTCAAGTATACATATTTATCGGACAAAGTGCTCAATATCAGTCCTGATGATTGTATCTACCATAAAACAGTCTGTCGCCTCTGTGTGTTAATACACATTGAAAAATGATTGCATTTGTTCAGCGTTTTGTCCCATGTTTTTGAAGTAATATCCCAAAACAAAGTGTACACACACACACACACACACACACATATATATATATATATATATATATATATATATATATATATATATATATACCCAAGTGTGGGATTGGTATATACGGAGTAAATTCCAATAACCAACAATTATTATTCTTTAAAGACTGCTCAATACAGAGTAGAGCAGATATAATTATTTATTTAAATATTATAACATAAACATGGTCTGGGGTCCATCCCTGGTTTTCCTCAAAAGAATTTTGGGAGGAAAGTGTCGAGGTGTTGCGTCTAGCTCAACCGTATCTCTCTACCCACCTTCACACACCCCCAGTGATAACCTTGCTTCGTGGTCAGGCTCTTTGAATCACCATATACTTGCGTTTTGATTGGTCATTCTGACTTATGTTACAGCGTTTACCCCTAGCGAAGGACCGTTAAGGAATTTGGAATTTTTTTAAAAACCATTTATTCTACATTCAACACCATCACTTGATAAGACACTGGATGTGTCGAAACGAAATGGCTATTTTTGTAGTTATTTTATAACATATTTATGTTATAATATTTAAATAAATGATTATATATATATATATATATATATATATATATATATATATATATATATATATATATATATATATATTCCTCACAGCTAGCATAACGCTGAGTTTCATGCAAAACGCAATCTTCTGGTGCAACTTTTTTTTAAAAGTATATTTATTATTCATATATAATATATAGCTGTGATATATTACATCGAGCACTATTTTATTAACACCAGCACTCAATGTGCGATATTATATATTCATATATATATATTATACTCTTCTTTCGTTTTCGATTGTTATTAAGTTTTTTCTAATTGTTTCATACCCAGTAACCACTTATACGCCGCTTGCTTTACTGCCTTGCTTTCGGGTGAACTCGTTTTAGCACAAAGTGTATTGTCAACAGTGCGCGCGAATGTCAGTGTGTTAATGCTATTGCAACTGTGGAACAGACTGCCATTAACATCCATGGATTGGCAAACTTGTATAACGAGGCCAACAAGGGCTTCGGGTTGCAGGCCAAATATAAAAAATATGAAGATCCTCAGCCAGTTGTCCACCGGATAACAACACCGGACATCGACATCAACATCGAAAGACAGCCGATAGAAATCGTCGTCGAATGTCCTATCTCGAATAATGTCAACTGCGAAGGAGAACTTAATAACAGGATAACTAATTCTCATACACAACGCTCTCGCACCGAGTCTTCAGGTATCACGGCCTCACCGTAAGAACCAAAATCATGCTATTCCGTGTCGTGATTCTTCTGATAACGCTTCAAGTCTTGAATACATTCCTGATACAGGCCAACATCGACTCTGAAACCTGGGAAACCGTTGTGCTAATCGATCTTCCGTGTAAGGGTGATGAAAGTTTTGAGTCCATCTGTAAACATTAAAAAGATCTGCGATGTGCTGTCAAGAGGGCCCGACTAGCCCAGACGCGTCCACCAGTCACACTACTCTGTGATTCCCGATCACGTCTCTTCGGGAGTAGGCATCTCCTGAACCACCACCAGGGTAGGGGAGAGAGTCGGGAGAGAGGATGACGATTCGGATGCTCGGATGTGAGCGGGTGTCGCAATAGCAAAGAAAAACATCATAAAAATTAAGCGCCGTTTTCTTTAAATTTCAATAAATTTCTTTAAATTTCAATAAATTGATTTTTAATTCAAATGGAATTCTACAAAATATACAGACATTAGTTCTTGTGTGGCTAAAACTTTCTTTTTTTGTGGGGGCGTTTTGGTCATTGGATATTACATAATTAGGATAATGGATGTTTTAAAAATATTTTCTATATTTTTTTCTTATTTATGTCTATATTTTGTACTTCTGGGATCTAAACTAAAACTGATTCAAATTTGCTCTTATTTAAATTTGTGTAAAGATATTACAATATATTTTATTTATTGATTTATGTCAGACGTCTAATTTTAAATTGGCGCCTAAAAGGGTAAAAAATACAGAAAACCATAAATGAAAATAAACAAAGCAGTATAAACGAAATATATTTTTCTGTATACAACCTACAAACTCGATAAGTAATCAATTTGAAAGATATTTAGATAACATCAATACAAAAATCACTTCAAAAGCAGTCAAAACTTTCATCTACATAAAAAATACCGCTAGTTTTACATCATAAACAGGAATCTGCTAAATTTTTTACCATTTTTTTTCCCAAAAGTAAGGCATTAAAGTAACTATGACTCAAAAGGTTATTGAGTGTAAAAGTATATGAGAAAAAGAAAAAAAATATTAAGGTGAGGGAACAATTAAAGAACAGGAATTATGACGGCAAATGTTAGCGATTGACATTGCATTTAAATATTTGAAGATCAAAGTTATCAGAAAAGCCAGAAGCCGACAGTGAGTGCCACAAACGATACATCTGAGAAGAAACTCTTCGTGTAGAGCTTACGGTTATATCTAGCAATTTCAACTGTAAGTTAATGAGACCGAGGAGCCAATCTAGTATTTTGCTTAAATTCGTAGATCTAGATACCAAAGAGGAAAACTCTCAGAGCAATAAACATGAAAATATTCATAGAAACTGCAGAGGGACAGTGAGATGCCTGCACAGGGCCGATTATATAGAATACACTTTCTTGGATATTTTCAAGAATCTCCAAAAACAGAAGAAATGCCAGACAAGATGTAACAGCAATATTCAATGCATGGACGAATATTAGACTTATAAATGCTTAAGACAGATTATACAATGATCATTTGTCTAGCATGATATAGTGAACCATCTTTCCTTGGAACAAACGTAGCAGTTGATTCAATATAATCTTGCTGCGAAATGTCAGTTGAAAACTATTGCGAAGAGAAAGCGCAATGAAATAGATTGTAAGCAATGCACAATTACATTTCTTTTCCGAAACATCCTGGAATTCAGAGAATATATATATATATATATATATATATATATATATATATATATATATATATATATATAAGAGAGGATTTCTGTCTGTCTGCCTCTCTGTCTGTGTGATAACTTTTCACACGAGATCCATCCAACCGATTTTGTCCAAACTTTTCACATACTTAGCGTAAAAAATCGCTTGTACCCTTCTGCAAATCAGGAATGCAATATTTCATTTTTGCAATGAAATGTTGCAGTTAAAGCATGGCTTTTTCATGTCAAGAGAAAACGAAAACAATTGATTATCACAAAATGAGAAACTGGTATCAACAGCAAAACCAAAACTCCATCCAATTGCATAATACAAGGTAACCAAAAAAGTTCTGTCCGTTTTTAAAGGAAACAACAAAACGCTTCACAGTATGATTAACTTATGTTTAGTCTTCGAAGTAATCGCCATCGGCATCCAGCACCTTGTGCCAACGTGTCGCCAGCTGTTCAATACCCTTGCCGTAGAACTCGCGGGGTTCTGACGCAAAGAAGTCAATGAGAGCTTTGTGCAAGTCTGCTTCATTGGTGAAGGATTTCCCACGAAGATGATTATCCAGGGAGTGGAAGAGGTGGTAATCGGATGGCGCAAGGTCAGTTGAATAAGGTGGATGGCACAAAGTCTCCCACACAATTTGCTGTATGGTATCCCTGACCACTCGCGCGACATGCGGCCTGGTGTTGTCATGGAGGAAAAGCACACCTTTGCGATTCACCAGTGCTGGCTCCTTCTGACGTAATGCCTGTTGCTCACGTTTCAGTTGCTGCGAGTATAGGTCTCCAGTGACCGTTTGGCCCGTTAGTAGCAGTTCATAATGAACCACTTGACTACCTGTCCACCAGACACAAAGCATAATCTTGCGTGGGTGAACATTCGGTCATGCGGTCTGAGGGACAGCATCCTGAGGAGACAACCAATGTCTGGAACGCTTGGGAGTTTCGTACAGAACCCACTTTTCATCACTGGTAAGCACTCGATTGAATAAGGATGCGGTACGGTGACGAGAAAGCAGCGATACACAGGCTGCCACTCGTTGTCCCTTGTGGACCTCCAACAGCGTTTGCGGAACCCACTTGCTCAGTTTGTACGTCTTACCTAGGCGGTGCAGGTGAAGTCTAACTGTTTCATCGGAAACGTTGAACTGTCTTGCAAGTTTACCACACGTTAGACTAATGTCCTCTTCAATGGCCGCCTTCAGGACTCCGTCATTCAAGACCTGTGGTCGTCCACTCCGAGGCTCATCACGGAGAGAGAAATCTCCCGACTTGAATTTTCGAAACCAACGCCTTGCAGTATCTTCATCCACAGCACTATCCCCAAACGCTTGATATATGCGGCGACTTGATGCAGCTGCTGATAAGCCCACTTTGAAGTCGTAAAACAAACAGCTCCGAACGAGATCTCGAGACACTTCCATCCTTCTCACAGCTGTCCGGCTTATAACTGATGGCCGTGCACGGTGCGCGTGTTTTTTATGACGTCTGATGTTCCTACTTCCGGCTGTCCGAATTTGAAAACAATTGCTACTCGCATTTCGTATATATTTCAACTTCATTCAATGACTAATCAAAAAACGGACAGAAATTTTTGGTTACCTTGTATAAAAGAGATGATGTCTGTCTGCCTGCCTGTCGGTCTGTCTGTGTGATTCCTTTTCACTCGAGATCCATCCAACCGATTTTGACCAAACGTTTCACATACTACGGTAAAAAATCGATATATTAAAAAAACAATAATCGATAAAGCCGATCAAAAATCTATGTATTTAACTTTTTTCCTCCGATTTCGTTCAAATCGCTATGTAGGTTACTTACATCATGACGAGCTTAACAATGTCTCATTTTCATTTTTACGACACAGTATTGCTGCCATGTATGGTCTGGAGCCCCTGCTGTTTGCCTCAGGGTTCTTGATAAGATCCAGAGACGGATATGCAACGTAATTGGCCCTGATCTGTCATCTCGTCTGCAGTCGCTCTCTCACAGACGCGATGTTGCCTCGCTCTGTCTTTTTTACAAATACTGTAATACGGTAATTGCTCCGATGAGCTGCCTTCGCTGGTTCCCAGGCCTCATGAATTTAAGTGTCCTACGAGGCTGTCATCCCGTTCCCACGCCTTCACTTTTGAAACTGTTAGATGTAGACGTCTCTTCTACTCCAATAGCTTCATGTCTCGCACCTCTCG
>OZ038484.1:14673849-14681349 GCA_964036315.1 Acanthosepion esculentum
AATAGACTGATCCTATTATTATAAATAGAACAGTAGTTCTAGAGACTGTGAGTAGTGTAACAGTGTAGTGCAGTGCAGAGTGAGACTTCTGTAGTGATCAGTTACACTTCCGTTTCTCGACCGGAAGATACCGTTGGACTTTATTACTATTACTTATTGTTACTACTAACCTACGTTGGTTCTAATACTAATCTCTCTGATGTAAATACCTCTCTGAATATACCAGTATTTTTCCCTACGACTGTGTTTGTTCGTTATTACCATATACTCACGTGGAAACACTCAACATCTCAACAATAATGTAAATCAATACGCATATATTACTGTTTTCCGCGAGTTATTTCTAATTTAAAATGGGTTCATTGCTGTACGTCAAATGAACAGGTATTAGCCAACACCTGCTTTCAAAAACACCCAGACAAATATGGATATGAAGTCTCCCAGGAGGAAAAACAAAAAATAGTTCGACACTATAACTACGAACAATATTTTCAGAAATGCAGTTTTACGCAGCAAAAGATATCCATGTGCCGACTATCAATGCGATCACCTCTACGTGATATGTAAATCTAAAGTGAAACTACGGAAATTGAAGAGGTCTGAGGCATCACCGAAATTGAAATACGACAGAATCGTGAACAATCCGAATCTAAAGCTGAATATATGGACAGTGTGAAAGCAGGTAACTGGAAGTTGGCCACTATAACAGAAGCTTTGGTATAATCAACAGTGGAGATCATCCCAGAGAAAATAAAACGAAGAAAAAATTGAATTGAGGAAAAAAAGAAAATCTCAACACGATGAAAAGGAGACCAAAAAAAAACAAAAACAAAACAAAACGTGCGAACGCACGTAACTGAATATAGGACACTAGACAAATGAATAAGCAACAAATGCAGACAGGCTAATGATTGAAGGAAAATGTGCAAAAACAGAAAGAACGTGTATTACAAATAAAGAAGATATGCATAAAAAATAAGAGAATTAATAAGATAAAAGACATGGACATCAACAGGATTCAAAAAATCCAAGCAGGGAACGCTGATACTAGAGAAATAAAAATACTTCAGGGATGGAAAGAATATATCAAATATGTCTTCCACGACGAAAGAGAACAACTGGAAATACGCAGAAAATATCGATGGACTGGATATATTAAAAACTGAAGCGGAATCTGCACTAGCTAAATTGAACAGCAAAAAAAAAACGGCAGAATCAGACTGGAAATAGAACAAGAACTGTGCGCGTTCGTCAAAGACACTGGAACAAGAAACGGGTCATTCATGCTCAGAATGATATTAGAAACGGCAATGCAAATGTAGAAGGACGTGTACCAGTTTTTTATAGATTACGAAAAGGCGTTCGATAACTTACCCCACAAAGTTCTATTGAACAAGCTGGGTAACCTTGGAAAGAAATTTGAATAATGAAGACGAACATATACTGAGAGCAAAACGCATTTATACGGATAGAAAATAAGTTCGGCTGATGTACAAAAAGCGAAAGAGTCGTAAGACATCGGATTTATTCAACCTATACAGCAAGGCGATTCTAAAAGAACTAGAAGTTCTACCTGGGTTCATTATTGGCGGTCATAATCTCAACAATATAAGATTTGCAGATGAGAGTGATGATAGCAGACATGGAAAGCAAACTACAAAACCTCCTATATAATGTAGCGAAGGCGAGCAAGAAGAATGTGGAAAAAACCCAAAAGAGACAGACTGCATGGTCATCAGGAAAAATATGAATCCAAAATCCAAATTAAAATCATAAATAAATGCAGATGGCAGTGTTGATAGCAGACATAGAAAGGCAAAGTAGAAAAAACTCCTACAGAATGTAATGTAGGAAAGCGAAAAGAAAGGACGCGAGAAGAAAGGACTAAACATCAACTGCAAGGAGACAGAATACGTGGTTGTTAGCAAAAGGATGACCCCAAAATGAGAACCAGATATTGGAGATACAAACAAGTGTGAAAATTTAAATATGGGGGAAGTGTTTTAACAGAAGATAAAAAGAGTGACATTGAAATCCGAAGGCGTATTCGGAGAGAAAGACGCATTCCAGAAGCTAAGCAAAATACTAAGAAATAGAAAAACTTCGTTAGAAACAAATAACAGAGTACTAATCTGTTACGGGATATCTATCCTCCTGTATGGCAGTGAGTGCTGGGCAATCTCCTTTAATACGTAGGACTTGAAGCAACTGAAATGCATTCTCACAGAAGATTGCTGAGGATACCATGGACCGAATATGTGAGCAACGATGTTTTAGAGAAAAGAAAGAGTAACATTATATTTAAAATCAGGAAGAGATAGTTGAGACTTCTAGGGCACATAGTGAGGAAAGAAGGTTTGTGAAATCTGATACTCACGGGATAGAGTGGAGGCCAGAGAGACACAGGAAAACAACGCATAACATACTTAGTGAGCTTGTGTAAATGGATGACGGGAAAGGGTTTAGGAGATATAATAGAAAGAGCACATATATTAAGAGGAAAGTGACAGGATGTTGTGGAGAGCCAAGATCAGCTACATCATGGGGGGATACGGCAAAGGAGAAGAAGAAGAAGAAGAACAGGTCAATGGTCAGAGTTGAATCAGAGCAGGAATCAGTAACATTAAATAGTGCTCAATACACGTGTGAAAGAACGAATGTAAAAATAATATGTAGAGCTTTTAAGAAGAAGAGGGATGAGGAGGAGAGGAGAGAGAGAAGAAAAACAAGTGTATTATAAATGTACTGGTGTGGAGATATATACATTTTTTATCCACCCTCATATGCGCTTAAAAAATATAACTGACTAGCAGCATGGCCAGGCGTTGCCCGTGCTTGATTCAAAAATCGTACGACTCATACAGCAATCGCTATCACTTGACTTAAAATATTTTTGCCATTCATTGCCTTTAAATGAGTGCCCTTTGCCGTGCTGATGTTGCTACATGCCTTACCCCTTGCCTGCGAATTTTTTCTAAGATCTATACTAAACATTAAATATGTTACGAAAAAAGAACTAAAAAAAATGAACACAAAACGATCAGCTTTAAAAAAGGACTCGTAACTGGAAAAACCGAATGAAAAAAGAATGTTAACAACAAATACTTTTTCACACCCAACTCAGTTCTGCGGAATCAGAATCAACGCTGAGTTTAAGCAAGCGAATGAGCCAATTGGAGTAAAGTGCCATGCAGATTTAAATTCTTCCCACTTGTGACGAATGCAGCTATCGATTTTTTTGCATACTGGTTAACATTAGTGACACTCAGCTGTTGGCTCTCACGCTGGCCAATAGAATCTTCCTGCCTATTTGTGGCAGCCAGCAATACGCTCTCACTCTGGCCAGTAGAAAATGGCCGCAAACTACATGAAAACTACCGTAGAAACATGAAAAGATCGATTATTTCCACTATCGTTGGGAGTTGGGAAATACAAAGTCGGTCTTGGCCTCTATACTAACGTGGAGCATGTGCATGTACATTTTGGTGCAAATCCGTCGGAAATTGCGGCCGTGCATTCGAAACACACACACACACACACACACACACACACACACACACACACACACACACACACACACACACACACACACACACACACACACACACACATCCTGCTTTTATAGATAGAGATGTATAAACAAAGATTTATGATATCCGATTTCTGGTTTAAAAGTTTCTTTGGATATGGAAATGTCATAAGATTGAAACCAAGGAAGCGGATTTAACTGACCTCTGTTTTTTAGAGTAGATAGATAGATAGATAGATAAATATATATATATATATATATATATATATATATATATATATATATATATATATATATATATATATATACATATATATATATATATATAGATAGATAGATATAATATCTTACCTTTAGAATGAACATATGCTATCACAAATTTTTAATCTCAATTCAATGACAAAAAATTTCCAACATTTAATAAATGGCACCACCATGTCTATTCAGCGGTGACACAAATATTGTTAATATTGCGAATTCAAAAGTTCACTTCTCCATGCAAATATTTTGCTTAATTTAACTTAATTTGTGAAAACCATTATTTTATAATAAATTTCTCAGCGGTTATTAACAACATTAAATGAAACATGTGAATTCCAATATATGAATAGAGTATTGATAAATTATGAATCACCATTTGATAAGTTGTAATTGAAACTTTTTTCTGCATTTTTTTTCAAGTTGATTCTTTTTTCAAGCGAATAAGTGATTTACTTTACTCAATAAGGCGTAGAAAATTCGTTTTAGAATCTTAATGCAATCAAATAACTTATATTAAAATGTGTATGATTTTCCTTCTTTAAATGTGATATTCAATGGGGCAAAAAATCTAATCAAATTTTCGCCATCGCACATATATTTTACACAGTTAAATTTTTTTCAAATGACTTATTGAAAAAACAGTTACTAATAATTTTGCATTTCAGTTGATATGTACTTCATCATTTCTCACTTGCATATTGCATGTACTGGAATTGCATTATTTCTTGAAACATTTGAAAATTTCAAGGAAAATCTCAGGGAAAACTCGCAAGTGAGCTAACATACGAAACTTGCAAAATCCAATCATTGACAATTAGATTAATGTAAGTTTAACAGTTCTATGGAAAATGCATCTCAAATCTTTTCAGTATTTGTCTATATCTCTGATAAGAGGAAGTATTATGATTACTTTCAATTTGATAACGCTTCGTTAGTGATCAAGATGGAAGTGATAAAAATACTAAAAAAACAAAGAGATGCAGATTAATGTTGTGTTTAGGTTAATACCTATTGTTTAGATAAGTGTCACGTGTAATGTACAATGCACTGTAGAAAATTGATTTCATAAATTGCGGCAATTGAATTGGGTTTTGTTTTATTTAGTTTTCGTCCCGATTATATATATATATATATATATATATATATATATATATATATATATATATATATATATATATATATATATATATATATGCAGTCCTATCATTGATATTGTGCAAAAATAAATATAGCCTAACTTTAAGTATAATTTCATTATATATATATATATATATATATATATATATATATATATATATATATATATATATATATATCTGTGCGTGTGTGTGTATTCATATATATAGATATATGTATTCATATATATATATATATATATATGAATATTTATATATATATATTCATATATATTTTTGTTTTTAATATAATTTTTGTCGGAAATTAGATACATTTTAATTATATATATATATATATATATATATATATATATATATATATATATATATATATATATGTATGTATGTATTTATATATATATATATATATATACAGAGAGAGAGAGAGAGAGAGAGAGAGAGAAATAAATAGTCCATTAAAGTCGAAGCTAGTGACAAATATTGCGTTTGGAGAATCACTTTACAAAAGCATACACATACACATGCACATAAACGGTATGTGTGTATATTGACACCTATCATATGTTAACCTGTTTATGTGTACGAGTAGGGATGCAAACTTTGGTAGGTGTCTACTACTACGTGTGTAAGTATATGTATGTGTATATGGATATCTATGTGTACTTGTGTGAGTGTAAATGTGTGTGTATATATATATATATATATGTATATATATGTATATGTGCGTGTATGTATGTGTGTATATGTGTATGTCTATATGTATGTATATATATATATAAATATATATGTATGTATGTGTGTATGTATGTATGTGTAAATGTACTCGTTTATATATGGATATATGTATGTATATGTGTTTGTATATATTTATATATATGTGTGTGGGTATTTATATGTATGCGCTCGGATTTAGGTGTAGTTATATATATATATATGTATATATGGATGTGTTGATATGGGTATTTATATATAATTATATATTTATGTATATATGGATGTATGTTCGTATGTCATAGTATGTGTATTTGTATGTATGCCTTAGTGTCTTAGAGTGTATCATAGATACTAACTAAAATCTACTTTTGTTGATAAGGAGCTTTTAATTGCTTATAGACTGTCAGTTGTTACTTTTTAAAAATTATTATAAACTTTTAATGTATTTTATCATCAATAAGTTAATATTGTTAGAATATATGTAGGTCTCAGTATACATATGCCTTGCCTTTTTTGTGTGTGTGTCTATATGTTTATATATATATATATATATATATATATATATATATATGCGTATGTATGTGGGTATATATTTATACGTGTGTGTGTATATACGTATATATATTTTTTTATATTTTTATAGTTTTAATTTACGTTTGTTTGATTTTTCATGTATATGCGTGCATTTGTAAATGTCTGTTTATATGTTTAGTTTATATACATATTTGTATACGTGCGTATGTATGTATATGCAAATATATATGTGTATGTGTATGTATGTATGTATTTGTATATATGTGAATCTTTGTGTATATATATTTTTACTTGCTTTATTTACTTTTTTACGTTGCTGTATCGGTCGATATATTTATACCTGCTTATATGTATGTGTATGTGCGTATGTGTGTATATGCGTATCTGTATGCGTATATATGTATATGTAGGTACATGTGTAGATCTGTATGTATATATGTGTGAATGTACGATTATATATGGAGGTAGTTACTTATTTTTTCATGTAGTGTGTGGAAAACTATATGGTTAAAAAATATATATATTTATTTGTTTAATTTTTTTTTTTTTTTTTTTTTACTAATTTTATCTATATATATATTTGCCCAGATTAGTTATATTTCAAGTTAGAATTCGTTTAATAACATATTAAGCCCCGAATATGTTTTGGCTATTGCGTCTGATTGTCTAGATCAATGTGCATGTTGATGTATGTGCCTGTGTTTATCGATTTCTATGTGTAAGGAAAGTGCATGCACGTTTGGTTGTGTGTGAGTGTGTGTTTGTGTGTGTGTGTGTGTGTTTTGTTTTTTTATCAAGGTTCGTATCTCGTCACCGTTTTTTGTGTGTATATATATCTAAATATGTCTGGGCGCTTATGTATTATAACCTGAGTGTGCTTGAATTGTTTTACGTTTCAGTCGAAGTAAACTGTAAAATGTATACATTTTTGTCTGTAGCTATCAACATCCTTTTTAACATAATTTCAATGAAAATATAAATTAAATAACATATGTATTTTTTATTATCTCCTCAGTAATTCTACAATTTTAAACTTAATAGAGATTAGATTTAGATTTATAAATAGGTAATTTTTTACTTTTAATTTTAATTTCAAATTGTATAAATCTTTTAATATCTATGATAAGCTTGCTTCGTTGTCAAATTTTTTCAATTACCATATACTTGTATTTTGATTGGTCATTCTAGCTTATGTAACAGCGTTTACCCCTAGAGAAGGATCGCTAATTAATTTGAAACTTTTAAAACCATTTATTCTACATTCAACATCATCACTTGATAAGACACCAGAAGTGTTGAAACAAAATGGCTATTTTTGTAGTGATT
>OZ038484.1:14688849-14693849 GCA_964036315.1 Acanthosepion esculentum
AGCTCAATATTTCAAATTCTTTTCATTTTTCAGCATGAATATTATGCCTAGATGGCTCTTGTGTTTTTATGTAAGGGGAAACAGGTTTTTTTTTGGCGTGTCATTATTTCAGCAGTCATTCGCCTTTTTGATTGGTGTATGCGATTGTGTATTACAATAACTGATGTTTTGCATACACCGATGCCAACCCTAATTTTTACTTTCTCGTTTAGCGAGTCCAGGTATGTAATGACATCACTACCGAGTTGACATATCTTTTTGCATGGAAACAACATCCTGGCTTGCATTTTGCATTGTCCTAATTTTAAATGCACACTGAAATTTTATGACGCAGACCGGATGTTGAAATTTCTTTTTAAAAAAAATTAACACATTTAGATTTTTTTTATTCGGTTTCCTATTTACGATGCCAAGTAGCTGACGGGACCTTTTCTTACCTGTAGCAATAATTTGTAAACTCGGCCTGGTGTGTCACCGTGGGATTCTGTGATTATCAAATTCTCCAAGACGTATTTCCTGATTTTGTATTCCTGAGATTTCAACTGTTTCATTCTGATTCAATAGTTTTTTTCTTTTTTCCTTAAAAATTGTCTGTTATAACCCGTCCATTGCATTCGCAGTAATCTTATAAAGAACCACGTGTTTTTTGTCTCAAATCTCATATGTGAGAATTTTTGTTCATTATTTACGGCTTTACAGGTGAATTCTTTTGCGACTGATAATAATAAAATTGCCTTGCTGACAATTGCTAATACACCAGATTTTGACATTTCTTGTCCCTTTATTACCATTCTGACGCCATGGAAATACCGAAAAAATCTACTTGAATAACGCATCATCAATCACAAGGATTACCAAGGAACGCATCCCTCGATGACACAACAGGCCGAGGTGAAAAAATTATTGCTACTGGTAAGGAAAGGCTTTGTCAACTACCTGGTATCGTATATAGGAAATCAACTAAAAAAATCTAAACTTGATAATTCTTTTTCTTTTCTTTTTTATAAAACCTAGGAAATTCAACATTCATTCTGCATTATAACATTTCAGGGTGCATTTCATATTAGGATCATGCAAAAATGCAAACCTTGATGTTTTTTGTATGCAAGAGATACGTCAACTTTGTATTGACGTCATTACACACCTGGACTCACTAAAAGAGAAATGAAAGAGTAGGATTATCATGGTTGTATGCAAAACATCAGGTATTGTAATACATAATCACTTACACCAGTCAAAAGGGCTAATGACTGCCGAAATGGCTGTTTATGGTTGCAAAATCAGAGTCATATACGTAAACAGACGTAATTTCTGTCTCCGGGATAAAGAAGTTCTATACAAAACAACATCGACTAAGCTATCTTAGGAGTTTTTATAAATGAATGGCAGAACAGGACAGTGATGCATAATACGCGGACAACCATTGCTTACAGCTAAAAGGATAGGAAATTAGAAATAATAGGAATGATAGCCTATACCCTATGTTATGTAAAGTAAGATGCAAGATTGAATTTTTTTATGAATAATAATATTTCTAATACATTTGTTAAATAATATATTTGCTTTTATTAATACTTTTATTGTTTATTATTTTTAGTTTAGTTATTAATATTTTGTTTTTCTTGGTATCAGAGAAATCCTTTTCAAATATTTTAGATCAATTCAAAGACGATAAACGCAGTTCAATGAACGCTATAAAGATTAAGCAATATATATATGAAAAAATAAACAACTTTTCACAATTGATCCAAAATAAATAAAAAAAAAGGATGGGAACAGAAGCTGTAACGATTATGAAATAGACAGAAAAAGGAGACAACTCGACGCTGACAAACAAAAAAATGTAATATTTTCGTCACACTTGCCCGCTTTTTTATCAATTCACGACAGAATGGCTGGAGTTTACCCAGAAAATTTCTTTACTGTTGACTATTATGTCTGTGACATCGGTCGTCTGTTTGGATTTAATCAATTATGTAAAAAATGTATATTTCTAAAAGAATACTAAGGGATCACGCTTCAAATGTAGCCACATATTTAAAATACTAATACTAATACTAATATCACTAATAATAACAATAATAATAATAATAATAATAATAATAATAATAATAATAATAATAATAATGATCCTAAACAAGGATTTGCGCAAAGAGAATGCATATATTTACTATCATTCCTGAAGAAGATGAAAAGTAGGGGGAGGAGGAGGAGAATAGTCTCTATTGATGTAATTATATGCTGCTGTGAAGTCTACATAGTATGTGTAAAGTTTTATGCAAGAAGAAGAAGAAGAAGAAGAAGAAGATGTTTGTTTTAGTTTGGAATATGAGGTAACCAAGTCAACTTGGGAGCTTCAGCTAGATAGCTGGGAATATCTACAATCGTAGACCGTATAACCTGATTGCTGTGAGCTATTTCTATCTGGGCTGTTTATAACCGGTACATTTGGTTGTGATGTATGTGTCTGGTATGCTTTTTTCTGATTGGATGTCATGTTAAGTATATTGGGCTTCATACATATGTAATCGTAACGTCACTTTGTTGGCGTACTAGTCTATCAATATACTACTACTACTACTACTACTACTACTACTACTACTACTACTACTAATAATAATAATAATGATATATACTTTACCCTTGTAACGGACTTAAGATATTCCTTTCCATAACAGCTAGCTTTAACCTGCAGATAGCATTGTCATCTGTGTCATTGTCAAATTTGATCGTAAAATATTTATCTGCTCGGCTAATAAATGGACTTTGGTGTTTGTGTGTGAGAGGTATTTTGATTACCTCGTTTCGTTTGAGTACATACTCGTAGCTTTGGTATTCTTCTTGAAAATAAATGTTCATTTTGGCGTGTAGAGACAGCGTATATTGTAACTGTGCCATTTTCTTACGGAGTTCTTGTATAAACTGCCTTGTCAGGTTCGAATCGGGATTTGAGTTTCCATAGAAGTAAAATATTGGCAAGGAGAGAGGTGTGTCGACAATGAGTTCGATTGGTGTGCAGCCTAAATCTTCTTTTGCGATGTTCCTGAGGGAGAGAACAATTAGAGGTAACTCGTCAACCGAACCCATGTAGTTATGTCTCGTAGACAGAGATGTTTTTACGATCTGTGGAATCGTTCAACTTCGCTGTTATTCTAGAGGTGTTAAGTTGTTGTCTTAGTCTGTTTTAAAACCGACAACTTGTTGAATTCCCAAAATAAGGCTGAATGGAATTATTTTCAACAATGGCGTGTGTTTAATTGAGGTTCCAAATATTGCAACCCAGTCTCTTAGAATCACCTTAGAAAATCTGTTAGCTTTGTTTTTTTCTTGTTATAGAGTTTGGCTGTCATGAAAATCTCTTGAGGGTTTTATGGTTAGAGTTAATAGGCTCTGGTGAGGTCGAAAATGCGTTCGCCATGCAATCCAGATGCAAAATAGCGAAAATGAGGGGATGGGTATCAATCGGATATAGTCGAAGAATTCTGTAGTCGACGCATATTCTGAATTTTTTTGTCCGATATGTAAACTAAGTGAATTTCTTAGGCGTATGGACTTGCCGAAAGACAAACGATTCCTTCACTTAGCATTTGGTTCAATTCCTTCTTGGCATAGTCTTATTTCTGCGGCTTCAATCATTGTGAATAAGATTTTAGTCGTTGTTCCATCGTTTTTATGTAACTCTGTGTCCGGTGTTTGATAGATTCGTAATTTTGAAGGATTGTGTGATTTCCTTCTACCGATTTAGAATCTCCGTTCAGTTGTAGTTGTGCCAACTTGTCGCTCTGATCCCTGCTGGGTTGTAATGCGTACAGATGTCATTGACACAGGTGATTATCTTGTTGTCCGATAGATTTCTGTTCTTCATATGCACGGACAAATTAAAATGAACTAAGTCGGCTCCAAGTATGAGCGATTTAAACTTGGCTTGCGTAAATGCCCACGTAAATTCATCTTGCATACCAATATTTAGCAACAGTCACCTCGTTCCAAAGACTCCATGACATATTGAAGAAGGACATTAGAATAATTCATATGATAGTAGCAGCAAACCGCCTTCATATGGATAGAAAATTAATTAAATACATATGCAAAACAGAAAAGGGTGTAAGACAATGATGTGTCTTCTCACTGGACGTATTCAACCTATACATTGAGACATTTCTAAGAGAATTAGAAATCCTACCAGGATTCATTATTGGCGGTCGTAATCTTAACATTAGATTTTTATTTTTTTTAAGCTTTTCACCCCAGGCAAGGCTGAAAGCCACTAGTACGCAAGGGGTTACAGAGGATTTGGAGCAAGAGCAGACAGAAGTGATAGAGGAAAGGATGTGGAGAAGGATAGTGGATAGATCAATGCAACTGGAGATGTCGATTGACGTTACATTTGAATAGTTGGAGATTATAGTTGTCAGGGAAACATGAATAGGGAAGGGAGTTCCACAGGCGTGAGGTGCGAGATATGAAGCTATTGAAGTAGAAGAGACGTTTACATTTAACAGTTTCAACAGTGAAAGGGTGGGAACGGGATGCCAGCCTCGTACGACGCTTTTATTCATGGAGCCTGGGAACCAGCGATAGCAGCTCATCGGAGCAATTACCATGGAAGTATTTGTAAGAGAGAGAGAGAGAGAGGCGACGACGCGTCTGTGAGAGAGAGACTGCAGACGAGAAGCCAGATCAGGGCCAATTACATTGCATACCCGTCTCTGGATCTTATCTAGAACCCCGAGGCAAACAGATATGCAGGAGACACAGTGCTGATAACAGTTACGGAGAGGAAAATGTAAGAACTGTTACTGAATATATGGAATGAAATTAGGAAGAAAAAATTAAACATCTTCTGCAAGATGCAATGCATGGTTGTTATTCAAAGAAACAGCATAACAAGCAGATTACAAATTGGAGATACCAAAATCAAACAAGTGCGGAAATTTAAATTATCCTCCCAGCCACAAAAATATCTTTAAAAAATTGCGGTTTCATAGGTCGATTTCAGC
>OZ038484.1:14696349-14716349 GCA_964036315.1 Acanthosepion esculentum
CACGCATTTATATCCACATATTTTAATATTATTCCTTTAAACGGATGCGAAGATAATAGCAATTCTAACGACACAGAAAGCGAAACCGGAGTGCTGAGTTCAAATTTCGGTTGTGGTGATGACGCAGAAATACTCTTGATAAACATACGAATCTGTCTCTTCTACCGTCGGCTATGGGGTGAATATAGATCTTGACTTGAGAGAGTAGCCTGGCCCGTGGGATACTCAGAAGTCAAATATTGGGGTGCTCATCGACGGGTTTGGTTTACAATCCGGTATCTTAAAATCCCGTTATTGAATCCTGAAATTTAAAATCCCGAAAATGAAATCTCGAATGTATCAAAATCCCGAAAGATCAAAATCCAGGAATTTAAATTCCTGAAAGATCAGAATCTCGAAATATAGTCTTTGGGAGAAATTTTAAAAAAAATGGAGATACCTTTATTTCTAAACATTTGCAATATACCTTTTAAATATTGTTTATACATTTGAAACATTCAAAATTCATTAAAGAAATATAAAACCAGAATATATGAATAATTTTTAATGAAAGATTATAAGCAAGAGCCCTAAAATTTAGTCGGTTTTCACGATGGTTAACTAAATTTCTAAGCCTTTCGTCACGATAAAACACACATTTTGTTTTCTTTTGGACAAGACTCTCCTCGGAGAATGCGTTCACATTTGTATTCTAAGTACTGCTGCTTTTTTAGAAACTCTCCAACAATTCGATAAACACCGACATGAGCATTGTCTACTAAATTTTCTCATCACCTATGCCATAATCTGGTTTTATATTCGGGATTTTATAAATTCAGGATTTCAGATTTCGGGATTTTAAGTTTCATGGTTTCGACATTCAGGATTTTAAGATTGGCACCCCTAATCGATATTTCCTTCTGTGTGAAATCAGTACTAAATTGGATTCGTCAGTAGCTACCCCATGGTTATTATAAGATGGTTCTTGTGATGGAGAGCTATGTTTTTTTTTTGTGGGGGGGGGGGTGCTCGCTTTTCCTCTATTTGTCTTTTCGAAGGGTATCGTTTTACTTGGACTGCTTTTTTCTTCAATATTCAATTAGTTCTTTCTGTAGCTTCCGTCCACTAATAAACCGGATCAATTTCTGCAAGGTCTTTTTTTATTTAGATGATCCTTGAATCAACGACGAGGTGATAAACGTGGTCTCTTTCCAGATGCGAGCTCCGAGGTGAGGATTTGTTTGAGTAGGTGGATATCTGGCATTCGGGTACGGTGTCTGACCCATTGAAGACTGTGACGTCCAGTGTTTAGCCAACATTTTATAGGGCATTCCTCAATTGTTATGAGCGGTGGGGATTCCTAAGAAAGTTCTTCCCAGCTACGGATGCAGGATCTAATGTCAGAGTTGCCGGACTGCAGCCACCACACACGTGCCCCCTACGTGCAATTTGGAGACAAAAGTTTTCCAGCTTTGCCATTGCCTGACACCCTTAAATTCGCCTCGTCACCGTAGGTCTTGAAGGAAGATTTCGGACAAGAGGACTTGAGAAGAAAAAACTTTGAGCATGAAAGCTTTGGTTGCAAATTGTCTGAGGTGGTCCAAGGGGTACCACTGACTGGCACATACACGTACTTCAGCTGACACCATCCGCTGCGCAAACCAGGGCTTGACAGGCAGGTTCATGAAGATAGCTTACATCGGTATTAATGACTTGTACGTAGAACACCGTCTTGACCGCCTACTGAGTGTTTAATCGTGCTTAGTCTGGTCCCTGCCAAGAATCGTTACCACCATATGTGACCTTACCAGGAGACGACATTGCATTCAGGTTCCTCGAGACACGCAATATTCTCCACTAAAAGTATATATACATTATTTACTTTACGTGTTTTAGAAGCTCAAAATATTTAACAGACTTTTAATATACAAGACGTTAGATAAACAAAAACATTAAAACCAGGACAAATGATTAAATAGCAAATTCAATGTATTCAGATCCAGTTCATGAGTCTCAATTATTTGCGACTGCCTCGAGCTAGGTTTCTCACTTACTTGGTGCGTGAGACATCAGCGTCAGTTAAAAACAATGTTAATTTTATTTTCGTCAACTGAGAACCCTTCGAAAATACCAGGAGACAAAATGGAAGAGACGAAGAGAGCTCTAATAAAATCTAGAGCTCTCCATTCCTTGAACCCTACCATGCGGGCGTCACTTCAGATCCAACTTGGGACTCATTTCACACAGAATGAAATGTCGATGAGCACGTCAAATACTCGGGCGTCAGATCTTGTTTATTCTGGCCAGTTCCCTGAATCGTTAACGCCATGGTTGCAACTACCAGGAAACGGATCTCGCGACGGTATTGTATTCAGGTTCCTCGAGACGCGCAAGCTCATCGGCAACGACACACTATAAAATATATACACGTTATATATTTTACGTGTTTTAGAAGATCAAAAGAATTATCGGGTTTTTAAGTATATAAAATGTTCAGGGAACACAAACCCTAGAAATGAAGACAAATAACGAAACAGAACATAATTAAACGAACACCGTTTGTCTATCTTCCTGGGTATGACGATAAACTACGTCCGCGTCCTGGGTATGACGATAAACTACGTCCGCGTCCTGGGTATGACGATAAACTACGTCCGCGTCCTGGGAATGACGATAAACTATGTCTGCGTCCTGGGTATTACGATAAACTACGTCCGCGTCCTGGGTATGACGATAAAAATCTCTGTGTCCTGGGTATGACGATAAAATACCTCCGCGTCCTGGGAATGACGATAAACTACATCCGCGTCCTGGGTATGACGATAAATTACGTCCGCGTCCTGGGAATGACGATAAACTATGTCTGCGTGCTGGGTATGACGATAAACTACGTCCGCGTCCTGGGTATGACGATAAACTACGTCCGCGTCCTGGGAATGACGATAAACAATGTCTGCATCCTGGGTATTACGATAAACTACGTCCGCGTCCTGAGTATGACGATAAAAATCTCTGTGTCCTGGGTATGACGATAAAATACCTCCGCGTCCTGGGATGACGATAAACTACATCCGCGTCCTGGGTATGACGATAAATTACGTCCGCGTCCTGGGAATGACGATAAACTATGTCTGCGTCCTGGGTATGACGATAAACTACGTCCGCGTCCTGGGTATGACGATAAACTACGCCCGCGTCCTGGGAATGACGATAAACTATGTCTGCGTCCTGGGTATTACGATAAACTACGTCCGCGTCCTGGGTATGACGATAAAAATCTCTGTGTCCTGGGTATGACGATAAAATACCTCCGCGTCCTGGGAATGACGATAAACTACATCCGCGTCCTGGGTATGACGATAAATTACGTCCGCGTCCTGGGAATGACGATAAACTATGTCTGCGTCCTGGGTATGACGATAAACTACGTCCGCGTCCTGGGTATGACGATAAAAATCTCTGTGTCCTGGGTATGATGATAAACTACGTCCTGAGTATGACGATAAACTGCATCTGCATCCTGGGTAAGACGATAAACTATGTCCAACAACAAGGCCTCTGATAATCCTTTTTTGAAAAAATAATTTTGCCAGCTGTAAGATTTTGAAAAAATATTACCAGCTATAAAATTTCTTTTGAAAGGATAGTGTTGCCGGCTATAAGTTTTTGAAAAATAATATTACCAGCTATACGTTCTTGAGGAAATATTCTTATCAGTTATAAGTTTTTAAATAAATATTATTATCAGCTATACATTTTTGAAGAAATATTATTTTCAGCTATACGTTTTGGAAAAATAATATTACCACTTGTACGTTTCAAAAAATAATATTACCAGCTATTGATTTTTTGAGGAAAAAATATTAACCGAGAAATAGATTAATGAAAAATCAAAAATATTAACAAAAAACGTTGTCAGCATTAATTGACACATTGAGGTTGATGTGCAGTAAAATAAAACTAACCAAACCAAACAGTTTGTCTACATGGGAACCGTCGTCAGTAAAGATGTGGGGACAGATGGAGATATCAAGTGGCAAATAGATCAAGCCCGACAGGCTTTCAACAATCTGCGGCTAATCTGGAGATCAACAACCCTCTCACTTTAGAACAAGATCTGGGTCTACAACAAAAACGTCAAGTCGGTCCTACTTTACCGCTCAGAAACCTGGCGGATAACCAAGACCAACACCTATAAACTTCAGACATTTACCAACCGATGTCTCAGGAACATTCACAGTATAAGATGACCAGAAGTCATCTCCAACGACCAACTGTGAGACCGGAACAAACAAGTTCCAATCTGCGACCAATCTGTAGATCCACAACCCTCTCATTTTAAAACAAGATTCGTATCTTTAACAAGGTCAAGTCGATCCTACTTTACGGCTCATAAACCTGGCGGGTAACCAAGACCAACACCTACAAAGTTCAGATATTTACTAACCGATGTCTAGGAAACATTCACAACATCAGATGGCCGGAAGTCATCTCCAACGAGCAACTGTTAGACAGGACCAAACAAGCTGCAATCTTCGGTCGATCTGGAGATCAACAACCCTCTCACTTTAGAACAAGATCCAGATCTTCAACACCAACCTCAATCGGTCCTATGTTTCGGCTCAGAAACCTGGCGGGCAACGAAGACCAACACTCACAAACTTCAGACATTTGCCAACTGATGTCTCAGGAACATTCACAATATCAGATGGCCGTAAGTCATCTCCAACGACCAAACCTTAGACAGGACCGAACAAGCTCCAATCAGCGGCCAATCTGGAGATCAACAACCCTTTCACTTTAGAACAAGATCCGGATATTTAACACCAACGTCACTTCACTTTACGACTGAGAAACCTGGCGGGTAACCAAAATCTCCACCCACAAACTTCAGACATTTACCAACCGATGTCTCAGGAACATCTTTGAAATAATATGGCCGGAAGTCGTCTCGAATGACCATCTGTGGGACAGAACCAGACAACCCCCAATTGTGATTGACATCAAGAAACGGAAATGGGAATGAATCAGCCACACACTCCGCAAGCCTGCTTGTAGTGTCACCCGACAGGCCTTTGACTAGAATCTAGAAGTAAGTGAAAAATTGATCGACTAAAACAGACTTGGCTGATGTATTGAGCAGAGGTGAAGGCAGCCTGCACGACATGGGCCGGGCTGAAGAGGATCGCCTGGTACTGCGTGAGTTGGGGTGTTGTTGTTGCGAATCAAGAGGCATAATAATAATAATAATAATAATAATAATAATAATAATAATAATAATAATAAATATAATAATAATAATAATAAAAACAAACACAAATATCGAAAATTTTCTTCATTTTGAAAAGAGATAACAGAGACAAAAAAAGGAAATATATATCGGGGTTTAAGCCTAAAATTCTTGCAGATTATGAAAACATTATTTAACATAGAAAATAATCTGCATAAAATGTATACTGCCTTCTGGACAGTACTAACACCTAAGCTAACAATTGATAAAAATGAATGAGAGTAGAAAATGCAAAGTTGATAAATATAACTTTTGGTAAACAAGAACAGAAAATAAATATTAGGCAAACGAGCTTCAGGTTTGTTGTACAAAAACAAATAAATACTAATGCAGAAAAACTTGGTAACTTTGGCAAAAGTTGAAAACAATAATAAAAATAAAATAATTCCTAACTTCTAGCATGTAACTTCAAACAATAATTATAATCATAATATATATATATATATATATATATATATATATATGTGTGTGTGTGTGTGTATATATATATATATATATATATATATATATATATGTGTGTGTGTGTGTGTATATATATATATATATATATATATATATATATATATATATATATATATATATAGTAAATGAAATAAATAATAACTGCAAATTAAGATTAATTTATTACTTTTATCAATATTTACATTTTTCAGTTAAACTTAAAATACGTTAATTCTTTGGACATTAGTCAAAACACGTCATCTTTTCTTGAGTTCAGAACGCCTCCTCATGTGCATTTAAATAAATTTATTTCTAAAACTTAAATATAGTAACTGCGTTTATCTATAAATAATTTTAATATTATATATTACTGTGGTTATGGAATCTTTCTCGCCGGAATATATTTGACACATTTATAAGTTTTTTTTTAGTTGCCCATGCATTAATGTTGCCGTAACATCTGGTCTGATGCTTCTGCTAAAAGGTCCACAATGCCGAAATTATGGGAGAACATGTGGGGATTGAACTCACTAACCAATCGGAATTTTTCTGGTAAGACAGTCTTGCTAACCATTAGACCACGTGGAAGTGTCCCTGATGCTGGTTCTAAATTACAAAGTAGAATCTGCAATGTTACTGGCCCTAAACTGATATCTCAGAGTCAGTCACATTCTCACCGCCGAACATAACTTAATTGTCTTTCCATAAAAAGTTTCATGGCGATTATTCTGATAAGCTTTTCTTTTTGGTATCTCGAATTGATGAATTTAAGTGCAGTACTAGTTTGGCAGTTAGGTCTCATTATCTTAGTTTAAATGGCTATATATGACCGGAAGTTCTATGCTAACAATTTTTTTCTCCACTCGCACTTCTCTCTTGTGTAACTCTTCTTGCCTACCAGTCAAATTTGATCTTCAAAAATTTAAATGCAACGTCAATCATCATCTACTGTCTTCCTAATTATGTTTTTTTTAATGTTCACACTCCTTAATAGTGTTTTGCCTCATATTCTTTAATACTCAGTAACCCCTTACGTTTCAATGGCTTTATTGTCATACTTGCGATGAAAATATTAAAAAAGAGAGAAAAAAATCTTAATTTATAGTTTAACTTTTTGTTCTAATTAGGTTAGAAGTGGATTTAGTAATTTATCATACTCTGAAAAATATTTCGAATATTTAAAATGTTTATTTTGCTTAAAGAATTTGTCGAGAAGAGAGAAAAAAGAGATACCGTATAATCAGATTTGATAATAATTTAGTTTCGACGCTAAGTATAGCTCAAGAAAAATAAAACAATGTTACACGTTAAGAATTCGCTTGCTTTCAAGAAAATATAGCTGCAAAACCGTGGTTATTTAAGTATGGTGTATAAACGCAGGAAAACGAGGTATGATATATTACTAATTAACTTTATGGATGTTTTCTAGACTGAGCAACGCAAAAAAATTGTCGAAGATATGTTGAATAAGGAATGAATTTACGACTGTTTTAGTGGCTATTTGAAAAACATATTCCTCTTGAAAAATACATTTGTTGCCTATACGTGTGTGCGTTCTACGCTTCCGAAAAGATAGTTTTGTTCATTTTCAACTAAAATGTATCATTAAAATTTCATCATTTTCAAGAATTTATTTCAAGTAAATGGGGAGATACAAAGCATCGATCATATATTTTCCGAATAAAAAATATCCCAGATGAATTGTTTCGTCTCAAAAATATTTTTCTCCGTGCTCATCAGTGCAGACGGCATGTCAGCAAAAATTTGATTGGTCAATTGAATAATAAAAATGGTGAACAAAATCAAACTGCATGTTGATTCCTATTTGCATGAGAAAAAATTATGTTTATATTCTACAGAATTATCAATTTAAAACAATACCATTCGATAGTAAGTTCAAAGGATAGCATATTTCACATTAAAACTTTGTATTTAATTTCCAGATATATATACATATATACATACATACATATATATAAATATATATATATATATATATATATATATATATATATATATATATATATATATATATATATATATATATATATATGAAATCCATTCCCAGAGGTGACAGGATATGGAGCATACTGTCGCCTCTAGGTGTTGAATTCAATGTCCACTTTTATATTTACATACGCTCTATCTCTGATATTGAGTACATCAACCCATAAATATAGCATACGTTAAAACTATATTTTATCATATATATATATATATATATATATATATATATATATATATATATCACAAAAATTAATTGTTACATACGCGTAACAAATTATGGATTAATTTAAAATTAAACTTTTTTTAAATTTGAGTAGTCATTAAGTTTACAGAAAAGAGTTCACTGAGAGTATTCACATATGTTCAGTATATATATATATATATATATATATATATATATATATATATATATATATATATATATATATATATATATATATATATATATATATATAAGTGAGCCTGTGTGTGAGAAGAATATATATATATATATATATATATATATATATATATATATATATATATGTCTGAGTGTGTATGCGCACATATATGAATGCAAGAATATACAGGCAAAGTATACATAAAATATGGAAATTTAAATGTTGTACGAAATGGATATGCATTTTTAAATATACATTTCACATATGAATTGGAAACATTGAGCCATTTATGCGAGTGTATATCTTTATATATCTATGTGTGTGTTTAGACAGAAATAATATGTGAAGAGTTGCACCATGACAATATGGTCGACTTTTAATGTCTAAATCGGGATTTACCATTGAATCTATAAATATTTATTTAGTTCAATGGTAGGCATATATATATATACATTTAATTTATATACATCTATATGCATTTACACGACAATTGCATTTTCAGTTGGCATCTTCGGCACCTGCAACCTTGGGTTCGCTTTGAGTGCAATAAATAGAAACACACACACACACACACATATATATATATATATATATATATATATATATATATATATATATATATATATATATATATATATATACACACAGGACGCTGGATCATCAGACTACACTTCCAAAAGCTGAAAAGAAAATGAAATGAACATTTACAATTTTCACGGGTAGTATTAAGTTTATGAAATTTAACGGAGAAGGCAGTGAGGAGTGGTGTGAAAGACATGATCGAGTTTAGAGATGGTTTATTTTAATATTTCTATCTATCATACTTAGTATTAGGGGAGGAGGGACCAGACATTGACCTATTTAATCGGTTAACTTAACGGAAGTGATATATTGAAAGGGAAGGGGGAGAAGAGAGAAAAAAAGAAAAAAGAAAGAAAGAAGCTGTATATATATATATATATATATATATATATATATATATATATATATATATATATATGTATATATATATATATATATATATATATATATATATATATATATATATATATAGACAAACCTAATGAGCCAGACACACCTACCAAGGTTTCACTTAGGCAGATCGTCAGGACCCTGACGATCTGCCTAAGTGAAACCTTGGTAGGTGTGTCTGGCTCATTAGGTTTGTCTAGGTTTGCTCTACGCTTGTATTGAGCTCTTTAGTTAGTTGTTTACTCGTATCGGGGTTTTTTCTTTGGGCCTTGAACCTGTATCTGTGCGATTATTTTCGACAGACTTTCATGTTCCTGGCTCTTTCTTTTTTTAAAACCTTCTTTTCCTTCGTGATTGATTTGGCTGTTGTTAAATCAAGAGTTCGAAGGTTTTTCGACACGAGTATAGTTACCTGTATTTATATATATATATATATATATAGGTACAGTTGTGGACAGGATTAATCAGTATGCTTCAATAGTTACAAATAAATCCTGTAATATCTCAGATTTTCATGGAAAGTTCATATGCATTTTGTCACAAATGATAAAATAATGAATTTGAAGAATGTGCAATGATGCCCTCATTAATTTGTTTTCGTTTTAATGGCAAACAATAATACAAAAAACACCAAAAACACCAAAAAACACAGGACAAACATAGGACAAAAATTATTGGCCCTCTTGTCGTAATAATCAATTGTGTAACCTTTTTTCCTTGATTATTGCATTTAATCATTTTTGGCAGTTCCTTACAAGATCACTACAAACACTTCTTCCTTGGTAAAAGCTTTTAGTTCCTCCTCCAAATTCGAAGGCCTACTTTCTCTTACTTTTTCTTCAATTATGCCCATATAATTTTAATGGAGTCAGTATTTGTGCGGAGTACGCCAATACTTTAACCTTGCTGTCATCTAAGTATTTTGTAACAATTCGTGCCGTGTGTTTCAGTTCTTTGTCACGTTGCAACATCCAGTGACGCCCCAAAGACAGATAGCGTTCACATTGTTTTATATTATTTCTAAGAATAGCCAAATAATGCTCTTTATCGATCATACACTGTACTCTCACTAGTTCTCCTAGTACAGAAAAAAATCCCTAGAGCAGAATGCTTCCCCCACCGTGCTTAATTGTAGGGGGGTATTTTTGGGGGGTTTGTGCGCTTCGTACACTTCCACCCCCATACATAACGGGTGTACAGGTGTCAAAATAATTTTTAGTTTGGTTTTATATGACCATAAAAAAATGAGTTCCAATATTTCCTGCCTTGTTCTAGATGTCTTCTTGCATAATATAATCTGTCTCTCTTCTCCCCCTTCCCTTTCAATATATCACTTCCGTTAAGTTAACCGATTAAATAGGTCAATGTCTGGTCCCTCCTCCCCTAATACTAAGTATGATAGATAGAAATATTAAAATAAACCATCTCTAAACACCACTTTCACACCACTCCTCACTGCCCTCTCTGTTTAGCCTTAGGTGACAAGCTCAAAGTTCTGTTCGATGAAAGCATCTAGTGACAGTATTCATCAATACATTCAACCTTCATATTTTTACGTCATTGGCAATATCCTTTGTTTTTTGAGGATTTTTCGAGACATCACTCACAATTTTCCTTTCCATTCTCTCAGAAATTAACCGTTTTCTGCCAGTCCTTGATTCATTCTCAAAATAATAAGTCTTGTACATTTTGATAATGCTACGAATTTTCTACCTAGGAACATTTAATCAATTGGAAAGTGTGGTAGATCCATCACTTTCTTTGTACGCATCAACTGTCGTCATTCGGAGCTTCTTGTCAAGTTCAGCCGTCGTCGTCATGGTTGCAGAACAAATGAATTATCACGGCACGTGACACTCACATAGTGTCTTCTTCATTACCTTTAAGAATGTTATACAATACTATTTCATTTTCAGTGTGTGTTTGCATTAAATAACAAATTAAGTAAAACACATTATAGAACAGCATAACGTTTCCAAATTTCTGGCAGAGTGAATTGTTTCATGGTGCTCTTTTTCTCACAGATCTTGCCCAACTTACTCTACTATACTGTGCAATCGACAAAAACAAAAACAAACAAGGCACATGCCCAAAATTAAAAATATAAAATGTCAAAATTTACATCCTGTAAAAATGTATTTATGTATGTGTGTGAGTGTGGGTGTGTTTCTGTGTATATATCATTTTACCGTTGAAATTATTATATATAATCGGACGTCGTAATTATAGCGACTTCTCTGGCATTTCTCGCCAGCGGAATTCTCTTCTAGTCCCTAGCTTTCCTAAAATCTACAAAAATTTGAAGGAATGTCATTCATCATCAATGAATCCCGTTTTTAATGCTCCTTTAATGTGAGTTTCCATCATTCTATTTTATTTCCTCCTCGGTGAGCACGTAAGAGATTACCTGACATGTTTCACTTTATTAAAGCTTCGTCAGACATCATAACACAAACGATAAAAATACTAAAAGGCAAAGAGATGTAGATTAAAGGTATGTTGTGTTTAGGTTAATTCATATACATTGGTCAAGTGCCACGTGTAATACACAATAATATTGCAATGTAGAAATTTGATTTGAAAAACTCCGCCATTTGAATTGGGTTTCCTTTTATTTTTCATCCCGATTATATATATATATATATATATATATATATATATATATATATATATATATATATATATATATATATATATATAAGGCTGAAACCCTAATATTCTATGGTTATAATTTATTACATTGGAATCGTAATCACGATCCAAATAATCAGAACTTTAGGACATCCTGTTCTTCCGTTACACTTCTCTCTAGAGCTTTCGTACATTTCCCTCTCACTCTTGTTACCCATTCCCACACATAGAGTCTCACTATTTTTTTTTTATACCCGGAGTTATATTTTCCGATTTCTTTTAGAATTTGTAGCTCTGATGATTTGGATCGTGATTACGAAGGCAATGTAATAAATTATAAACATGGAATATTTGGGTTTGAGCCTTTTATATTATATTATATTATATAATATTATATTATATTATATTTTTACTCTCTCCTGCACATTGAGTTCTACCTGGATTCTATACTCTTGGAAATTTATATATATATATATATATATATATATATATACATATATATATATATATATATATATATATATATATATATATATATATATATATATATTGACCACCAATATTATCAATATATATATATATATATATATATATATGTAGTATATATATATATGTAGTATATATATTGTTTTTATGGTATATATGTGTGTGCGGGTGTGTGATAAACGTTTACAATGGTATCAACACCAAGTGGCGACAGACTATGCCATTTTCAAATTGTGTTTGTATTAAATGTCAAATTCAGTTAAAAACATTACAGTACAGCATGTCGTTTCCAATTTTCTGGCGTAGGGAATTGCGTCATGATGCTCTGTTTCTCTTTTTTTCCAGTCCTGAAGATTCCATAGGATCTGTCTCTGATATTGAGCAATTTTAGACATAAATATATATGAAATGGAGAAAGTCCGATAATTTTTATAAGACATTTTATGTTTATACATTCTTTTTATAGATACAAATATTTAAGTAAATGCTCTGTTTATAATAAACAGTATTAAACAACATTTACTGGCCTGAATGTCCGAGAAATTTTAATATATTCGTCCTCCGACAGGAATCGAACCTGTATGCTATACGAACCGTCATATAACCTGACGTGTCTTTAACCATTAGGCCACAGAGGATATATATATATATATATATATATATATATATATATATATATATATATATATATATATATATATATATATATATATATATATATATATATATATATATATATATATATATATATATATATATATATATATATATATATATATATATATATATATATATATATATATATATATATATATATATATATATATATATATATATATATATATATATATATGTATATGTATATATGTATATGTATATATATATGTATATATATATGTATATATATATATATATATGTATATATATATATATATATATATATATATATATATATCGCTTGACATGGAAGCGTGACCAGACACCTCAATTCAACTTAATTTCAAAAATTATATTAGGGGTCTCTGCTCCCGCTTTTGAAACATGACAACTCTTATGTAGCGAAGGAATCATATTTTTTAAAAAAATATTATAATATAAGCTGTACTTCTGTATTGACCACTGTCTTTTTAAAAATAAAAGCAAAAATACTAAGGAACTCCGGATTTTTTTATTTTTTAAATTTTTTTAAGCGTATCACCCCAAGCAAGGCTGGAGAAAGACAGTGGGTCGATCAAGGCAAGGGGCTTACAGAAGATTTGGAGCGAAAGCAGATAGGAATGAAAGGAGAAAGGATGTGGAGAAGGGAAGTAGATAGATCAAGGCAACTGGAGATGTCGATTGACACTACACTTAAAACGTTGGAAAGGCAATGCCACAGACTACACGCATGACGGGAGAAACACAGCGGCACCAGTACAGAGGCCAGAGAGAGAAAGATTTACCTAACGTTTTCTTTCCTATTTTTCTGCATACCTGCACACACACACACACACACACACACACATATATATATATATATATATATATATATATATATATATATATGCGATTGGATAACACCTTTATATATATATATATATATATATATATATATATATATATATATATATATATATATATATATAAATATAATGGTGTTGTCCAATCGCATATATATATATATATATATATATATATATATATATATATATATATATATGCGATTGGACAATACCTTTTGGAGAATGAGCAATCCTCTTTCAAAATTACTAACAACTCATTCACTATTTTGCATAAGGCTCGTTCCAAACTCCATTTGCAAGTGTTGGTAGCTGTATGAATTAAACTACTGCAAGATTCTTTATGTACACAGAAATATAATTTTCTTTTGTCATTTCTTATATTTGGAGGATCGTGAGGATTAATTTATTTCATATTTTACACACACTGTAGAATATTTACAACTTTGTTGGAAATTCCGTACATTTTAAACATTAATTTACATGTTTTCGGCGCACTGAAAATCTTCCCCCTTATTAGTTATCTATTCATATCAATTTTGAAACAATATATATATATATATATATATATATATATATATATATATATATATATATATATATATATATATATACAAGTTTAGGATTGGTATATACTGAGTGAAATCCAATAACCAACAATTAATATTCTTTAAAGAGTGCTCAATGCAGAGTAGAGCAGATATAATTATTTATTTGAATATTACAACATACATATGTTATAAAATCACGACAAAAGTAGCCATTTTGTTTCAACACTTCTTGTGTCTTGTCAAGTGATGATATAGAATATAGAATAAATGGTTTTAAAAGTTTTTATAATTTCTCGTGCGATCTAATAATGTTTTTCTTTTCAGATGATAAATTATATAAAATTTGTCCGAATGTTCTTTTTATCCGAGCTCTTTCGGCTATACATTTAGCCATTTTCAAGGATTATATTTCAACCTGTTAGAATTAGAAATAGTTTGTTATATGCATGTTTTATAAAATGTTTCATTTTTTTGTTTCAAAACAGGGTCAAGTTATTATGTCCATGTTCAAAGTTAATATTATTAAGTTTTGGTTTGTTTGTTTTTATTAATAAGGCTTCCATTATTTTTAGCTTTTTTTTTTTTGCATGTGGATGATGCTATTATATTAGTGTTGTCGACAAGTATATTCCGAATAGTGTCCGGTAGGTTTCCATGAATATTTAAATGAGATCTAATTGAGCTATTGTCAGAAAGGTGTAGAGTTAGTCTGCGTGTTAAACAATTTGTAGTGAGGCCTATATAATTATTTACGAAAGTTGATTCTAGAGGAATACAATTCCTTAATGGGCATTTGAATACGTAAATAATATTTGCTCTATTTAATGAAATGTGCATGAAAGAAGGATTGCTGCCTAAATACACACACACACACACACACACACACACACACACACACACACACACACACACACACACACACATATATATATATATATATATATATATATATATATATATATATATATATATATGAGTGTGTGTGTGTGTGTGTGTTATTTTAGCCCAATAATGACGAAGCTGATGACAACTGAATTACTATTGCTCGTGAATATTCGGGTAATGATGCATTTGAACAATCACGCTACAAAAACGTACATAGACATATACACAGAGATTCAGGCGCACACACACACGCATTCATATATATATATATATATATATATATATATATATATATAGTGAGAGAGAGAAGAGACAGAGAGGAGAGAGAGGGTGTGAGAGAACGAGAGAAAGAGTTATGTGTATCAAGAATTAATTTCTAAAACCATTAATCAATATAGAATTGCAGTAACCAATGGAAGAACCGACAATGGAAATAAGTGTAATAAAAATATAAATCTATGAAAGACAAAGCTATCAATCTTTCTAGTTCGTGAATCTGTTCATGTAGGAAAAATCCGATGTAATAAAAATGATTTTCTGTATCCGTTTCTTTTAGTTCATTTCAAATCGTCTGACTTTATTTAAAAACATATTTGGACTTTGAACAGATATTTTTTTTCTTCATACAATTACCTTCCCTTTTCTATTTAAATCCTGTGGCGAATTCAAGCAATAAACTTCACTGATTTCTTTGTTTGATTTCCTGGTGCCACAAGTCTTATGTTCCTCCAGTGGCAGTTTGGTTTTCTTAAAAAACAATTTATCTTCTACTGTTTGTATTTGGATAATGATGTTGTATTAATATTTTGCTTTAATATTTCTCTCCATATTTAAATTGTTTTTTCTTTAAGATTAATGCAATATATCCAATTGTTTTATAATACACTCCATATATTTAAGTATATACACACACACACACACACACACACATATATATATATATATATATATATATATATATATATATATATATATTTATATATATGTATGTATATATGTTTGAAAAATATACTCTTGCATCGTGTAAACACAAATATATATATGCATAGATAGATGAATCGATAAAGAGAAAAGAGAGCCAGAGAAAGAGAGAGAGAGAGAGAGAGAGAGAGCGGTTATTTGACCAATCATAAAGTGTTTCATATACGATGTTTTGTATTATATATGTACGATGCTACCTTGATAAATCTATATATGCAACGATGACAAATGTACAAAATTTGCGCAGTATGTATTTATTTATCATCATATTACTCTTTCTTGGCAATGCACTTGATGCAATGCTGAAGATTAATAACATAGAGTAAACATTATATAACATTACTGATCAAGTTTCAGCTAATAGCACGCTAGCAGGTGAAGTAATTTACACACACACACACACACACATATATATATATATATGTGTGTGTGTGTGTGTGTGTGTATATATACACACACACATATATATATATATATATATATATATATATATATATATATATATATATATATATATACAGGGTATTCATACATGTGTACATATGTACATTTTACAAATCAAAAAAATGATTGAGTTTTTGTTGGTTAACTTTTGCTTTAATAACGGCCTTAATTCTTCGGGGCATGCTATAAACTACATTATTTTGTATATATATATATATATATATATATATATATATATATATATATATATATAGTTATATAAGCACTATCAATTTAGTCCCCTGTCATTTGAACGTGTATATACGCAATGTATCTTGTCTCTATTTTATTATCATACGCGTAAATCTATCCGAGAACCGAAAGCCCTGTGTATGCATTTATGTCGTAGATGTTTGTTTTGTAAATTTACACGATAACATGACTATTACGTGTGAAAATCAGATAGCTTGATGAGTTTATTCTGTAATATTGTTGTAAGCAGGTGTCGTTCAACCTCAATGGATCTGAGAACGTTGTACTCTTATGACCTTTGCTTCTCACAATTGATGCGCGCTAGACAAATGTACCTCGCTACACGTATAATCAATAAGATGTTAATTACCTTGCGGCGTAATAGAAACGCACATTTCTCTCCTGCTTCCATTTATTCTGTATCTATCTATCTATCTATATATATATATATATATTTGTGTCATCCACAGACAGACTGTTTCGCAGCTCATCAGTGTGGCTAGACGTCCGGTTGCCTCGACCTAGGATCGAAACCCGACTGAATTGGCGTCAGTCGGAACTTTTACCACTAAGCCGTCGGCTCACGGCAGGGATGAAGGTGAATTTTTAGCCTGTTTATTTTTAGATTTAGATAAACACACAGTGACTGACAGTGACTCAATTCTGCCGAAGAGTCATGCAATATTATCTTAAATAGTCACTGTTTACAAACTCACACCTCAAACCAAAGAGCTCAACCGAAATTAATTTTTTTCAGGAGTCAATATTTTTGTCATCCACAGACAGACCGTTTCGCTGTTTCACAGCTCATCAGTGTGGTTAGACGTCCGGTTGCCTCTAGCTAGGGTCGAAACCCGACTAGAGTGAGACAGACAGACAGATGTTTTATTCCAGAAATAGCTCTGTGAAAGTACATACATTCTAAGTCTATACTGATCATGAGGTGATGTTTGCGAAGCTCGAGACTTTTCTGGAACTCCGTTTCCGGAAGTATTTTCAATAATTATACCACGTGACGGAATGTTAGAAATAACAGTAAAGTTCTATTCTATCAGCGCATATTCTTCACTTTTGCAAATAACCAGAACTCACAGAGTGATACCTGTTCAGGTGCAAAAGGTCGATGGCACATTTATCTAATGGATTTCTCGGCGAAATCCTTGACACATCATGCACAAGTTCATTTTCATGGTGAAGATGCCGGGTCAGAGGTCAGATGTTTTTCAAGGATCAGATTGCCGCAACTCCTTCAGCGCTTCGAAACAAATATTTGCATCTGATCATTGTCATTTTTTGTTAAGCACTTTCTGCATAAGCGTTCTTTCTTGAACCGCGTTTGTCACGGGAAAAAACACACTCAGTTCCTTGAAAGCTTATTTCCCATCAGCTTTCATCCACTAACATCATCTACAAATTAATCTCAAAGGAAGCATCTTAAAATATGTATTTTCGCACTAATCCAGACCCCACTGCACGTTCTACTGTTCAAATATCATGTGAGTACTTACTGCACAAATTATAGGTAGGCGTACAGGCGAGTACACAATCCGTGAACATCTGATACCCTAAATCACACGTGGCTTCTTCCGCTACATTATCTTTCAATGTACCAAGCCCCTTCATCCAATGAATGTTCATAGCTCTCCCCATCTTCTTAAACTTCTTAGATCATAGCAACGTTTTTCATTTTACTATCAAGCCTCATCTCTCTTCTTCCATCCATTTACACAAGTCCGCGGAATGTTACACGGTATTTCTCGTTTGCCATCAAAATATCATGTGTGTCTCAAATTTTTCAAGCCCGCTTTTCTCATTTAAATACCTAGACATTTCAACACTCTCTTTCCGATTTTAAGTATAAGTGTCATTTTCTTTCCATTCCCTTTAAAACATCCTAGTTACTTACATACAACGTCCATGATATTCTCGTCATTTTTTTTATATAAGCCCGTCTCTATTGCCTGAAGTCTCCTCTTCATCTGTTAATTTGGCTTATTATATACGGGAAATATGCATTCGCGCTCGTGAGAGAGGGAGAGGGAGATGGAGAGAGAGAGTGAAAGAGAGTGTGAGTGAGCGTGAAAGAGAGAGAGTGTGAGTGAGTGACTTAGAGAGAATGAGAGAGAGTGAGAGAGACTGTGAGAGAGAAAGAGAGAGTGAGTGAGTGAGAGAGAGTGAGAGAGAGTGAAAGTGAGTGAGTGAGTGAGAGAAAGAGATTGAGAGAGAGAAACAGAGAGTGAAAGAAAGAGTGAGTGAGAGAGTGGAGGAGAAAGAGAGAGAGAGTGAGAGAATGTGAGAGAGAAAGAGAGAGTGAGAAAGAGAAAGAGAGGGTGAGTGAGTGAGTGATAGAGAGGGAGAGAAATAGAAAGAGAGTGAACGAGAGAGAGAGAGTGAGAGAGAGTGTGAGTGAGCGTGAAAGAGAGAGAGGGAGAGAGTGTGAGTGAGTGAGTTAGAGAGAATGAGAGAGACTGAGAGAGAGAAAGAGTGAAAGAGAGAGAGAGTGTGAGAGAGAGTGAAAGTGAGTGAGTGAGTGAGTGAGAGAAAGAGATTGAGAGAGAGAAACAGAGAGTGAAAGAAAGAGTGAGTGAGTGAGTGGGGGAGAAAGAGAGAGATAGTGAGAGAATGTGAGAGAGAAAGAGAGAGTGAGAAAGAGAAAGAGAGGGTGAGTGAGTGAGTGATAGAGTGAGGGAGAGAAATAGAAAGAGAGTGAACGAGAGAGAGAGTGAGAGAGAGAGTGAAAGAGAGTGTGAGTGAGCGTGAAAGAGAGAGAGGGAGAGAGTGTGAGTGAGTGAGTTAGAGAGAATGAGAGAGACTGAGAGAGAGAAAGAGTGAAAGAGAGAGAGAGAGTGAGAGAGAGTGAAAGTGAGTGAGTGAGTGAGAGAAAGAGATTGAGAGAGAGAAACAGAGAGTGAAAGAAAGAGTGAGTGAGAGAGTGGGGGAGAAAGAGAGAGAGAGTGAGAGAATGTGAGAGAGAAAGAGAGAGTGAGAAAGAGAAAGAGAGGGTGAGTGAGTGAGTGATAGTGTGAGGGAGAGAAAAAGAAAGAGAGTGAACGAGAGAGAGGGTGAGAGAGAGAGTGAAAGAGAGTGTGAGTGAGCGTGAAAGATAGAGAGGGAGAGAGTGTGAGTGAGTGAGTTAGAGAGAATGAGAGAGACTGAGAGAGAGAAAGAGTGAAAGAGAGAGTGAGTGAGAGAGAGTGAAAGTGAGTGAGTGAGTGAGAGAAAG
>OZ038484.1:14721349-14736349 GCA_964036315.1 Acanthosepion esculentum
TAAAAAGAAAGTGACGTTTCTCATACGGTTTGCCTACAAGCAGGATTGTTCATAAACATTTTCGATTCTCACCCGTCGAAGTGCAGTTGAAATGCACCGAAACGAAATTGCATCTTTGTAGTGAGTAAAATGATTTTGTCTATATATATATATGTGTGTGTGTGTGTGTGTGTGTGTGTGTGTGTCTGTGTGTGTGTGTGTGTGTGTGTGTGTGTGTGTGTGTGTGTGTGTGTGTATAAATAAAAAGAAAGTACAGTAAGATATAAAATCCGGTGTTCTTATAGATATTTTTATTTTTACACAATAGTGCTCGATGTAAATTTACAGAGCATTAATATTATAAATTAATTGATTTAAAATATGTTTTTTCGCTACACAGTGATAACCATGTTTCAAAAATGGAAGTTAAAAGCTTCGACTTTAATTTTGTTATTAAATTAAAGATATTAGTTCCATTTCCTCGTCAAGCGAATTTTGATATATATATATATATATATATATATATATATATATATATATATTACCGGCCTGAATGTTCGAGAAATTTTGTAGATAATATCCGTTCTCCGACAGGAATCGATCCTGTATCCTCTACGGAACAGTTAATTGATATGACGTGCCATACGATTCAGCTATAGAGAAAGGATCTGGTTAGCAAAGTCCGAATGACTGTTTTTAAACAACAAATCTTCGCTGATCTTTCTCGAACGATCATATTTGCTCACGAAACGTACCTTAACGTAAACATCGACAACATATTATGAAATGGATTAAGCTCAACAATTATTTAATATATTTAGTGTTTATACGTTGTTTTAATAGACACGATTTATCTACGTAGATGTTCTCTCAATTCTGTCGATTCCTGTCGGAAAACCCATATTTTCTACGAAATTTCTCGAACATTCAGGCCGGTGAATATAATTAATAATATTTATTTAAAGAACAGACATTTTCTTAAATAAATTGTAGCTATCAAAAAAAAAAAACGTATAAAAATAAAATATATTAAATAATTGTCGGACATAATCCATCTATATATACATATACATATACACATACTGTTGCATGGATAAGAGTTTGTAATTGTGGGTTTCACGCTTTTGCGATCATCAGACAAATATGTTAGCTCTATCACTGATATTGAGCTCTTTCCAATACGTACCGCGCATATAATATATATAGAAATTATATATATATATATATATATATATATATATATATATATATATATATATATATATATATATATATATTGTTACATATTCTTCGAGTTTATGCAAACATATACCCGGAAGCTGGCACCATTTCCAGTGTGGCACTTTCTTCTCTGCAAGTGATGCAGTCGCAATATTTGCAATATTCGAAGTCTCACATACAAGCGGTTCAGAAGTGGGTAGAAATGTATGAAGATGTGGCAAAGGTCAAGTGTAAACGCGATAATTTGTCCGGCATGTGCTGAAGCGATTTCCCCATCCTCAGACCCTGAGAATGACAAACTTGGCCGGTTTCTCGGAGTTTGATTTACATCTGATATCCCACTATTTAAAATTGAATTTGTGAACACCAACATCACAACTGCTAATGTTAGGTTTCATACTGAATTTCCAACATTCTTCTCGTAGTAATGGTGGCAAAATGTCCTCTACCTTCTTATGGCGACTGTAAATTCTCGGAAGAATAAATCGAAGTGATAATGATAAGTTTGTAACGTTAATAATATAATTGAGTCTGTAACGTTCGTAATATGAATGAGACTGTAATATTCATGATATAAATCAGTCTGTAACGTTCATAATATAAATACGTCTGTAATATTCATAATATAAATAAGACAGTAACGTTCATAATATAAATAAGACTGTAATGTTCATAATATAATTGAGTCTGTAACGTCCATAATATAAATACTTCTGTAACGTTCGTAATATAAATGAGACTGTAATGTTCATAATATAAATCAGTCTGTAATGTTTATAATATAAATAAGACAGTAACGTTCATAATATAAATAAGTCTGTAATGTTTATAATATAAATAAGACAGTAACGTTCGTAATATAAATAAGTCTGTAATGTTTATAATATAAATAAGACAGTAACATTCGTAATATAAATAAGTCTGTAATGTTTATAATATAATTGAGTCTGTAAGGTTCATAATATAAATACGTCTGTAACGATCGGAATATAAATGAGACTGTAATGTTCATAATATAAATCAGTCTGTAACGTTCATAATATAAATAAGTCTGTAATGTTTATAATATAAATAAGACAGTAACGTTCATAATATAAATAAGTCTGTAATGTTTATAATATAATTGAGTCTGTAAGGTTCATAATATAAATACGTTTGTAACGTTCGTAATATAAATGAGACTGTGATGTTCATAATATAAATCAGTCTGTAACGTTCATAATATAAATAAGTCTGTAATGTTTATAATATAAATAAGACAGTAACGTCCATAATATAAATACGTCTGTAATGTTTACAATATAATTGAGTCTGTAAGGTTCATAATATAAATACGTCTGTAACGTTCGTAATATAAATGAGACTGTAATGTTCGTAATATAAATCAGTCTGTAATGTTTATAATATAAATAAGTCTGTAATGTTTATAATATAAATAAGACAGTAACGTTCGTAATATAAATAAGTCTGTAATGTTTATAATATAATTGAGTCTGTAAGGTTCATAATATAAATACGTCTGTAACGTTCGTAATATAAATGAGACTGTAATGTTCATAATATAAATCAGTCTGTAACGTTCATAATATAAATAAGTATGTAATGTTTATAATATAAATAAGACAGTAACGTTCATAATATAAATAAGTCTGTAATGTTTATAATATAATTGAGTCTGTAAGGTTCATAATATAAATACGTCTGTAACGTTCGTAATATAAATGAGACTGTAATGTTCATAATATACATCAGTCTGTAACGTTCATAATATAAATAAGTCTGTAATGTTTATAATATAAATAAGACAGTAACGTTAATAATATAAATACGTCTGTAATGTTTATAATATAATTGAGTCTGTAAGGTTCATAATATAAATACGTCTGTAACGTTCGTAATATAAATGAGACTGTAATGTTCATAATATAAATCAGTGTGTAACGTTCATAATAGAAATAAGGCTGTAATGTTTATAATATAAATAAGACAGTAACGTTCATAATATAAATACGTCTGTAATTTTTATAATATAATTGAGTCTGTAAGGTTCATAATATAAATACGTCTCTAACGTTCGTAATATAAATGAGACTGTAATGTTCATAATATACATCAGTCTGTAACGTTCATAATATAAATAATTCTGTAATGTTTATACTATAAATAAGACAGTAACGTTCATAATATAAATAAGTCTGTAATGTTTATAATATAATTGAGTCTGTAAGGTTCATAATATAAATACGTCTGTAACGTTCGTAATATAAATAAGACAGTAATGTTCATAATATTTAAAATATATCCAGCGATATGGAAGTTATATACAAATATCGACAGATAGAGACGGAATTATTTTTTGTGGGGGAGGAAGTTTTAATTTTAACAAGTTTGAATAAAGACTAACATATTTCCTTTATGAATGTTTTTTTATTTACTTTTCTCAAACCATTTTCCTTGTTCCCATTGAATTTAAATAGAAATTGTTCAAAGTCTGAAACGTTTGGACTTTCACAAGTCATTATCAAAGAGGATTTGCTTTATGTGCTATTTCGGTTTCATTATTTTACAAATATCGCGATTTGACAACTCATGACGTGTTTTATTTTTTTTAATGTATTGCATCTTCTCGTGTCATATAAGCTAGGCGTGTCGCTTTATTTTATTTCTTTTTTATTAATGGTTTCTATTTACTTCGTCTGTTTTTAAATTTCGTAAGAAGCTATCGATGCTGGCCATATGTATAGACAGCGATGTGGCCCTTTGGCAGAACGCTATCTGTTTTTCTTCAAGTTCTCAAGAAATCCTCATTGAGATATAGGATGTTATGGCTGAATGGTTAGAACGTTCGGATTCTGATCCTGAGACCCGAGTTCGAATCTCACCATGGTCGATTTGTCAGGAAGGAGACTTCCTGGTCTTATCGGATACCAGCGTGCAGCAACTTTGTTGACCCAAGCGTTGGGAGTGAAACCGTTGGTGGCCGTCGATAGCTGTGATAGTCCTCGTGAGAGCTTGAGCTTGCTGGCCTTGTTCTAGTTGTTGATCACGCGAGATAACACGCTTTTCCCCAGAAACTGTAACAAAGGTCTGCTCAGCGTAGTTGCATTATAAATCACAGGTGTGTCCTGTGGGTGTTGAACAAACACAAATGCGCCTGAGCAAGCATTTGCCATAGGGATTGACTAGCATCTCTCGTAGACGGGTGGTCAGCCGTCACACATTGCGTAAGATATATTTCCTTGTTCAGAAAAATGTTTTCCAGTCCATTATTTCGTTGCTCAGCAAATTGACACACGCAAATTCCTCTTATACTTATGGATTTTTACATCACAGATTTTCCATCGCTTACACAGTCAAGTTTCAGCATCTGATTGATTTCGAAGTCCTTGAAATATGAATCACAATTTGCGTTGAACCTTTTTACTGACAACATGTTCCGTCTTCTTGATTTTATTAATTATGATTTTCTATTTCATTTCATGATTTACTTATTCTTATATATTGTTCAGTTTTGTTTTTTCTTTAATAATTTCATCTACAGCAAGGTAATAAAGCCACTAAGACGCAGGGAATAACTGAGAGTGGAATAGGATAAGAAAACCATTAATATGGGTCGAAAACAATAAAAGTACAGACATTAAGACGACAGAAGATAACCACTGACATTGCATTTAACTTTTTGGAGACTGGAAAGCAAGAAGCTGGAAGTGAGTTCCACAAGCAAAACGTACCAGAAAATAAACTGTTACATAAAAATTACGGTTAAACCTAGTAGTTTAAACTCTAAAATGATGAGACCTTTCCCCTACTCTGGTATTGCGCTTAAATTCATAGATTCTACATGGCACAGAGAAGAGTATATCAGAACATTTACCATGATCGTATTCATAGAAAAGACACAGAGAAGGTTCCTCACGTCGGTGTGTGTGAAAGTGATTGAAACAGAGTTCGTGTTCAAGACGACTTTCTTTATTTACATTATTCAGTTGTGAGTTCAATACCAAGCCACAGCAGTGGTGAACAAAAAATTGGAAAGCAAAATTAAAAGGAAATAACGGAGACCTCCGGAAGAGACATAGCACGTGGAGCTAGAACTATCTACCCCGGTGGACAAAATAATGGGTTCAGTTCGAAATTCCAATCACCTGGAGAAGGCCGGAGCATACAACAGCCGAAATGTTGTGAATATGGCAATGAAAATGGGCATAACATCCCGAATAATGTAAATAAAATAAGTAATCATAATACCTAATCTCAGAGATATAGACAGATATTAAAGAAAAATTACAATCACCTGCAGAAGTCCGGAGCGTACAACGGCTGAGACATTGTGAATATGGCAATGAAGATGAGGATAACAGTCCGAATATTGTAAATAATGCAAATAATCATAATACCTTATCTCAGAAATATAGACAGATATATAGAAAGACATACCGGAGAGTACAAAGGCCGAAACGTTGTGAATATGGCAATGAAGATGAGGATAACAGTCCGAATAATGTAAATAATGCAAGTAATCATAATATCCTATCTCAGAGATATAGACAGATATATAAAAAGACATAAATAATGAAAGTAATCATAATACCTCATTTCAGACATCCTATCACCTGAAGAAGGCTGAAGCCTACAACGGCCGAAATGTTGTGAATATGGCAATGAAGATGAGGATACCATCCAGAATAATGTAAATAATGCAAGTAATATAATACGTCATCTCAGAGATCCAATCACCTGAAGAAGACCGGAGCGTACATCGACCGAAACGTTGTGAATATGGCAATGAAGATGAGGATAGCATCCCGAATAATCTAAATAAAATAAGTAATCATAATACCTCATATCAGAGATATAGACAGATATTGAGTTCAAGAGTAATGACATTACTGATTCTTCATTGGATTTTATCAAGGATCTCTAAATATATAGCAGGAGCACCAGACCATCTGTAGCAGGAATATTCGGAGAACGGATGAATGGTAAATTTGTAAATATGTAAAGCAGATTTGGGAGCGAGAAATTGTCTAGCATGACACAGAGAACCAATTTTCGTAACTGCAAATTAATTGAATTGATGTAAACTTTCCACTTCATGTCAACAAGAAAATGACAATATGTCACTCTCCTGGACGGTAGAATTAGCCACGCTGATCGAAGCCAGGAAATGTTTCCCCAAAGGATTAATAATTTTTTGGGGGAGGCGTTAAAATTAACAAGCCGCAGTTAACAATACACTGTAGTTACTTTTTAAAATGAGTTGCCCATTTGACCATCTGAATTTGTCATCAATAAAGAGATGTCTTATAAGTTCTTATGGTTTTATCCCCCGAGAATAAATTATGTTAGGTCTTTTAAATCTAGCAAGAAAACACATCATTGTTATACTGCATGAATATTATTATAATATTTTTAGTATAAGAGATTATAATAAAAACATTTTACATCGCTACACAAAATCTTTCATATTTCAATACTATGATTGTAATTTCTCAGGCGATGGTTAACTTTTGATAACAATTATTTATTAGTGAAAATTGAAAAACAAATCGTTAATTCCTTTCGGAAGTTTAAAAAAGCTGCAAAATACTTAAAAAATAAAGCAAAGACAAATGCAACCGATCCAGAAACAATGGCAAGAAAAACCGCTTCATGGCCAATACTCTGACCGTACCAAACAAGCTGACGTAGACAAAAACCGCACCCATCAGTGGCTACGTAATGCAGGGTTGAAAGCTGAAACTAAAGGTTTTATCATTGCTACACAGGACCAATGCTTGTTAACTAGGAATTATCAAGCACATATACTAAAATACTGTGTTAGCCCAAAATGCAGATTCTGTGATAAATATCCAGAAACCATTGATCATCTTCTATCAGGTTGCACGTTATTGGCACCCACTGAATATAAAAACCGGCATGACAGAGTGGGCCAATATCTGCACTGGAAAATTTGCAACTTCTACGGGAAGAGAACTGAAAGAAACTGGTACGAGCACCACCCAGACCCGGTTACGGAGATAGGACCTGTTACAATTCTATGGGACTACACAATACACACTGACAGAACAATCAAAGCTAACCGCCCAGACATTGTTATTAAAGACCACAAACAAAATAAGTGCCTCCTTATTGATATGGCAGTCCCTGCAGACTGCAATGTATCTTTGAAGATATTCGAAAAACTGTCAAAATACAAGGACCTTGAAATAGAAATCTCAAAAATGTGGCACATGGGAACATCAACAATACCTGTTGTAGTTGGAGCCTTAGGATTGCTTGGAAAAGATTCCAGTAGACTAATTGAAGGGATCCCTGGAAGTCCATGCCTCAAAGAGATACAAAAAATTATTCTGACAAGTAAAGCCCACACTTTACGAAGGGCTTTATCTATGTAATTTTTTTTATTTTTTATTTTTGCAGTGGAAAGTGTCATGATACCATTTCTAACCTTAGGTCACTGGGCGGGACTCGGAAAGAAATGTGTAAACGCCAGATATCAAAGAAAATAATAATAATAATAATAATAATAATAATAATAATAATAATAATAATAATAATAATAATAATAAATCATGAAAGCTTTTGTGTAGCGATGTAAAATGTTTTTATTATAATATCTTATAATAAAAAGTATAATAATAATAATAATTTTCTCTTCTTTGTATTGAGCACTTTTTTAAAAAGTAAATTCTATGAACTGTAGATTTTTACTCCATCTGTTATTTCCCTTACTTGGATACTGCATATATATATATATATATATATATATATATATATATATATATATATATGTGTGTGTGTGTGTGTGTGTGTGTGTGTGTGTGTGTGTGTGTGTGCAAGTGAATATAAGGTCTGAGCAGTATGAAAAATCTCTAGCAGTCTCATAAAGCAAGGCACTGTAACAAATAGGCCTTTACGGGGCGTGGTTTCTCTCGCCAAACAAATCTGGTTTTGGATTTGTGGTAGCAACTAGTAAGTAGGATTTTACGGGCTGGATTTCCATGCTCCATATTCAACCGGTTTTCATATTTGTCGATTCGGAGCAAGTAGATATTTATAGGGTGGAGTTGCTCGCGCTACAACCAACCGGTTTCGGTTTGATAGTTGTATTTCTTCTTGACTGGTTGCCAATTGAATGCTAGCCCATTCTACCCTGCTTTTGGGCACCTCGAGTTGGTGTAATGGTTAGCAAGCTTTTCTTGCTAGAACAATTACCACTGAGTAGTGAGTTAGATCATCACTGGGTGACCCTTACTTTCAACCGTGTGCCACATCTAAGCTACACTTTGAAAATCACTTCTACCCTGCTTTTAAACTCTAGCTAGGTGTGGGTGATTAAGAATGGATTTAAAACCTTTCCAACGGTATTTCTGAGGTTAGAATTCAAACTCAACGACCTGTACCAGTAATTGAACTCGACACATGAATCATATTTTCCGCGCTGATAACTGCGATGCTATTCTTATACAATTCGTTCTGTTTCAAGTAATGGCTTAATTCAATCTATAGCTACATATAGTTATATGTTCTCAGTACAGGCAACAAATTTCAAATGGTAACCGTTTCCTTATAATAAGTTATTTGACTTACGCTGACCGCGCCGCCACTAGTACTTTCGATTGAAATTTATTAATTTTTTTTCAATTTTAACAAATTGCCATAAAATTAGATTTTTCAAACCTACAATTTCTTTCACGCTTTCCATTATGGACGGTGGCTACATTCGCGACCTTTTGTTTGAAGTACTGTAGAATGTGAATATTTTGACTATATCATTATTTTCTTTTAAAATTACATATGGTATACATTTTAGTTGTTGCTGCTACTGAAGGTCCATAAGGGCAAAAACTCAAATTGATAGCGCATGTAACTCGAAGGGAAAAACAATGAAACAATCAAGTTATTAGCATTCGTCACTAGTTTCTACGTAAAGAATATATATATATATATATATATATATATATATATAGTTTACGAAAAACTAGGTAATCCGTATGGGTAGACCCAAGGAGAATAAAATCCAGAGAGCTCAATGTAAATCAGAGCTAATAATTTAAATATAAATTTAATATAATAATTTAAATATAAATTTAATATAAATATATTTATTATATTATATATATATATATATATATATATATATATATATATATATATATATATATTATAATAAATAGAAAGAACAGTAAGATATATAATCCAGTGTTCAATGCAAATCTACGGAGCATAAATATTATATAATTAATAATTATATATATATATATATTTATATATATATATATATATATATATATATATATATATATATATATATATATATATATATATATATATATATATATATATATATATATCAATATTATATAATTAATAATTATTTATGTGTATATATATATATGTGTGTATGTGTGTGCGCGTGTGCGTGTATGTGCGTGTGTATTTATGTAATATGAAAGAACAGTTAGATTAATGATCCAATGTTTTTTTGTATTTGTTTTTATTTTTTTTAAAACAGTGCTCGATACAGGAGTAGGGCTTAAATTATAATTATTTAAAAAAAATATGATTCCATCGTGTCACAGTAATTACTATATTTCGAAACTGACTCAAGTCCTAAACTTTAATTTCAATATTAAACTTAAAGTTTAGTGTACAGTTCTATCCTCACGCGATGATTAGAATAACTAACTGAAGAAACGTTTATTCATTTACAGGTTGGAAATGGAGGATTAGGATCTAATTTCTATTGTAAATGTTTTTCTATTCATTTATAAATTAGTAATATTGTAAGGCGTATATTAGGTGGTGTCTGCAAAAACCGTTAATTCATTTCTTTGATTTAATAAAATATTGATTTTTAGAAACATGATAATGTTTAGCTTTTCATGTAGGCATAAAGGGCCTGGGTCAAACCAGGTTCTACAAGTCCTTGTTCTATTTATTATTTTCCATTTTACTGTTGGTGATTTATTTGCTTTTTAAAGCCAATTTAAATATATATATATATATATATATATATATATATATATATATATATATATATATATATGTATGTATGTATGTATGTATGTATGTATATGCGTGTGTGTGCGCGTGTGTGTCTATGCGTGTATATGTGTGTATGCGTGTGTGATAAAATGTTGTTTTAAGGTATGCTCTATTTATTGAATAAAGTGCTGACTATCAGAGATAGAACGTATCCAAATATACAATATGAAATGGAGAGCGAGGCTATATGAAGTGGTTACATCCTGTAAGTTATAAAAGTTATAAAACTCCAATCTATATAACCGGTCTGATGAGGCAGTCGACTGTCAAAAATAAATTATTACCGAACTCTTTAATGAAGTATTGAGTTATTTCTTTGGTAGATATAATATTGCTCTGTATTTTGATACATTGAGCTCTCCTCACCGATCTATCTTTTTAATATTTTATATTGAAAAGATTTTCAAATTTAATCATATATGTATTCATATAGAAATTTAATTATTATCATATATATATATATATATATATATATATATATATATATATATATATATATATATATATATATATATATTCTAAACTCGACCATATCATATATATATATATATATATATATATTATAAATTAATAGATTTAAAATATGGTTTTACCGCTACACAGTGATAACCATGTTTCAGAAATGGAAGCTAAAGCCCCTGAATTTAATTTTGTTATTAAACCAAAGACATTAGTTCCATTTCCTCATCAAGCGAATTTTGGAGTCCAAAATACGCTGGATGAGGAAATGGAACTAATGTCTTTGGTTTAATAACAAAATTAAATTCAGGGGCTTTAGCTTCCATTTCTGAAACATGGTTATCACTGTGTAGCGGTAAAACCATATTTTAAATCTATTAATTTATAATATTAATGCTCTGTAAATTTAAATTTACATAGAGCACTATTGTGTAAAAATAAAAATATCTATAAGAACACCGGATTTTATATCTTACTGTTCTTTCCTTTTTATTTTTATATATATATATATATATATATATATATATATATATATATATATATATATATATATTCTAAATTCGACCATGTCTCTCAGACTATTCCTCATCACCGTCTATTTAACATATATAAGCTTAATACAGCCCGTCAAAAGTGTAAATTTTAAATTCATTTTTCGTTTAACCTTTTGAAAGTAAAGTCTGAAGATCCGGAGAAAAATAAGATTCTCTGGTGAAATAAATTATTACAAATGGAACCTTAAAGTGGTCTGTATTTCTTTAAATTATTTATAGTTTATATATATATATATATATATATATATATATATATATATATATATATATTAAATATCAATTGAAACAAATAATTCATGAAATTATTATATTTCGAAAAAATATCCTCATTTCGCATTTTGGGCTTCATCAAATGGAAGACTAAAAAGTGGATTCCGTGTGTATGTATTTGTGCGGTTATTTAAAATAATACGATCATAATTTTTTCCCAATCTGGAGTTGCTCGGGACTAGAAAAGAAAGAAAATGAATGACTTATTTTTTTTCTTTTTGTAAAAAAAGTCCTTTAACATTTTATGTTCTTGGTTTTAAGTGTCCGATTTTAAAGATTGAAATCGATCAGAATGAGTAGAAAAGAAGTGAAATATATATTTCTTTATCCCTGCGTTCTCTGTGACGACAATATGTTAAGAATTTGGGTAAATCAAACCGACAAAGGTATACATTAAATGGCAATTGGCAAAACTTTCATGAAGGTATGATTCCCCAAAATATCCGATGATGAATTTCGCCCATTTCGGGCTTCATTAGATCGAAAACGAAAAAGTGAGTTGCATTATCGGATATTTTTTCGAAACATTATAATTTCAGGAACGTTTTTATTATTTCCAATTATCATTTAAAGTATAAGTCTGTCATGATCATTTACCCAAGTTCTTAACATATATATATATATATATATATATATATATATATATATATATATATATATATATATATATATATATATATATATATATATATATATATATATATATACAAAGGGTTCATACAAAACATAGCCGGCTTTATTTTTTCCCGCCCAGATCCTTGCCGTGATGAAAGTCTGGCATTCACTGCCAGATTTGCTTTACTTTGGACAGGCGTCTTTTACTGATCAAACGATCCTTCGAATTTCTGACTCGTTCTTCATTTTGTGTTGTTACCTTTACCGAAAATTCAAATTTCATTACTTGTCTTATTCTTCCTGCGCGTGCGTAAAACCTTTTTCAGTTCCTGGCTGTTACGCCCAATGTACAGACGAGGTATTGCCCACTCTTTGGATTTTCCTTTTCACACAAGCTGGCCGAACGCATCGATCAGCGATATTAAACCAAGCTTTCTTGGTCAACAAAAATTGACCATTTTTTTTTTTTGTTAGACTGTCTACTTTTCCGACTTACCATCGTATGACTTCTAGTTCTTTAACAATCTGAAAACCACGCGATTTCCATGAGGAGTTACTTCGACTGCTGTGACAGCACCGTGGGGAAGAATTTCGCCGATCCACAAATTCTCCGTGTTAAAATGGGGAATGCACTGATCCTCTGCTTATTACCACTTCGGCTTGCCTGAGCTTGCCTCGGTTTCCACTGAGGTGTGACCATGTTTGGTGCCATTGTACCACTCGCTGATTTGAGGTTTGCCCGTGGCATCATCCCCAAATCTTCTGGATTGTTTGAACTTAAGTATCCCCAAGCTTTTGACAAAAATCGATGCAATATCTCTGATCGATGTGTTCAATCATCTTGTATTAAAAGGGAAATCCGACGAACGCGAACTTCACGCCTATAACCTAGGTGTAACAGCTACAAAATGACGCAGCCTACCAGCGTGAAAAATTTCACGCATCTTTGGGAAGAGCATCTGCACCTTGCCCCCAAAGGATAATTTGGGGCGGGAAAAAATAAATCCCGATATATTTTGAACACACCTCGTATAGGACAAGGGGAAAAGAGAGTGAGAGGCAAAGAAAGGCATATGTAAAAAAAAACATCAGTTTTCAATTTAGATGTGAATCGTATATCGTCTAGTTTTACCTTATGTCTCACCCAACTTTACCTATCTTTCGATCTGTCTCTTTGTTTAAGTGTCAGTTTTACTGAAAATGATTTTTCTACATTTTGAAAAAGAGTTTTAGACTGTCTGAATGTTTGAAATGTGACTAGTGTTTATGTTCCAGTTCCAATTCGACTTCGTGTGATATAAAATCGCAATACATATGTAAGTCTGTGCAAGTGTAACAGTTCATTCTTTTAAAAAATATATATTTCAAGCATTTTTCAGGAGACATAAGCTTGACGTAGCTAATCAATCACTGCTTATTTCTCTTTCGATATTTCTTGTACTGTTTTCTTTGTTTGAAAGCCCCGAGTCAAAAGTTTCGCATTGATCTCAGGCAACTGTTGGTAATATTTCAGATCTAATTGACCGACTGATTAACTTTTCTTGAATTTTTATTTATTCATTGCTTTGTATTTTCATTATTCTAGTTTACTTTTTTTTTTTTTTTTGCTTTGTCGTCTGGAGATTAAAAAAACTATTTCTTTTCTTTCGGGATTGTTTTGCTTTTTAGAATTGTCTAACGATATTTCTTCCATTTTTGTCTTCAAATTTATTTCGTGGTTCATTCTTTTTCTCTCATTTTCTTAAATTCTTTATTCTCTAATTTGTTTATCTTCTTTGATCTTAGTTTTGGTTAGATTATTTTTTCCTCTTAAGTATTTTTCCTAACTTTTTTGTTATTCCTTTTTAATTTCTTTGTTTTTTTTTCTCTTTTCTCTTGTCTCCTCCCCTTCTTCTTTACTTACTCTTTGTCTCTTTTTTTCTTTACTTTGCCTCATCTCAGGTATATCTCTCTTCCTTTCTTTCTGTTTTTTCTTTCGTCTTTTTTATTTTCTTTCTTTTGTTTATTTTCAGCTGCATCCTTTTTACTTTCATATTAACTCTTCATTTTCTTTCCTTCTTTATTTCTTTTTCGTCTTTTCTTTCTTTCTTTCTTTCTTTATTTTTAGCTGCATGCTTTTTACTTTAATATTAACTCTTGTCTTTCTTTCTTTCTTTAATTAATTTTTTTTCTTCTTTTATCCTTTCTTTCTTCCTCTTCTTTCATTTTAGTTGCAGGTTTTTTTTTTTCTTTAATATTAACTGCTCACTTTCTTTTCTTTCTTTCTCTCTTTCTTTCTTTAAACTTATCTCTATGCTTTCTTTCTTTTCCTTTACTATTAACTCTCTACTTTCTTTATTTTTTTTTAAATTTATCTGTATACTTTCTTTCTTTCTTTCTTTCTTCCTCACTTTCTCTCTTTCTTTTTCTTCCTTTAATCTTAGTTATATCCTTTCTTCCTTTGATTCGTATATTCTTTTTTTTTCTCTTTTTCTCTTATCTTTCTTATTCCACGATTGTTTATTCATCGTTCCGTCTTTTCTTTGTCTTTGAATAACTTTATTTATTTTCACCCTTACTTCCTTATATCGTTCTATATTTGATATCTCGTTTCTCATCGTTTGTGTTCGTTATTTTATTTAGAACTAGCAGCATGGCCCGGCGTTGTCCGTGCTTGATTAAAAAATCGTACGACTCATACAGCAGCTGCTATCACTTGACTTAAAATATTTTTGCCCTTCCTTGCCTTTAAAGGAGTGCCCTTTGCCGTGCTGATGTTGCTACATGCCTTACTTCTTGCCTATCTCACACTGCGAATTTTTTCTAAGCTCTATACTAAACATTAAATCTGTTACGAAAAAAGAACTAAACA
>OZ038484.1:14738849-14748849 GCA_964036315.1 Acanthosepion esculentum
CACACACACACACACACACACACACATATATATATATAAAAGTGAACATAGAAGTCAACACTTAGAGGTGACAGTCTGTTTCCTGCTAGATGCAATCGTCAGGCCTGACGATTGCATCTAGCATGAAACAGACTGTCGCCTCTAAGTGTTGACTTCTATCTTCACTTTTATATTTACACACGCTCCATCTCTGATATTGAGCACTTTATCTCATAAATATAGCACACTTTAAGACTATATTTCTTCATATATATGTATGTATATATATATATATATGGATAGATTGATAGATAGATAGATAGATAGATAGATAGATAGATAGATACATACATTATTTACATTATTTTGACTATTGTCCTCATCTTTGTCGACATCTTTATTACAACGTTTCGGTCATTGTGCGGTCCGGCCTTCTTCTCGTGGTTGGAATGTCCAAACACCTGAAGAAGGCCGGAGCGTACAACGGCCGAAACGTTGTAATAAATATGACGAGAAATATGAGGTCAATAGTCCAATGTAAATAGTGTACATAATACCTCATCTCAGAAATATGAATAGGTACAAATAGATAGATAGATAGATAGATAGATAGATAGATAGATGTGTATGGATCGACGTAGATATGTATCTGGGAAAGGGAAATAAATAAAGATATATAGAAAAGAGAGAGACAGATTTAAGAGTCCCTAGAGATATAGGAACTATATATGCAATCTTAATTTAAGGCTTTCGAAGAAACAGCTCTTTTCCCTGTGAGTATGAGTTTATTTATTTGTTTCTATTTTCCCCTGCTTCCTTTTCCCTTTTTTTAACTTTCGTCCTTCTCTGTTTATTTGTATACTTTCCGTATTTAAAAAAAATATTCCCCTGTTTACTCTCTTAAATTAGATCTACACTCTTGAAAGAATCGTCTTACGGTGTGATTTATAGCGAACGAAAGTTGCTTCCAACATTCGACTGATTTGTGTTTTCCTTCTTAAGGTCAAGTACTTCTGTTTTCCCCATGTCTTTTCTAAACAGTGAAGATGGTTGTATGAAAGGTCTTTCGGTCATTTTCCGGCGGAAACTTCCCGTTTCAAAATTGGATAAAAACACCTCATTTGTAGTTTCATCAGTGCTATTACGTTACATGTGTGTATAACTTGAAAACGTTACCAGAATATATTCTTTGTTTTAGCATCGACATAGCTACGCAGTACGCATTCAAACAGTAATTATTCTGTTCATACTATTTATATTGTTAGGACTATTATCTTCATCTTCGTTGTCATATTCGCAACGTTTCAGTCGTTGTACTCACCGTCCTTCTTCAGTTGATTGGAATTGCGAACCGAAACCTTTATTTCGTTCATCGGTTAGATTGTTCCAGTTCCACGTGCCATACCGCTTCCGGATATATCAGTTTTCGTTTCAGTTTGTGTTTTCCTTATAGTATCTCAACTCTCCAAGTTTTACCTCTGCTGTGGACTCACAAATCTTTGAGTCAATACGCTGGATTAATTCAACCAGCTGAAACGTTGTGGATATGACAACAAAATTGACGACAGTCCGAACATTGAAAATAATATAGATAGTTACAATACCTCATCTCAGAAATATAGACGGAGAGTTATTATATATACTTCAATGCTTTTTTGTTAGTTTTTTTATATACTTTCATTTTCCTAATTTGTTTTTCACTGTATTTCTGTTATTTAATTAAGCCATTGGAATGACTCAGAAAAGCATTTGTCAACGGTTGACATACCAATTGTATGTATGTATGTTGTACGTATGTTGTACGTATGTTGAGGCATTCACCCTGGATCGGTTAAGCCGGCTCCTTCCAAGGAATTCACCGCGTCCGGAACGAAGGCCGACCAAGCACGGCGACCCGTCGCCAATGCTGAAACGAGCGACAGCCATTCCCGATTCCAACGGCGGCGAATTCTTGAAACGGAGTAACAAGGGAGTTTGAACTTCACACGCGATCCCCACACCTCGCGTGCTATCCCAGTGGAGGGAGGAATGTGCTCTTACTTGCCGCAGAATTTCCACAGACGCAGAGGCAGGAGTAACCAAGAGGCCACCGGATGCCGGTGCAGACGCCGCATGGTTTTGAATTCAGAGTTGACCTTCTCCTAGACCAGTTGCCATCCAAGGCTATAGAACCCAGTCTGTCCTACTATTTACCCATAGTTGGAGGGAGAAGAAGAGGATTCACACCTTTCCCAAGGGTGTTAGCACGTAAGTGAAAGTAACGGATTCGACTGAAATTCGAACTCGGCTCTACGATTCCTCAATCCATTACTCCACCGTGCCTCCCCCTCCACCGTGCCTCCCCCAATTCAAGTGGACGGAATCGGTTGCATCGTCATGTTATTGTCTTATTTCTGCCTTTTGCTGCAATTCAAACTGTCTATCTTCTCACTGGCAGAAACACCACACATATAGTCTGAACGGGCTACTTTTATTGGGGGCTGTAAAAAATGTCAATAGTAAATTCGGGAATATTTTTTTTTCAATACGGAAAATATACAAATAAACAGAGAAAGACAAAAGATAAAGAGAGGGAAAAGGAAGCAATGGAAAAGAGGGGCAAATAAATAAACTCATATACACAGGAAAAGAGCTGTTTCTTCAAAAGCCTTAACGTATCATTGCATGTCAGAAGAGAAAGAAACATGAGCTTAAGAGGATCTCACGATCATTTTCTGCACTCTCATTCCTAGCAGCTTTAGGATCACGCGTTCGTTAAGAAGTAAACATTGTCACTGAAATGTCTGAAGGAGAAAATTCCTCACCTTAAGCATTATCGACAATTCGTTATGTCCAATATTTCACGGACGAGTGAAAAAGCTTCTAAACCAGCAGCCCAGTTACTTTGATAAAATAAAGGAATCCGTTTCGTTCAATTTATATATTTTTTTCTATTCTATTCTTATTCGTTTGTGTATGCGATTAATTATGTCAAACAGCGAATCAAATTTACAACCTGATCACACTATGACACGATGTCCCATTCAAAACACTTGAGCCTCTTTTATCTTGATACCCGAGATAATATTCCTCTCCTCTTACATCTAGTTCTTTATTTTTCCCTCTGACAATGATATTCACAGCTTGAACTTCAAGATCGATGCGTCAACTGTTTCTTTTGCGTATTAGTGTGGAGTCTATGTCTTACCGACTATATCTTCCATGATCTATTCGAATGTTAATATTAAAATTTCCCGTTTGATGTTTACTTTTAAGGTTGTTTGGTTGGGTTTTATGGCATATCAACCACTGTACGTCACCTAATGCCAAATTTAGTCTCTATATATATATATTAAATATATAGGTCTTTTAAACGTCTATCAGCTATATGAGCTAGAGCTTATTTGTTTGCACACTGTAAAATAATTCCAGGTTTTACTGTCTAGGATAAGGATTTCCATTCAGTATAGACAATTTGTTTGCACAATGTTAAAAGGTAGCATATATTAATTACGCATTAGACTACATCCTTGATAAAAGACCAATTCTTTTCAGGAAGTTTATTACATGACTTGGATCAATTTTTGTAAATAGTTCTTTTGTACTCTTAATGTTGTGATCAGAAGCCTTAATGTTGGATGTAGTTTATCGTCTTACACAGGATGCGGATGTAGTTTATCGTCATACCCAGGACGCGGATGTAGTTTATCGTCTTACCCAGGACGCGGAGGGAGTTTATCGTCTTACCCAGGACGCGCAAGTAGTTTATCGTCTTACCCAGGAGTGGGATGTAGTTTATCGTCTTACCTAGGACTCGGATGTTGTTTATCGTCTTACCCACGACGCTGACGTAGTTTATCGTCTTACCCAGGACTCGGATGTAGTTTATCGTCTTACCCAGGACGCGGAGGGAGTTTATCGTCTTACCCAGGACGCTTACTTTTAACGTTCATCATCTAACCATCATTACTCATGAGATCACTTGTGTGTTTTATATATCGTATTTTAGGACCGATTGATAGGAGATTGTCTCTTTCTTTGCCAACATGTTAAAAGTACATTTTCTCTTTGTTTATACATATAATTTTAAATACAGTACATGCGAACTGTATGAAATTTCTCATCATTATTTTAGGTACAAGTCTTTGCAATAGAGAGAATTTTTAAAATAACTAGATCAGCTGGATATCTGTACCGGCAGAAAAACGCAGTAAATGACAAATGTTCGTTCCTCTCTCCGTCATGGAATGTGTTTCAGCTGAATATTATTCATTGAAATGATGGAAACTCTGCTTTCAGTTCGTAGATATTTTGTTTTATTATTTCTTTTGTCCATCCAAAAAGTCGTGCGTTTGACTCAGAGGCATCAAATAAAATGAATCTCCATAGGCAAGACCTCCTGAGATCACATGTCAGATTTTGACTATTTTTTGAAGTCTGTGCGAGAAGCAACCCGACAGCAGACATATTGAATTTTTCCGAGGAATTACTCATAACACTAACAAAAAATATACTAAGAGAGATGAAAAAAAAAAAAACTCTACCTGAATGCCAAGAACAGAAAATATTTAAAAATTGCCCCATATGGTAGACGGTGGTTTACATATATATATATATATATATATATATATATATATATATATATATATATATATATATATATATATATATATATATATATATATATATATATATATCTGTATGTAAACATATATATATATGTAAACATATATATATATATGTAAACATATATATATATATATATGTATGTAAACATATATATATATGTAAACATATATACATATATATATGTAAACATATATATATATATATCTGTATGTAAACATATATATATATCTGTATGTAAACATATATATATATATATATATATATATATATATATATATATAAATGAAAAATGTATAGAAAAATCCATACCCTGGTGTTATTTTCTTTTATATAAGACTGATGTGTTGTTCAAAATTATTTCTTTTTCCTTTTCAATGCACTTAATTCAACGGTTAATGCGGAGAAAAGTTTATTGCGAATTCCTATTAATAAATACGTGTCAGATAACTGACTTACGGTCGTAATGGCACAGGCATGTGTAAGCATCTTATATTGAATAGTAAGCACACGTAAAGCTTCTTGGTTTGCGGGCACAGCACAGCAGAAGCTAGCTGTTTAAGTTGTCATACTGAGTAAATCTTTTACTAATGCGCACTTTTGTCCCGGTCTACGAAAGCGACTTTTATCTTTCGTTCGGTTGATTGTGGTTCGAGTAGGCGAGGTAAAACCCGAAAATAAAAATGAAACCATTGCAATCACGGAGGATTCATTTTTTTAACGATTTTGACAAACACAGAAACAAAAACAGACACACACACACACACTCACAGATATATATATATATATATATATATATATATATATATATATATATATATATATATATATATATATATATATATATATATGTATGCAGGTGTGCAGTGAAATAGGAAAGAACACGTTAGGTAGATAATCCGGTGTTCCTTAATATTTAGCTTTATTTTCAAAAGGACAGTGCTCCATACAGAAGTAGAGCTTATATTATAATAATATTTTTAGTTTTTAAAAATATGATTCCTCCGCTACATAAGAGTTCTCATGTTTCAAAAGCGAGAGCCGAGACCCCTAACATAATTTTTTAAGTTATGTAGAGTTAAGGTGTCTGGACCCGCTTCCTTGTCAAGCGAGAATTTGGGTTCCCACCTTAACTCTACATAACTTAAAAAATTATGTTAGGTGTCTCGGCTCTCGCTTTTGAAACATGAGAACTCTTATGTAGCGAAGGAATCATATTTTAAAAAACTAAAAATATTATTATATATATATATATATATATATATATATATATATATATATATATATATATAAATAAAGAGGCATATATATATATATAGTAAAAGAGGCATATACATACATAAAATAGTAAAAGATTCATATATATATATATATATATATATATATATATATATATATATATATGTATATATATATATACGCCTATTTTACTTATAAATTAATATTACATTTACTTTATATAATCCCAAATTAATGTCATATGGTTAATGTTAATATCCGGGTTAAAATTTATTAAACTTCTGTTTATGACAAATAACTTCCACCCTACCCCTGACCCCTTCCTCCTGCTTTTCGTCTGACTGAAACATTGAAATGGATAAATTCTGTATTAGTTTTACGACTGACTGAGTTTTTTTTAGCTTTCGGAGTTAAATTTCTATTTTTAATGCGAATTAAGTCCACACGGGGTTGATAAGACAGACAACCGAAATCTTTGTCTGCGGAAATAGGCTCTCCTACATGTGAGGTGATTTTGGATTTTATTGCTTATTAACTATAATAATACATTGAACTCTATTTGTGGATCAGTTTTAATTTTTTATATTACTAGGATACATTTGGATTGCATACCAATGGATTTGCTACCTTTACTATATATATATATATATATATATATATATATATATATATATATATATATATATATATGTATATAAAAGTGAACATTGAAGTCAACACTAGGAGGCCACCTGATATATATATATATATATATATATATATATATATATATATATATATATATATATACGCATAAAGACTTGTATACACAGAACTTCAGAATAGATTTGAACAACAGGGACGCCATTTTATTAATCAAACTTTTTAATTTATTTTTTTATAGTATAGACATGAACACCATATACATATATATATACGTGAATATATATATATATATATATATATATATATATATATATATATATATATATATATAGGCGTCCTGACTATTGCGTTTAGCATGAAACAGCCTGTCTCCTCTGAGTGTTCACTTCAATGTTCACTTTTATATTTACATACGCTCTATCTCAGATATTGAGCACATTATCTCATAAATATAGCACACTTTAAAACTATATTTCTTCAGACACACACACACACACACACACACACACACACACACACACACAAACAAACACACACACACACACACATATATATATATATATATATGTATATATATATATATATATATATATATATATATATATATATATATATATATATAATTATCTGAGATACTCGGCATGGCTGGGTCTACATAGCTGCAATTGTATAAACGCACCCCACTGTATATCTGCAGCTCCTGTCTACAAATGTCTGTCTTCGTCCCCGCATGTCCTTTGCAAGTGTTTGATTGTCCTTAATAAAAGAATTTCACCAATAAAAACTTTTTGCGTGGTCTTTGCTCGGGGTTAAATTATTTCCATGTTTTAGATATTCAGCAAATTTCTTATGGCCATAAACACGCTGAAATAGTATGCCATTGTTCACAAATCTAATAATCAAACAAAACCCGGGACGAAGTGTCAGGGCTTGATTCAACTGCAAATGTAAACGCATGAAAGCCCCTCCATTTCTAAGCATGTTTACTGTAAAGCTGGGTAAATAAGAGGCTCTTCGGGAATTTTTCCCTTTTAACGCTTCAATAATCCTTCTCAAGCTATCTTTGCATCAAAGGTTGTTCGAATGCCATTTTAGGATGGAATCCTAAATAAACTATTGGCGAAATGGCAAAAGCCGATTTGGTATCTAGTTTGTCGCAGATTTCGTCCAATTAACTGAAATAATGTAAGCCAAGCATTCACGCAAGCCAATTTACGTGTCGTATGTAATTTACATGGCAAATTTGGAAAGCATCGGATGAAAAACCAGAGGGTTATGGCCGAAAAACTGGCTTTTTGGACAGTTCTTTTTTGTTTTTTTCGTTATACACGGAGAAGCGAGTAGGACGAAAAAAAATTTCTCGCATTATGGCAAATTTTTGCGACATGTTTGAAGAGGATCGGATAAAAAAATGAGAAAATTATTCAAGTTTTTATTTTAAGTACTACGAAAAACCTGATTTTTTAACAGTTTTTGCAATTTTTTGTGTGGAGCCAATGTCGCAGGAAATCTATCAAGCACTCTATAAAAACCTTGTAACATGAGCTATGTTTTGAATTAAGTGTAATGAACATTTTCACAGCCAATGAAAATTTTCTTCGCGTGTAATTTCGCCTTGGTTTTTGCAAAAAGTTGATTTTTCCGCCACACCCGGAGGCGGGAGGGCTGGAGATTGAAAAGTTGGTCTTGAACTAATTTTGGTAAATTTGCAACATGTGTGTACAATTTCATCGAAATCGGTTGAGATATGTGGACGGGCGTGAATAGCATGCACACACACAACAGACAGACAAACATACAGACATACCGACAGAAACACACACGGACATCTTCTGTTTTATAGATATAGACATTAAGCATTTAAACCTAAGGTGGGAGAGTCACTAGGAGGCAGCCAGCGGATTACAGAGAGTGAAATTAAGAGAAAAGACTGGGTATTGGGGGGAGTGAGGAAATGAAAAAAGAAAAACGTGTTTCAAGGCATCAGAGGATGACAATTGACTTTGATTATAATCATCAGGGAAACAAGTAAGAGGAAGGGAGTTGCACTGTCGGGAAGCGCAAGAGAAGAAGCTGTTGTAGTAGAAGAGGCGGTTATATCTAACTGATTCGACAGTGAAAGGGTGCGATCTAGATGCCAACCTAGTAGAACGCTTAAATTCATGAATTCGGAGCACCAGGGAAAAGAGCTTGTCAGTGTTGGTGCCATGAAAATATATGTAGAAAAGACAGAGGGAAGCCACATCACGTTTATGAGAAAGAGACTAGAATCGATATACTAAGTCAGTACTGATTACTTTGCAGCACCTTCTTTGTATATATATATATATATATATATATATATATATATATATATATATATATATATATATATATATATATACACCAACGGCTTAGTGGTAGAACCCCCCGACTGATGCCAATTCAGTCGGAGGTTTCGATCCTAGCTAGAGGCAACCGTATGTCTAGCCACACTGATGAGCTGTGATACAGCGAAACAATCTTACTGTAGATGACAATATATATATATATATATATATATATATATATATATATATATATATATATATATATATATATATATTCCTACAAAACGCGTTTCGGCCTTTCAAATAACATCTTCAGTGTTATAATACTTTTTCAGCTGAAGCCGATCTTATGAATAAGGTGGGAGTGAAGTAATATAACGAAAACCACTATTTACATTATTCCTGAAGGACACATGGCACAGTGGATAAAAGCGTTAGTTAGATCCAGTGTCAGGACCAAAAGAGTGTGAGTGCAATACCTGGTTAAGGCGGTGGAGAACTTTGAGGAGGAAATTATCAGGAGATAACTGACATCCATTAGACATGGCATGTGGAACTAGAAGTGTCTACCCCAGTGAGCGAAATAAAGGGTTCAGTTTGACATTCCTACCACCTGAACAGGGCCGGAGTGTACAACGGCCGAAACGTTGTGATAAATATGTCAACAAAGATGAGGACAATAGTCCGAATAATGTAAATAATGTACATAATACCTCATCTCATAAATATTGACAGATACTGAATATGTCAACAAAAATGAGGACAATAGTCCGGATAATGTAAATAGTGTACATAATACCTCATCTCAGAAATATAGACAGATAACGAAAGCCGTAATACTTACATCGAAAAAATACAGACACACTTAGCTTTAAATTTATATTTTATAATTTTGATGGATGTTATATTTTTCCCTTCCAGTGTCTATGTGTGTGCGTGTGTATGTGTGTCTGTGTGTGCGCGTGTGTCTGTGTGTGTACGTGTGTATGTGTGTCTGTGTGAGTGCGTGTGCATGTGTGTCTGTGTTTGTGTTTGTCAAACTGACTTCATCCATAAACGAATATTAGCACTATCATCATATATTTCATGAGATGAATATTTGTAAGATTTAACGCATTTTTGCATTTAAAAATACTTTAAATATTAAAGTATGTAAGGCCATTATTTTTCTGTTCTTAACCCATTAAGTTATTAACCCATTAAATAGTTAACCTGACATTTAT
>OZ038484.1:14753849-14768849 GCA_964036315.1 Acanthosepion esculentum
TTGGAAGGAAGGCAAAAAAATAGAGGAAAATAGCAGAGATCCTGAATATACCATTTACTACCATTAATTCCGTTATTGCTAATTATAAAACGGTGAGAACAGTTGAGAACAAATCTAGATCTGTTGCGCCACGCATCGTTTCTCGCAGATCAATGAGAAGAATTCAGCTCAAAATCATGACAATTCAAAAACTACTCGCAGAGAAATGCAGAAAGAATTAAAAGAATCGAGTATTATTGTTACGAGGCGAACAATAATGAATAAACTTCATAGAAATCAACTAAGATCGCGTTTTACAAGAAAAGCTCCACTACTATTGCAGAAACATAGGGATGCCCGGTTAAAATTTGTTCGTGAGCAGAAGAGTAAATCTGAATCATTTTGGGAAAGTGTTTTATGGACAGATGAAGGAAACATTGAACTGTTTGGGCGTAATTCAATGTCTCACCGTTTGGAGAAAAGAACACAATCGCAACAGTGATATTAGGTGGTGGCAATATCGTAGTTTGGGATTTTATTATTTTTTGGCTAATGGTACGGGTAATAGAAGATAATAGATGGTAAATGAATTCAAAAAGATACCTCAATGTTTTGTACTCTAATTTGTTTGGGTCAGTATTAAAGCTTGGTCTCACAGATATATAGATTTTGCAAAAAGTCAATGCCCCTTAACATACGGCTAAATCTACGAAAAAATGGCTTGTTGAAAACAATGTCAATAGACTCAAAAGACCATCATGATTTCCAGAATTGAATCCAAGAGAGAAGTTGTGGCGTTTATTAAAAATTCAAGTTAATTAAAGAGTCCTGAAAAACATCGTTGAAATAAAGAGAACATGTAAAGTAGAATAGAGTAAATTACCAATGGACATCAATCGGAATTACCCTTTCCAAGTGTAAATAGTTTTGTAAATATATAGATTGTAACGAACGGCATCGGTGATGCCGCTGATGACGATAAAAAACAATGTAGTTCCAACAATAGCGCCATTAGAAACCTTTGCGTAGCCATTGTAAATCGTTGCTTTGCCATTAAAAATCCTTGCTTTGCCATTAAAAATCCTTGCGTTTGCTATTGGAAATCCTTGCTTTACCATTGGAAATCCTTGCCTAGCCATTGGAAGTCCTTGCTTTGCCATTAAAAATCTTTGCTTTGTCATTGGAAATCCTTGCTTTACAATTGTAAATCCTTGCTTTACCAATGGAAATCCTTGCTTTGTCATTGGAAATCCTTGCTTTACTGTGAATGATTTAGAATTGTTGTCGTCGAAAACGTACTTTATTTTTAATTACAAAAGGCTTAACTAAAATATCTGGGCGGACAACATAACCCTTGAGCATGTGTAGAATATCAACATGCCAAATTCTGGCAAATATCTTCGCGATATCACATTAAATAAAAAATATTTATTATATTATTCAGTATACATGTTTAAGGAGCCTGAATTTTTTGTGCAATATCAGGTCATGGTCAAATGAAATAACCTGAAATCGACGGAGTATTTTTTATATTTGAGGAAATATTTAAAAGAATAAACCGATTTCTAGTCTTTCAAAACGTGTTCGAGTCAATTGTAACATACAACTTTATCTAAACTGAATTCTCTGTTGCTTATGGTTTAATAGAAAGAAAATTTATGAAAAATTGGACATCTGTATTTTTCTTTTGAAAAGTGTAGTGAAATGTGATGCGTTATGATACATTTTTAAGTATATAAAAAACGAGAATAACTTAGTAGAAAAAAACAACAACACGAGAATGTACAGCAAAACAGAGACCTTCAACGATGTTCAATTTCTCTGATTAGTCGGATTGTCTTAGAGCTGTCTACTTTGAGTTGCTATTTTTCAGTAATACGATTACAGCAAACATCAACAGTGATCAGCTAATCGAATTTAAACACTAATTTAAAAGTAAAAGATATCCAATTTTATTACTCACATAATGATACTGCATGCCCCATACTGTAAAAACATTATGAAAATACTAATAATATGGCTTCCGTTTAACCCAATCTACCTGTGATTATTAATTAAATCGTATATAAAGCTCTCAATAAGAACGGCGAACCTCGGGCTGTGGATCTCGATATCTTTAAGGCGTTCCACTGTTTGCCATGCTGAACTCGCAAGCACTAGGGTTATGGTATCAGAGGAGGAATATTTGGTTTAATCCAAGATTTCCTATCAAATCGTTAAACTTGAAGTTCTTTTTGGACGGACTCGCTTCCGGATCCTCTCATACGAACGCGGAAGTCTATGATTATATAATGGGTTCTACGCTGATTCTGATCTTCATCAATGATCTCTCCGATGTCATCAGCTCCCAACTAGGTATTTATGCAGCTGACATTGAAGTTTACTCCTGCCTCAATATCAAATCCATCAGATCTAATAAAGTGAACGTGGTACATGATCTTGACAAGGATCTCAAATCAATTGTTAACTAAGACCGAAACGACTTGTAAATTTTAACGCCTCCAAAACAAAGCCGCCTCCAATAACCAACAGAGAGAAGCTTTTCTGCATGCCATCAGGATCACATTAAGCCTTCTTGGCCTCACGTTTTCTACTAATGGAGCGTCTACATTGCATCAGTAGCTGCATCTACTGCAAGGAAATTTGTGTCACATGTGTCGTTCCAGGTGTTCTTTCTCGTCAGAATGCATTGTTCACTATTACAAATCTATCATTCGTCTGTGCATTGAATATTGCTGCCATATCTGGTCTGGTGCTTCTGGATTACAGCTAGCGATTCTTGACACGATCTGTAATGTAATCGGTCCTGATAAGGCATCTCGAATTCAGTCAATTTCTTACTGACGCGACGCATTTTCCTTCTGTTTTTTTCTACAATTATTTTCTTGCCAAGTGACGAGCTTTTTTCTCAGGTGTCCTGAATACATGAATTCAAGCGTAATATTACATAGGGATATAGGCCTCACCATTTTACTGCTGAAATAGTTAAATACAAACGCCAATTCTACTCCAAAAGTTTATTATCTCGCATTACTCTCCTGTGGAACTATCTGCCATTTCCTTACTTCCCCGATAACTACAATCTTCAAAACCTTAAATATAACTTCAATCGCCATCTTCTCTCTTGAATCACATTCATATTTTGTCGTTTCCTCAATCCTCCTTATTCTCAGTTTCCTCTTTCGCTTTCATTACCTGTAACCACCTATGTACAAGTAGCATTGTCGCCTCGCATGGTATGAACTGATTAACATAAAATTAAAAAAAAATGATATCCAATTGTTCACATCACGACACTGCATGTCCAATATAGTAAAGTCAATATCAAAACCCTGAAAATCTCGGAAGCGAAAAGTTAATTCCCTTATTCCCTACCAAATAATTCTACTTCTCATGATCATATATTCCCATTACAGAACCAGTTTAATTGACTAATTCTTGCTCATCTTAATGGACCAATTCTTTTGCAAAACTGCTTTTACGAGGCGCGCGAATCATTGAACAGATATTATCATTATTAATGGAAAATCGTGGAATGAATAAATTCACAAATTAAACATTCATTTCCCGTATTTTACTGACCCTAAATTCTGACATTAATTATTGAATGCCTTGTTACAATATATTTGTAAAACATATATACTTTCCGTTACCGAAAATAAAAATGGGAGCAATCTTTTATAATAATTTTGCATGGCTGTCAGTTATGAATATAAGGACTGCCAAAGTTGTTATTGTCATTTCGTATTGACATGATTTATTTGTTGACTATTTATTTAAAAATTCTATATATCTATCTTCTTTGTCAGTTTCTATCTATCTTACATGATATATTACCAATGTAAATTATGTGTATATATATATATACACATTTGGGGACATATATTAACATCTTCCTTAATTCCAAATTATATATATGGGAAACGAACCTGGATGAAGTTGGAAATTTTTTTCTTTTCTTTCTTCCCACCTCATTTTTCCTACTCTTCCTCATTACTTTCGATGACGCGTTAAGATATTTAAGTTCTTGTGTTGTCTCTGATTAATTTGCTGAATAATCTAACCGAGTAGGCCTTGGCCGTCGAAACCGCGGTAGTGTTCTATTAACCGTTTTATACATTATTTACATTATTTGGACTATTGTCCTCATCGTTGTCGCTATATTTATTACAACGTTTCGGCCGTTGTACGCTCGGGCCTTCTTCAGTTGGTTGGAATGTCGAACTGAAACCTTTATTTCGCTCACTGGGGTAGACTGGTCTAGTTCCCCGTGCAGTGTTTAATGGATGTCAGTTATCAGTTATCTCCTGCTTAATTTCCCTCTGAAAGTTCTCCACTGCCTTAACCGGGTATTGAACTCACACTCTTTGGGTCCTGACACTGGATCTAACCAGCGCCGTTATCCACTGTGCCATGTGTCCTTGAGACAGATAATCGTTTTATCTTTTTAAGGCTCTATACGTAAGCATTCCAAGCCAAATTTGAAAACAGAAAGTTCTTAAAAAATATAACCTTGAAGGCGACATCAGGGGCTCTCCATTCCGCCCAAACCTTTTTCTGATAGTGAAGTTCATTTTCCCATCAATAGTAAATATGGGAGAACAACAATCCAAATGACCAGAACCTGGCACCTGACCTCTCTGATCTTGATCGCACAGATCGTTGGGAGTGGAATTGGTTTTCAAGATTCAGTTCCGCAGAAACAAGCTCAAAACATGTCATAATCACTGAATAGCACCTGAGTTCTCTCCTACCAGGCTCTGTATGCATATCGGCCAGAACAGACCAATAATATTTTGCTGTCAAATTTGGGTCGAAAACTCCCAATCCACATTTTCCAGTCTCGACATAATTCTTGTGGGTGATGAAGTATCTTCCACCCATTAATCCACATCCGGAACGTTGCTTGCTGCTCCACTTTTATTTTATTGAAAGGAGTTAGGGAAAACTATGTCACTGGTACGAACTTCAAAGATAGGATCAGTCATGGCACGTACATTGACCGATTATCTTGTTGAAAGTAAATTATCAAATACTTACATCTTCGTAAAAAATACGGAAACATTTGCTTACCTTGGTGTTTCATTTTTATTTTACTCGCCTACAGATATAGAGAGTGCAATGCGTAAATTATGGTAATTTTAAATTTCTAATATCTTTAATTTCGAGCATGGGAATTGTTTTTTTTTTTTTACTTTTCGTCTGTACAGTATAGTATGCTCAGTTTTGGTAGCATCTATTAGAAAAAGAGCAACGATGCCACAATTCACTCCGCCATAAATTTCGAATCGACAAACTGTACTTCTTGGCATTCGCGCCAGAAGCTCCAAGAGGAAGGTTTCAGAGTCTTTGGCTGTCAATCTGAGGAGGGTGAAGACGATTCACAGAGAGTTGGATGAACTAAATGGTAATTACGAAGGCGTTTGGGGTAATCACTAGAAATGGCGACGATATGCCTAGATTCCGGGCCTCAGACTCAAAACGGACGCCTACATCAAGTGATCTGACGAGGTTATGCTATCCTGGATCAGGTGGGTGGCTGCTGGAACACCCAATATCTCTGCACGACTCTGCACCAAGCCACACAAGCCGGAAAACCCAGTCATGGCTCTCGAGAAGAGCTACTAATCTTGGTATATAGTAAAATTACTTCGTCAGTAGATAATTAAAAGATGGTCATACACAATCATATATATATATATATATATATATATATATAAAAGTGAACATAGAATTTAACACTTAGAGGCGACAGTCTGTTTCATGCTAGATGCAATCATCGGCCCGATGATTGCATCTAGCATGAAACAGACTGTCGCCTCTAAGTGTTAAATTCTATGTTCACTTTTATATTTACACACGCTCTATCTGTGATATTGAGCACTTTATCCCATAAATATAGCACACTTTAAGACTATATTTCTTCATATATATATATATATATATGTCTGCACGACTCTGCACCAAGCCACACAAGCCGGAAAACCCAGTCATGGCTCTCGAGAAGAGCTACTAATCTTGGTATACAGTAAAATTACTTCGTCAGTAGATAATTAAAAGATGGTCATACACAATCATATATATATATATATATATATATATATATAAAAGTGAACATAGAATTTAACACTTAGAGGCGACAGTCTGTTTCATGCTAGATGCAATCATCGGCCCGATGATTGCATCTAGCATGAAACAGACTGTCGCCTCTAAGTGTTAAATTCTATGTTCACTTTTATATATATATATATATATATATATATATATATATATATATATATATATATATATATGATTGTGTATATTTCTTCATATATATATATATATATATATGTCTGTGTGTGTATATATATATATATATATATATATATATATATATATATGTGTGTATGTATGTGAGAGAAAGTGTGTCTGTGTTTGCCCTACAGAAAGAGTAGAAAGTGAGTGCGCATACACAATCATATATATGTGTGTGTGGAGGTGTGTGGGTGTGTGTGGGTGTGTGTGGGTGTGTGTGCTTGTGTGTGCTTGTGTGTATGTACGTGTCACAATCGGTAAATAAAAGGATCCTCGGTTATGTGCACTGGTTTCATTCGGATGTAACATCTAATTTGTCCAATTGTTAGATTAAGATTTGAACAGTTGTATCTTAGAAATGATTAAATATATATGACTGTAATTTTCCAAAGGTTTCATAACACTATTGTACTCTACTTAGAGCAATGAGAATGTATAATTATTCTCCAAGCTTAACAGAAGAATCGTGATGAAAGTGACATGTTCATCATTAATTAAACGTAGGTAAGGATCGGAAACATGAAGGACTGAAATTAATTATATATATATATATTTAAGAAATAATACATATATATATATATATATATATATATATATATATATATACATTTGAAATAATATATATATATATATATAAGAAATAATATATATATATATATGAAATAATACATACATATATATATATGAAATAATACATATATATATATATTTACACATATATATATGAAATAATATATATATATATATATATATATATATATATATATATATATATATATATATATATATATATATATATATATATTTCTTCTTTTTTTTTCATATCACCCCAAGCAAGGCCGGAGGCCACTATCACGCAAGGGGTTAAAGAGGGGGTTGGAGGAAGAGCAGATAGGAGTGGCAAGGGAGGGAATGTGGAGAAAGACAGTGGGTCGATCAAGGCAAGGGGGCCAAAAAAGATCCGGAGCGAGAGCAGATAGGAATGAGAAATGAAAGGATGTGGAGAAGGGAAAGAGAGAGAGAGAGAGAGAGAGAGAGAGAGAGAGAGAGAGAGAGAGAGAGAGAGAGAGAGAGAGAGAGAGAGAGAGAGAGAGAGAGAGAGAGAAATCCGGGGACCCCTTCCTAGACACGAAACAAGGTTTGGGGCTCTAAACGTGTCCAATAGAGGGGGAGGAGTGTAGACGGGGCGATGGGAAAGCCTACCTACTCCTATTATTATTATTATTATTATTATTATTATTATTATTATTATTATTATTATTTCAGGATCATTTTCCAACTTATTCAGGATGATCCTCGCCTACTCTAAACTTTTAAGTTTCTGTCCTGGATTAAAAGGGGCCTCACAATTTTCACGTATTATTTCATTTCGAAGTCTTTTTTTTTTCACTGCTGTTTGGAGTGTCCACGCTGAAAATTCTTTATCGCGTGCCAAACGTCTTATATATTTAGTTGGATATATTCTAATTGATCTCTTTAGCTGAAGTTGAAATGATGATCCCTCTTCCTGTTGTGATCTCCTCATCCAGTTTTCCTCTCTACTCTTCCCTCTTTTTAAAAATATATTCGCCGTTCTCTTGATGGTTCTTGAATGGGCTTTGAAGATCGAAGCCAGATTATGAATTTTGGTAATATTACTGAGGGCGTGAATGAACTTTTTCTCTCGCCTTTTCTTAGTTGTGAAAACATATAGGGTTTGTTGCAAAACGATTTTAAACTGTTCTCTTTCTAGCTGAATAACTCGAAGCGTTTTTCAGTGATACAAAAATAGTGTCTCGATGGCGAAACGTCGTATCTGAAAACCTGTATTAGTATGGGGTGTACCAGCTAGCCACAATTTAAGGGCTATTTCGTGTTAGGAAGAATAATACGCTTTAGCCTTCCAATAACTGGACACCGATACTAATATTGGCATTAGTGTAGCCACTGATACACTAACACCGAGTGAGGATACAGAAAGACGAAATACGGGACCGTACCCGACAAGACATTTAATAATGCAAACAAATTATATACACATATTAAAAAGGTTTACATGTCCCAAACACAAGATTGTTCATAGAGTCCAAAAGACTGAGGGTATTTAACGAGAACAGAGAAATGCCATACCAACTTTAGGGCCGTCGACTGTCCATAGATGAGTTGACAGGACTTACTTCTTTCTCCACGCTAGGCTGGGTACCAGCAAACCAGTTTCCACGTGTGTGGACTCCGGTGGTTGCAAGTAAAAAAGGGCAGAGCTTCCTAAAAAAGGAAGTGACGAAAAGGAAGAAGGGGCAGGAGAGTCCTCGTCTCTAAGGGGCTGAACTTCCGTTATCCCGACCCAAGGGAAACCACTGTAGTCTCCCTACACCCGGATAAAAGAAACTCAGTTTAGTGTATTTTTAGATATTAAACATTTCGTGGGATGGACTATTATGATGTTACAAGATTTGAACAATTTTGCTGTTGCACCCAGTACACACACACACACACACACACACACACACACACACACACACACACACACACACACACACACACACACACACATATATATATATGTGTGTGTGTGTGTGTGTGTGTGTGTGTGTGTGTGTGTGTGTGTGTGTGTGTGTGCTTCCATAGATAGGGAGAGACAAAGAGACAGAGAGACACTGTGAAACAAATATATCCAGACATTTCTTCCTGTAATGATCATTATGTAACATTTGTATGTATTTATAACTTACACGATTAAGTCTGACCAGCGTAGTTTGGGCTTTCATTGTAAAAAATTGCCAAACAGATACTTTCAAAAGAAAATATATTTTTAAACTGAAAACATTCTGTGATTCGAATACGTAAGCTTTCAGTTACATTGCAGTCTATAATAAAATAAAGTATTTCAATTTTGTTTCAGTAGATTTTTCAATTCGTTTGAGTTTTGATATCTCCATATTGTTGGCACAATTGTTCAACGAAGAGGGATTTCATGGAACGATATCGATTTTGTTATTTTGTTTTATTGTTTTGAATGTGACATTTCTGCAGAATACACCGCATCTACAGAACTTCCCTTTCAAGTGAATAAATCGCCGATATATTTCCGTGCTTCGGCAGCACACTTCTCGGATTAAACCTTAAGATTAAGCATTACTGAATGTGCATATTTTTTTTTTATTCAGTAGTGATGTTATTCGAACAATAAAGCTTATTGCGTTGATGAAATGTTAAACCCATTTGTGAGTTTTTCCTCACAATGTGCCAATGCGAGAGCATCGCATTTTTGGAAAATATTTATGAGAGAAAATTGTAAAATCTATCTAGGATGTCAAAAGATTTTCATTTCGCAAATAGCACGCATATATAGAAGAAAGCCATTATGTATGTCTCAGTAAATCTTTATATGGAAGTACACCATTGTATTTCCTTTTTCTTCTTGGATATTCATTTTAGATAGTTTGTTGATTAGCCTATGGAATCGTGTCTCTTCTTTTATTAACTTGCATTTTATCTGTGGCTGTTCGTTCACAAAAAAGATCTATGTTGCCTCTCTATATACACAAAGAGAAATTCGAACAAATTCGTATTATCTTTTGCAATCAGATTAATCAGTGGACAGCAAACTCAAAAGATTGTGTTGTAGCAGTTTATTTTTATTATTATTATTGATTTCTGGTGTATACTCATTTTTTATGGCTTACAACCAGAGACCTATGGTCCGAAATGGCATCATGACCTTTTGTACAGAGCATTTTGACAAAAAAATATCACATATTTACATAGATAAAGCCCTTCGTAGGGTGTGGGCTGTACTCGTGAGTAGACTTTTTTGTATTTCTTTAAGGCATGGGCTAGCAGGTATCCCTTCAAGGATTCTATTGGAATCTTTTCCAATTAATCTGAGGGCTCCTACTACAACTTCAGTTGCAGATTTCCTCAGAGCTACATTTTGAAGATTTCGATTTCAAGGACCTTGTATTTTGACAGTTTTTTTAAGATTTTCAATGATACGCTACAGTCTACAAGTACTGCTATGTTAATAAGAAGGTACATTTATTATTATTATTATTATTATTATTATTATTATTTCCTTTGATATCTGCCGTTTACACATTTCTTCCAGGGTCCCGCCCAGGTACCTAAGGTTAGAAATGGTATCATCACACTTTCCACTGAATATATATATATATATATATATATATATATATATATATATATATATATATATATATATATATATATATATATATATTACATAGATAAAGCCCTTCGTAAAATGTGGGCTGTACTTGTCAGAATAATCTTTTGTATCACTTTGGGGCATGGACTTCCAGGGATCCCTTCAACTAGTCTACTGGTATCATTTCCAACCAATCCGAGGTCTCCAACTACAACAGGGATTGTTGATGTTCCCATGTGCAACATTTTTGAGATTTCTCTTTCAAGGTCCTTGTATTTTGACAGCTTTTCGAATATCTTCAAAGATACATTGCAGTCTGCAGGGACTGCCATATCAATAAGGAGGCATTTTTTTGTTTGTGGTCTTTAATAACAATGTCTGGGCGGTAGGCTTTGATTGTTCTGTCAGTGTGTATTGTTTAGTCCCATAGAATTGTAACAGGTTCTATCTCCGTAACCGGGTCTGGGTGGTTTTCGTACCAGTTTCTTTCAGTTTCCTTCGCGTAGAAGTTGCAAATTTTCCAGTGCAGATATTGGCCCACTCTGTCATGCCGATTTTTTTATATTCAATGGGTGCCAATATTGTGCAACGTGATACAAGATGCTTAATGGTTTCTGGATATTTATCGCAGAATCTGCATTTTGGGCTAACAGAGTATTTTAGATATGTGCTTGGGTAGTAGCATATGTATACCTTGGGTGAGTCCATTTGTGTGAAAAGGGGTGAACCCTTAACACCCCCTCCTTAGATAGGGAATTAGTATCTTTTCCTTTCTCTTATTGTCAACAATTATAGGCACTGTAAATTTTCTCTTCCTGCTAGTCCTTCCAATTTCTGTGTCTTCTTGTGGTCTTTGAATCTAAAAAACTTCAACAATCGCCTTCATCGACTCGTCATTTTCTGCGGTTGACGAGCTTCAACCCGTCTTTTTTGTATTTGGTCAATATGTTTTCTGTGGGTAAATTTTTTGCCTGTTGTGTACCTCACGTTTCCTTGTCTGTTAATTATTGTATTTGGTTCCTCATAAGCCATATTGTTACTGAAATAGACCCATTCTTGTTTGAATGATTTCTTGAGTACTGTAGGTGTATACCTGTTTTTATTTATTTTTTCCTTCGTCCTCTGAATAAATACATCCTTTTTCGCTCCTTTTCTTATCTTTCGCAAGGTCACAGGTAGTTCCTTTACTGCCTTGTATAACTCTTTACTGTTTTCATCAGTGGTAGCAAATGGCGGGTTTCGCTTCATTTTACTTACTGGTTGGACATTTTCTTTCAATTCAATTCTAGCTGCACTCTTACAAAACGAGCTGATAGGTGAATCCCATACGTCGAACTTTTGCATACAGTCTGTACCCACTAGATTTTCTGTATCTTTCATTACGTATATTTTGAGTCTTTTTGTTTTCCCGTGAGATGTAACATTTACGATGATTTCTCCTTCGAATTTTATACGCTTTCCTGTCACCGACTTAGCAATTTTTTGTGTATGTAACATGGTTGATCTGTTAAGCTTTTTCCATGTCTGTAGGTTAATTATCATTAGATTGGAACCTGAGTCTTGTTACAATTTTATCTTTTAATTTAAGATTTCATGTTCAATGACATTGGGATGCCTTGTGCCCCATTTTTCCACACACAAGACAGTTTTATATTTAAAACGGCAATACTTATTCCAGTGTAGTCCTTCACATCGATAACATGCAGATGGGGGGGGGGGCTTATATTTGCTTCGATTTTCGTCATAATTTGCCCTATATATTGTACTTTTTCCCTTATTATAGAATTTCTGTTTTCTTTCTGGGGAGGGTGAAGAACGTAAACTTTTGTTATAACTTACGTATATGTGATACTCCTGACTCCTCAATATTCTTCGAGTCTTTCTCAGGCATTTTTGGCAATCTTCTGATAATTGTTGTAGTGTTAGTCCAGGTTCATTTTGTAGTTTTGAAAGCATTCTTTTGCGCATTTCACTAACTTTTGCTGAGACTAACCCTTGAACAAAGATGAGACACTTTAAATTGTCCGGTGTTAATTCTGCCAACTTGAAGTCGTCGCAATGTTTATTCACGATTGTGGCAAACGTGGAATAGTCCTCATTTACGCCCTTTACCAGGTTAAGACATTTCCACCTCTTGTGAAAGAGTGACGTTTTTGAACTGGATAGCTCTGTAAGACATGTAACTGCTTCGTCAAACGTTAATTCTTTCGGTTTTTTTGGCAAAATGTAATCCATAAATTTTGTGTATTCCTCTGTTCCTAGTTTTCTGAGCAACAGACGTAGCTTCTTTGCTTCTGTCCAGTTTTGACAGTCGATGTTAAAGATGTCTTTGTGGCGTCTAAAATAATCCTCGAAATGTTTTTCCTCTTCTGGAGAGTATTTGAAAGTTTCGGTCGTATTCCAAACTGCGTCTTGGGAAAAAGTCACCTCTTTTTCGATTTTTTGTTGTTTGTTACCCGCTACCTTTAATATTAGTTCCTGCGTTTGCAGTAATTGTTTTTGCCATTTTTCTTCCATTCTTTCCTGGAGTTGTAATTGCTGTTCATTTTGGTATTTTACAATCAAAGTAGGGGAGATGTATCCATACGACTTACAAAGCGACATTCTGAAAAAAAAAAAGTTATTTTCTGCCGGTATAATATATATTTCTTTTCAGTCTTTTTTTTTTTAAGCATTTCACCCCAAGCAAGGCGGGAGTGTCACTATCACGCAAAAGGTTACAGAGAGCGAGAGCTAGAGTGTAATGGGAGTATTTGAGGCAAGGATATAGAGAAGGACGGCGATCGGGATGAAGGGGTCAGAAGACATTACATTTGAATATTTTTGATAAATTTGCAATGTGTGTGTACAATTTCATCGAAATCGGTTGAGATATGTGGACGGGCATGAATAGCATACACACACAAAACAGATAGACAAGCATACTGACATACAGACAGAAACACACACATGCATCTTCTGTTTTATAGATATAGATATTAAGCATTTAACGTCATGCAAGGTGGGGGAGGCACTAGGAGGCAGGGGATTACAGAGAGTGAAATTAAGAGAAAAGACTGGGTATTGGGAGGATTGACGAAATGAAAAAAAGAACCAGTTTCAAGGCATCAGAGGATGTTGACTGACATTGCATTTAAATTTTGAGGATTATAATTATCAGAGAAGCAATAAGAGCAGGGGAGTTTCACTGTCGGGAAGTGCAAGAGAAGAAGCTGTTGTAGTAGAAGAGGCGGTTACATTTAACCGTTTCGACAGTGAAAGGGTGGGACCGATTTGCCAACCTAGTAGCACGCTTAAATTCATGCAGTTGAAGTACCAGTGAAAGTAGCACGTCAGAGGATTTGCCATTAAAATATTTGTAGCGGAGACAGAGGGAAGCCAAGGCATGTCTGTGAAAAAGTGACTGTAGACGAGATGCCAGATCAGGACCTATCACATTGCATATCCGTCTCTGGATTTGGTCGAGTTCATCGAGATGAACAGCGGGGGCACCAGACCATATATATATATAGCAACAGTATTCAGTGCAAGGACGAATGGTAGATCTGAAGATTGGCGCGACACAGAGAACCAACTTGAAAGCATTTACGAGTACAAGCAAGGAACGAAGCTGTTATTACCAACAGATACTAAACTACTGAACAATTCAATATGTTGCACTTTTATTTTCTACGATCATGTCCAATTAACATGTCTTCAGAGCAGACGGTATATCCAATACCAAGGTTTATTGTCTGACTCTTAGATTATCACAGGTCATAGTTCACAAGGTTAAATTACGCTGTCAGACATAAAAAGGAATTCTTATAAAGAACTTATACAATTCTTCCTGTCTTTAGGTTGGTTGACATATACACGAATATTTTACAGATCAAGGCTTTGTAACAATTTTTAGTCGGACTAAAATACTTTAAATAATTACGCAATGTTGCGACCCGATTCACTTAAAATCAAAATCCGTATTTTTATTATCAAACAGAAGACAGTTCGAGAACTTTTTAATCAGCCAGTTGCTCTCAAAAAATGACTATGATTGTTAAGTTTTCATGTTTACTATGCAATATTAATTTTATTATACACAAATATTACTAAATTATAATAAATTAACTACGTAATATTAAAAAGGTTATCGTAAATTTAATGAGTAATTGTATTATGAAAGATTTTTTCAAAGCAATTGAATTCAGTCTCCATTTAAATGCATGCGAAGTATTCAGTGACTTAAAAATAATATATAAAAATAATTATGACATCTGATTTGCAATTTGAAATAGCAGAAAATTCTCCTTTTTGTTTTGCAATCCTCATCAAATGAGTCTAGAGAGTAAATAATTTGTTATCTTCAGCGTTTTCAAGAAAAAAAGTTACAACAACAACAATCAATGTATAATAACAGGTGCTATTATTATAAACAAAGAAATAATTCGTATTAAATAAAATATATTTCCCCATATGTATATGCGTATATATATGTATGTATATGCGATAACATACATATATATTTTTATGGGTATACGTTCTTTTTTTATATAGATAATGTATAAAGATAAAAATGTCCTAAAATAATTGTCTGACTTTAT
>OZ038484.1:14773849-14813849 GCA_964036315.1 Acanthosepion esculentum
AATAATGACTATCAGATTTGGTTAGAGTGAACTATGTTGTCTCGACAAGTATCACTATTCCAATGTCTTACAGTAATCGTCTGACTCGACGCTGTCTCTCACTGTGATTCTGAACTGTGAAATCTGAACTGAACTCTGAACGCTTCTCCCTCTTGAGGCGCAGTATTTATTATGTCCGGAATAGTCCATTATTATTATGTGTAATTTCCCATAACACCCCGCTTCCGAAGCTTTTGCGGAGCAGGGGTTTTTAATATCTTTTTTTCTTTGGATCTATTTCCAAATGTTCTGGGAACTTTCTTTTTCTGAACGATTTTCTTGGTTCTGTCATTGTTTGCGGTCTTCTTATATCAAATGTATCGAAAATCGTGTCCATTACCTCTTCTTGAGGTGGACCGTTAGCATCCTGTAACGGTCTCTTCCTTATTTGGTTTACGTATCTTCCATGTGACAATTTTTGTCCCTGTACTATGTAAACCATATTGCCGATTCTTTTCTCAATTGTCCCTTGCTCTCAGTAAGATGTATTATTTTTATTTGCTTAAAAAATAACTTTTTCTCCTGGGAGGAATTTTCTTTTTGGTGCGTAGGACTGTGTTACTTGTTTCGTTTTACTTGGTAGCAATTTATCAAATGCAGATCTGATTTTTCTTGCGAACATCACTTCTGCGGGTGATAATGTTGATGGTGTACCATTATTTGGCGTTATTCGATATACCTGAAGAAATTGTTGTAATACTTTTTCCGTAGGCACATCATAGGCTTTCGTAACGCTCTTTTGACTGTATCAACAAATCTCTCCGCTTGACAATTCGATCTTGGGTGATAAGGCGGGCATTTTATATGTTTGACTTGATAAATTTCGCAAAACTCTTGGAAGTCTTCTGACGTGAATTGCGTTCCATTATCTGTGGCTAGGCAATCCACTACTCCAAACCGAGCGAATAGCTCGTGGAGGCAATTTATGGTCGTTTCCGAAGTGGAATTTTTGCAACGAAGCACCTCTGGCCATTTACTATAGATATCCACTATGATTAAATAGTAGAAACCGTCAATTGATCCTGCATAATCTGCATGTATTCTTGACCACGGACGATCAGTCTCTGGATATGGCTTATGTAAGATTGGCGGGGCTTTGGCTGCTACATTTCCACCATCTGAGTAATATCCTGGTCCATATTTTTCAAATATACATAGCTTCGCATTAGCGAATCCATTGTATTTTTTCGAGGATGTCCCCTGTGGAAATCCTTTAGGATTCGCTTTTCTAATGTTTTGGGGATTACAACCCTTTCGTTGTAAAGTAGCACATTATCGCATAGAGGAAAGCTGTCCGAAATTCGCTCATTTTTTTCTGCTATTTTTGCTTTTGTTTCAATTATAAATTCGTCGTTTTTTGCTTCATTTTTTGTCTTGTAGTGTGACTGGGAGGTTTCTAACTGTACAACATAGTATTGTTCTAATATCTTCTTAATTTCTTAAGGCTGCGATTACCGTATCTTCCAATGGCTCTGTTTTGGTTAGTATAAGTCTCGACAGACCATCCGCATGCCCGATCTTTTTCGTTGGTAAATATTCCAATCTGAAATTGTAGTTCAGAAGAATTGTCCCCCATCTAAGTAACCTATTTGCAGTGTAAACTGGTAGACCTTTTCTCGAACCAAAAATTGTTAGTAACGGTTTGTGATCCGTCTGCAGAGTAAAATGTCTACCATAGATATACCTATGAAACCTTGTGACTGCGAAGATAATTCCCAGAGCATCTTTCTCTATTTGTGAATATTTTTTTTCCGCTGGTTGTAGAGTTCGAGAAGCATGTGCGATGCGTTTTATTGTCCCATCTGGCATTTTATGTAATATACACGCGCCGACTCCCTAGGCGCTCGCGTCACTTGCTACAATAATTTCTAGTTTAGGATCGTAGTGTGCCAAAAGTAAATCTGAAGTTAACGTTTTAATTATTTTTTCAAATGTTTACTGGCATTGATCTGTCCACTCCCAAACTTTTTCTTTCTTTAGCAGATCGTTCAGTGGTGCGCGAAATTTATGCATTTGAGGTATGAATTCCTGATAGTAATTCACTAATCCTAGAAAACTTTGTAGTTCTGTTATGTTCTTAGGAACTGGCATTTTTTTTTTATCGCTGTTGACCTTTCCGGGTCTGGTTGTCTTCCTTCTTGATATGGCCAAGTTATTTAATTTCCTTCATGAAAAAATCGCACTTATTTTATTTTACTTTGAATCCATAGCTTTGTATTCTCTTAAATACCCCTTGTACATGTTGCCAGTGTTGTTCAACGGTTTCACTATTAATCAATACGTCATCTAGGTATGCAATCGTGTACTCTAGTCCGGCAAGCATCGTATCCATTATCTGTTGGAATATAGCCGGCGCGACCATAATTCCAAATGGTAGTCTTTGGTACTCGTACAATCCTTTGTGTGTGTTTATGCACAGTAGTTTTGAACTTTCCTCATGGACTGGAATTTGCAAGTACGCTTCACTTAAATCAATTTTTGAAAAAAATTTTCCGCCATTTAATTTAGTGAATACTTCTTCTGAACTGAGTTTAGTGGTAGTCCTTTATTGCTGTGTTCAAACCTGTAGAAAAATCAGCGCAAACTCGAATTTCTCCTGATTTCTTCTTGACGTAGACCGTCGGTGCGGCCCATTTGCTGTATTCTACTTTTGTCAATATGCCAGTGTTTTCGAGTCTAGTTAATTCTTGATCAATTTTTCTATTGACGCAAACGGCACGCTCCTTTTTGTCTTGAAAATAGGCTGAACATTTTCCTTTATTTCGATATTTGCTGCCATTTTCTTACATCTTCTTAGACCTGCTGAAAATACTTCGGGGAAACTCGTTTTTAGTTTCTCTTTTAATTTGTCTGCCTCGGTTGATAAGCTTTTTACATTTTAGCAGTACGTACTTATAGGTAAATCCCACAGTTCGAACTTTTGCATCCAGTCCGTTCCGAATAGGTTTTCTGTATTTCTTAAGACGTACATGTTTAGTTTTTTTCGTCATTTCATTAAATGTTACTTTTGTAATTACTTTACCCTCAAATTTTATCTTTCTCCCCGTAACTGATCTAGCAACTTATTCCGTTTTTAACATGTCAGGTTTGTTCAGTTTTCTCCATGTTTGTAGGTTTATAATAGTTACATCTGAGCCAGAATCCAGTTGTAGCCTCACTTGTCTGTTTTGCATTTCAACTTGTACGTATTTTCTTATGTTAGTCTCATCTTCTTGGTTAGTCCTCGTAATTCTTATTCTGCTTTGGCTTTCTCTTCTATTCCAACAATGAGAACTTTTATGCCCTAATTTTTACATGATAGACAAGTTTTAAAACGATATGCACATTCTTTAAACCAATGCCAAGTCCCACAACGATGGGTGGTAGTTTTTTCTGATATTATTTTTTAGAGTTAGAAAATTTTGTCTTACCTGTTCTTGAGGGGTGGAAATCGGTTTGGTTTGTTTGTGAGGAGAGAAAGTTGGTTTGTCTTGGTACTTTATGTATGTGCGCGGTGCCAGTTTCTTCTTTATCTTTTGAGTCTTTCTTCACACTGATGCATCTCTGGCAGTCTTCGGCTAGTTTTTGAAGTGTCAAATCTTGTTCACTCTCCAATTTAGTAAGGATTTTGCGTCTCATTTCCGCGTCTGTGGTTGAAACCAGTCCTTGGTCGTAAATTAAGCATTTGAAATTGTCCGCGCTGAGTGCCGATAATTTGAAGTCGTCACAATATTTGTTGACAATGGACGCGAAAGTTATGTAATCTTCGTTGTCCTTTTTTGTCATGTTCGTGCATTTCCATCTTTTGTGGAAAGTGAGGTATTAGGGCTGAAAAGTTCTGTTAGCAGTTTTATGGCTTCTTTGAACATTAACTCATTTGTTTTTCTGGGAAGGATATAATCTACGAATTTGGTTATTCGCATGTGCCTAATTTTCTTAGTAATAGACGTACTTTACGTGCGTCTGACCAATCTTTGCAGTCAAATTCATATAGATCTTCGTACCTTCGGAAGTAATTTTCAAAAGTTTTGTCTTCGCTGGGTGCGTACGTGAAATCTTCGATAGTACTCCAAATAGCGTCTTGTGAGAGAACTGTTTCGTTCTCGGATTTTTGCTCTTTATTTGACGTTACACGTAGCAATAATTCTTGTAATTCCAGATGTTTCTGTTCCTACTTTTGTTGCTGTTTAAATTGGATTTTGATAAGTTCCGCAATGGTTGACTTAAAATCTTCCATGTTAACGTATTTTGTGTAACCTGATATTCTGTAACCTGTGTACGCAAAAAAATAAATTTCCTTTGTTGTCAGTGAAATTGATATCCAACAAGAAAATCCATTTTTTTATGTGTTCGCGTAGAACTAGTTTTTTTTTTTAGAAATCTCGCGTAGAACTTTTTTTTTTTTAGAGTTTACGCGTCGACCACAGTTATGTGTGACGGATAGGAAAAAAGGTATGTCCTCTGCGTAGAGAGTTCGTTTTTCTTTTGGTGTTTTCCAGGTCACCACTTGTTATGTGTGACGAATAGCAAAAAAGAAAGTATGTCCTCCGCGTAAAGAGTTCGTTTTTTCTTGGGTTACCTCGTCGCCTCTTGTTATAGTCCAAGTTTCTTGTACCACGGTGATGGTCTAAGGTAGAACCAGTGAAGAATAACTCGAACACAGGTATGCAATAACACAGATATAATACAAACAGAAATATATACAAAGAAGTAGAAGTATTATTAATGACAATCAGGTTTGGTTAGAGTGAACTGTTGTCTCGCCAAGTATCACTATTCCAATGTCTTACAGTAATCGTCTGACTCGACTCTGTCTCTCACTCTAACTCTGAACTGTGAACTCTGAACTGAATTCTGAACGCTTCTCCCTCTTGAGGCGCAGTATTTATTATGTCCGGAATAGTCCATTATTATTATCGGTAAGTTACCATAACAACAAGCTCGTTCTATAGTCTCAGTCTGAACCGTTTTTTTCCTATAGGGTCACTCGTCCGACAATCATGCCTTTTCTCTTTATCTGCCAGTTAACAATCTCGTACAGCTTTTATATTAATCTTCAGTTTCATTGTTCATTCGGTGTCCTTGAAGTTAGCTGGTTGCCAGAGGCAATGGCTATCGTTCCGCCCACCCAACGACCTTGCCAAAAGATCTCGTTAGAGAAAGAAACAGCCCCGTGGCTAGAAAACGTTCCTTTCAAAAGAAATGATAGGGAAGCATTTCTCTCGCTATGTACATACGTACGAAAAGATGTGGAATCGAACGAAACGAAAGCTGTGATTGCCATTATTGTTTACAGATTTATTTAAACATACTTCTACGAATATTGTTTGTCAAAAAACATGAAATCACCCTTTTATATATATATATATATATATATATATATATATATATATATATATATATATATATACACACACACACACAAACATATATATATATATATATATATATATATATATATATATATATATATATATATATAAAGAAATGTAGTCTAAAGGTGTGCTATATTTATGGGATAAAGTGCACAATATAAGAGATAGAGCGTGTGTAAATATAAAAGTGAACACTGAAGTCAACACTTAGAGGCGACAGGCTGTTTCATGCTAGAGGCTATCGTCAGGCATGACGTAGCATGACGATTGCGTCTAGCATGAAACAGCCTGTCGCCTCTGAGTTGGAATTATAATCTTTCCGCTTGCATCTTACATGGATATATATATATATATATATATATATATATATATATATATATAGTGTAACCTGGATATAAGATACCCGGATATAAGAGACTTTTTCTCCGATCCCGACAACTCTCTTATATCCGGGTTACACTGCACATATATATATATATATATATATATATATATATATATATATATATATATATATATATACACACATACATATATATATATATATATAATGCCAAGCTGTTTAAACTCGGTGGGTGAAAAAACTTAGAGAGCACAATTTTCAAATAAGTTGGCATCCGAGGAAAAATAGGAAGAAAAAAAAAGTACCAGAAATCTCTGGATTTCCGAATATTCTAATTTTAGGTTTATGCAGTAATTTTATCAATAAATCTGTTCCTCGTTAATTCTCCTTAGCTAGTTCAGCCTAATGATCCCATGTGGTCAATCCTATATAGGTAGTACCTGGCTCATTAGGCTTTATTATATATATATATATATATATATATATATATATATATATATATATATATATATATATATATATATATGCGTGTGTGTTTACAGTGTGTATGACTGTATCTATGTATATATGTATACAGTATACAAACTTATTGAAAAATAAAATTATACGGTATATGCATACTATTAAAAATACACAAATTTCGATCATTGTCCTATTCTACGTATGACGGTCAAACACCTCTGTTCCTAGGAACCGACAGCCTAGTACAGCTTTGTGCAGAATCAAAATTTGAATGGCCAAATACAGAAACCTGGTGCACCCTCCACAGGTATGGAATTCAGAGTTTTCCTTCTCCTAGACCAGTTGCCATCCAGGGCTACAGAGCCCAGTCTGTTCTGCTGTTTAACCATAACTGGAGGTAGAAGAAGAGAATTTATACCTTTCCGAAGTGCAAAGATATCTTAAAATAATTGTCGGACTTTGTCCATTCCGTAACACATATATATATATATATATATATATATGTGTGTGTGTGTGTGTGTGTGTGTGTGTGTGTGTGTGTGTGTGTGTGTGTGTGTGTGTGTGTGTGTGTGTGTGTGTGTACAGAGAGGAACCCGGACGAGGCTCCGCCGAAGGGCAGAGTCTCGTTCGGAGATGTTGACCAACCCGATCCCGTTTATACGGGTGTTTCGGGCATTTTTTTGCCGAACCTACGGGCTCGGGAATACCCACGGTAAACTCGGCCTTGTGCCACATCTATCCCTCGTGGGGGGGGGGCAGTAAATACTGTATGTGTGTACAGTATGTGTGCGTGTATGTATTTATGTATACAAACGTATTGATAAATAAATGTATACGGGATATGCATATTATTAAAAATACACAAATTTCGATTATTTTTTCGAAACTGCAAATGGACGGGAAATTTTAATAAACAAGATTACGAAATATCTTGCATAATAAATTTGCACCTGTTATTTAAAATTCTTATTGTTGTTCCATACACTGGAGTTTATTTGAAATATTTATTTTTATAATGTTGTACATAATTTTAATATTGCCTTTTGTCATGCTTACCATAATCTTTTTTTTTTCTGCAGGATTCTAAGCTCTTCTGAAATTTCCGAGTTTTGTTCGTCGCAATTCATGTAATTCAGTGTTATGTTAAAACTGTTAAGAAATATTTAAATGCGTCAAGCTCAATTCTGCTTTGGGAAATTGGTAGAGTCATTTAAGAATGACCTTCAATGTCCTTTCCCGATAAGATTTAGCACAAGAGACAAGAAATAGCCTCAGCTTAGTCTTCAGCTTATTTTACCCTCAAAACGACATAATCATTTCTGGCTGGCAAATCTCGAACATAAAGGATCATCTTTCAGGAATTATTATTACGACACACAGAAGCACGCACGCGTACACACACGCGCACACTATCTCTCTCGCACACTCACACACATAAACACATATGTGTAAGAATGGATAATGCATGGTGACATTCATTTCCACGCCTCTATGCAAGCTTAAAAGAAGTCAAATTTCAATGTTGATTCTTATATCCAAAATGTCAATACCTATCAACACTGACTCCGATACTGAATAAGCGTCCCCTATGAACATATCTATCTATCTATCTATCTATCTATCTATGAGAGTTCATATGTATGTATGTATGTATGTAAATGTATGTATTTATGTAATTCAATTTATCTCTATCCCTGTAAATTTCTGTCTATCGCGATCTCTCTATCTCTCTGCCCCTCTGTCTATCTATCTATCTATCTATCTATCTATCTATCTATCTATCTATCTATCTATCTACGAGAGTTCATATGTATGTATGTATATGTATGCATGTATGTATATGTATGTATTCATGTAATTCAATTTATCTCTATCCCTGTAAATTGCTATCTATCTATCTATCTATATATCTATCTATCTATCTATCTTTCTATCTGTCTATCTATCTATCTATCTATATGTGTGTGTGTGTGAGTTATTTTTAATTTATTTCGTTTGAACGTTAGTTTTGATGGGATACTCATTTTTATTTAAACAGTATTATTTAAATAAACATCATTTCTTTATCTATTAAAAAAAATTTTTTTTTAGAAATCTTATCAGAAAAATAAGGCCGGTAGATGAGGACGAAAAAAAAATGTTTAATCAAATAATGCTGTTTATCATAAAAAATGAAAATCACAAATCCAAAAAATCTCTCTATCTATCTCTCCATCCCTCCATATATATATATATATATATATATATATATATATATATATATATATATGTCGGGGTGTATGCGCACGCACGAGCGTGTGTGTGTGTGCTATATTTAATTTATTTTGTTTAAGCGTTAGTTTTGATGGGATAGCCATTTTATTTAAACAATATTTTTTTTTTACTTTAAAAAAAAAAAAATTATTTTAGATATCTTATCAGAAAAGTATTTCTTGAATATTCAGAACGATAGATGTAGTTTGATAAAAAATACTACTTAATTAAAAAAATACTTTGTACTTAAAAAACAGAGCTTCTACTTGAATATGAGTATCCATAAAACATAACGTTCAAACCAAATTAAAATAACAATATGTCGGATTTAATCAATTTGCTTTTTCTCTTCCGCCATTCTCTCTTTATATGAAGAAATATACTCTTAAGGTGTGCTCTATTTATGACGATTGTGTCTATCATGAAACAGCCTGTCGCCTCTAACTGTTGACTTCAATGTTCACTTTATATATATATATATATATATATATATATATATATATATATATATATATATATATATATATATATATATATTGTTGTAAGGGCAAAATTGTACAATCATATAACAGCAAAATTGTCCATTCCACAAAATGGTGAATATTTTTAAAAAAAAAACACTAAAGTAATTGTGTTTCTTTCCAGATTTCTAGATTAGGCGTTTATCCATCTTGGCACCATTTGTCGTAAAAATCACTGAAAACACTTTGAGTTACTCAGCTAGAAGGATACAGCGCTACTGTCTTCCAAATGGGCTATGGTGAGAGGAAAAGGATCGTTCAGGACTTCAGTATTGATACCAACATTCATACTGTGGCTTCCCTTTTCAAATTCAATTCAAGAAACACCAAGAGATCGGTGAATAAGTTTAAAAAGAGGCAAAAGTAGAAAGTAAACCTGGATCAGGAGGTGACAACAAGAATAGGGATCATCATTTCAATTTAGAGCGAAAGAGATCAACTAGAAATGATCAATCCATAAGACATTTGGCACGGAAGAGAAGAGTTTCAGTTATGACAGTCCAAAGAACAGTGAAAAAAGACTTGAAAATGAATTCGTACATGAGACATGTAGAGAAGGCGAAGATCATCTTTAATAAATTGGAAAAGGATCTTGCCATATATATATATATATATATATATATATATATATATATATATATATATATATATATAAAAGTGAACATAGACGTCAACACTTAGAGGCGACAGTCTGTTTCATGCTAGATGCAATCGTCAGGCCTGACGATTGCATCTAGCATGAAACAGACTGTCGCCTCTCAGTGTTGACTTCTATGTTCACTTTTATATTTACACAGGCTCTATCTCTGATATTGAGCACTTTATCCCATAAATATAGCACACTATAAGACTATATTTCTTCATATATATATATATATATATATATATATATATATATATATATATATATATATATATATATATTCACTTTATTTCAGTCTTTCATGAGCCTTAGCTATGATTAATTCATGACGAACACTTGCATTATTTACATTATTCGGAATTTTATCTTCACCTTCATTGCTATATTCACAACGTTTCGGCCGTTATGATTGAAATTTAAAATCGAACCCTTTATTCCGTCCACTAGAGTTAGATTGTTCTCGTTCCCCGTGTCATGCTTCTTCTGCGTGTTCCAGTTATTTCCCTTTAACTGAACTCTCTCACCCATGCTGCAGTGATATTGTAGTGAAGTGTACAGTATTTGTGTAGTCACTGGATGTAAAACCAACGCCTTTATGCACTGAGCCATGTGTCCTTTCAAAACATCTGTGTATGAATTTCTGGCATTTATAAACCTAGTGTCGCAGCCATCATTTTTTTAACACTGCTCATATTACAATATTTCTGTTATATTATTACATATTTTTTACCAGATCTTATATAGCATTTTTTTGTGTTATTCATTGCTTTCCTTATTACTGCTTCCAATATTGTATTTATTTCTACGCTTGGTCGGCTCAGGAGATTTTTTGGGCTTACCATATGTGTTGATTCTTTAGGTTTTCGTATTTTCCAGTAATCAACCTCATCACACAGGGGATGGGAGTTATCACTTTTCCTTCCATATGTGGTCAGCTATGCCTGACTTTTCTATTTCCCCACGTGTTACCGATTTACTATGTTCTTGCAGTCCTACCTTAAAGAGACGGTTTGTTTATAGTTTTTTACCACAGCTGCACGGGATGTCGTACACACAATCCTTAGCCATGTTCTCTTCTATCGGTAGTATTACACGGAAGAGGTGGTAGCGAAGTGTTAAAGCACTTTTGAAGATCGTCCTGATGTTATATGTGTTGACCATGTTCACCATAGTCTATGAATATAGAATCCAGCGCATTACATAATCTGTTCAATGAAACAACGTTAAAGATTAACACTCACGAGTTAGACACTCTACTGAATCTGACTATATCCCCAATACCACCAGCAGCTGTTCCGTAATTCTTCAGTCTTCGATAACAAAGGCTGGCAGTGAATATTCCGGAAAAGACATGGCCGCCTTTATACACGTCGCATTGAATATTTTGAACCTTTTGATTGGTTATACCTTCTATTGGTGAACTATAAAATGAGTCAGCTCATTTTGGCCGGCTCCCTAGTATACCAAGGTACCCAAAAACTCCAACAATATGGACAACAGATCTTTTGTATTCTATCCAATAATCCCTGCACATATGGACAAAAATCTTCCGTACTTGGCTTCATGAGTGGTGAATCAAAATTTGGACTGTTTGGTTAATTGGAAATAACTGAGACATCTAGAAGAGGCTTGTCACGTGAACAATCTACCTTGGTGGATGGAAAAAAAAGGATTCGGTTCGTAATTCCAATCACCTGAAAAAGGATAAAATAATTTTGCAGTTAAGGATTTACAAATGTTTCCTTTTAGCAGAACGGCTAATATAGCCTTTACAATTACCACAAACCGGAATTTAAGAGTGTACATGACCAACGCGGAAGTTTGGTCGTTGAAAATTTCTCAACCGGAACCGCTACCGAAAATTTTAACGTTATCTCAACATTCAAGCTAATGATTTTGTTCTTTTATTGCTGTAAAATGCTAATTTGCAAGATATTGCTCAGGAATTTAATCAGATCATTGACTTACACATCCGCAGAAATTTCAAGTGTTGAACATCGGATCGCTCAAAAGAGGTACATGAATATATGATGCAATATTGTGGTCACAGGATTCCTTTCATAGAAAACTGTAAAGAAAAGAAATGCCAGCTGCAATTGAAGAGACTTTGAGATTTAAGTTGCAAAATTATATATATATATATATATATATATATATATATATATATATGAGGCTTTGAAAACCTGAAATTTTCGACCATGTACGTAAGATAATTTCAATCTATGGAAGAGTCTCAATCAGAAGATATGTTTAAACACATGTGATACCCAGAGATTGGGCTGCATAAATAAGTCATGGGATGTTGGGTATGCAAAATGAGCCAGCCAAGTGAGTTACAAGTCTATTTGAATGCTCACAAGTAATTGTGTCGAATGGATATCTCGACGTTGATTTTGCAACATTTTCAGTCATCTAGTGATAAGATTTTGGAACCACTTGTCACTTCACGGAAAATAAATTACAAAACCTCCTATAGAATTTAGCGACAGAGTGCGAGAAGAAGGGACAAAACATAAACTACACGAAGACACAATCCATGGTCATCAGTAAAAGGCTGAGCCCAAAATGCGATTTACAGGTAGGGAACAATAGAATCAAGCAGGTGCGGAAATTTAGGAAGTGTTTTGACGGATGACAGTAAGCGCTACGCTGAGATTTGAAGACGCATTGAGATGGCCAAAGACGCATCCCCAAAACTAAGCAGAGTATTACGAGACAGGAGGAATTTATTGGTAACAAAGAAAAGGGTACTGAACTGCTACGTGATATCTGTCCTCCTTTACGGCAGCGAATGTTGGACGGTCTCCTCAAAGATGAAGAAGAAATTCAAGGCTACGGAGGTATGGTTCTACAGAAGGATGCTATGGGTATCATGGACCGAGCGTGTGAGCAAGGACGAGGTTTTGGTGAGGTTGCCAACAAGGAGGAAGCTTATACTTAACACCAGGAAGAGACAGCTGAAATAACTGGGACATGTAATAAGAACGGAGGGGTTGAAAAATATAATACACACAGGAAGATTAGAGGGAAAGGGAGACAAGGGAAAGCAACGCGTGATACACCTAGCGGGTTTAAGCAAATGGATGACAGAACAGCGTCTGAGTGAAGTGGAGAGATATGATCGCCTTCGTCCTGAAGGGACACGGCACATAAAAGAAGAAGAATGAAATATATTTACATATATTTCTTGTTCTTCACGACCTAACAAATCTAAAACGCAAACGTCTGTAAAACAAACAAAACAATTCTTCACTGTTATTTGGTTGGAGAGGGAAGTGATTTTAGTACCAGGCTATATTCAAAAGGGCCACACGCTTAATCCGAATTTTTGTCTGTTAGGCTGTACCAATTAAATGAAGCTTTAAAAAAATCATAGGAAAAGCCGCGGAAAGTGCTTTTCTTTTTTCGGGACAATGCAGCTACTCACACTGTTGACAAGATAATACCTGTTTAGAAATGTATGACGTTTGAGTCCTTCCCACCAGATCTCACTATACCTATTCTCTGTTTCCATAACATATAAGTGTTCTAAATATATATATATATATATATATATATATATATATATATATATATATATATATATATATATATTATTGTCATCCACATACAGACTGTTTCGCTGTATCACAGCTCTTCAGTGTGGCTAGAGGTCCGGTTGCCTCCAGCTAGGATCGAAATCCGACTGTCAGTCGGAAATTCTCCCACTAAGCCGTCGGCGCACGGCAGGGATGAAGGTGAATTTCAGCGTATTTATTTTTAGTTTTAGATAAACATACAGTGACCTACAGGACTCAATTCTGCCGACGAGTCATGCTATATTAGCTTTAATATTCACTGTTTACAAATCCACGCTTCCTTCCCCACAGACCTCAAACGAAATTTATTTTCAGGAGCCAATATTATTGTCATCCAATGTTTCGCTGTATCACAGCTCTTCAGTGTGGCTAGACGTCCGGTTGCCTCCAGCTAGGATAGAAACCCGACTGAATTGGCGCCAGTCGGAAATTCTACCACTAAGCCGTCGGCTTAAGGTGAATTTTAGCGTATTTATTTTTAGATTTAGATAAACACACAGTGACCTACTTGAAAATATATATATATATATATATATATATATATATATATATATATATATATATATATATATATATATATATATATATATATATATATGTATAAAATGTGTTCGAAATGTGTTAACTTAAGAAATGATACTGCATATGAAATTGCGTCTGTCTCTTAACTGAAAATAAATCCATTCTTCGTCAGGCTGAGAAATCTTTAACATTTCCTTGAACAGGGTGTCCATAAAGTTCGTCTGCACTTTAAAAAAATTATAACTTTATTTGTGTTTGCGATAAAAATAATTTGTAAAAAGGATTAGAAAGAAGTAATCTATATTTTTTAAGGTTTTATTGAAATTTTATTTTATGTCCTCCATCATTAGAAATACAAAAGGGTAATACGATTTTGCAGTTCACGGAAAACATTTGCCAACTGATTTACAGTAATGCCTGAAATCACATTAGTTATTTTAGCTATACTTAAAACTAGGTACATTAAACTTTATACCATTTTTTACAGATTATTTCTATCGTAAATACAAATAAAGTTATAAATGTTTTAAAGTGCACACGAACTTTATAGACAGCCTGTATTACTACTGCAGTGACTTTGATTACCACCCAATGTTTTTTATATACGTGACATTATGCTACCGTGAGGTAAGCTTTAAAAATAACCATCAGAGCACCCAACTCTTGTCCACTTATTCGCGAACTAGTCTCACAAATTATTAAAAGAATAAAACTGAACTGCTCTCTGTTATTTATCTAAGAGATCATTTTCTGCCTTGTAACAGCATGGCTGATGCTAACCCCCATGAGATTGACTCGTCTCGGGTTAACATTCCCAGCCTACACCCTTGTGCAAATTAACAGAAACAAAACAAATAATTCTGTTTTTATTTACTTTTTTGTATTTCCCAATGAAACATGACCCAGTGCACATGTTATTACTTTCTATCTCCATTTCAAGAAGTCGTTCCTTGCAGGTTGACCACAGATTCTTGATTGGATTTAAATCAGGAGAGTTTCCAAGCCAGTCGGTAGTACTTTGATTTGCTCATTGGTAAGACTATATTGAATTCATTGCTAGGCCAGCTGCCAAGAAAGTTGGTTCAATTTATCGTGCTAGATAATTTTTCTCTGCAGAATCTATCTTACATATACACGGGGCGGCTGGTATTTGAGGACAGATTTTATGGATTAGTAAAAAACTTGCTGAACAAATGAATATAATTATATTTGATTACAAACAAGTAAACATGAAATTTAGCTAACTATTGTTTAATTTTATTCAATAAAAACACCACTAGAATCAATAACTTCCTCTACACGAGGTTTAAATCGGCTGCAATGTCTGATTAATTGGTTTTTATTTATGTTAGACATTACTCGAATTATTGCAGCTTTAAGAGAGTATTTGGTGTTAACCTCAATGTAAGTAGCAGTATTTACTCTAAGACCTTGTGGGAAAAAGTGAGGTGGCATAACGTCCTTCATTGCTAACAACACTTGATAGACATTTCGTGCGCATCACTTCTGTTAAGTTTTTGATCTTGATCAAAATTTTTCTTATCTGAGAAAAGCGCAAAACACACCAGTTTCTGAAGGATTTTTAAGTTTGTTTAAAAGTCTTTTGGATCTGATTGAACTTTTTTTTTTCTTTTTTTTTTCAGACATAAATTGACCTTTCTTCATCACGTAGAACTAGTATCGAATGTCTTCATGAACACTCCTTCTGATTGTTTTTTCAGACGCAGCTTTTTGGCAATTGACCTCATTGATTGACCTCCGTTTCATCAGATCTATGCTTGACTTCCTGAATAAATTTGGATGTTCTGACTTTATCAGGACGTGCAGAATGTCTTTTACGTTTTGATACAGACATTGGCGAACTGTCAGCGTCTTCTAACTCTTTTCGTATCTTGTGGACAAACGATCTTGCAAGTTTGTGGAAGCGTGCAATATCCAAATCGCTATGATCAGACTTTAATGCCACAATCACAGCATGCCTTTCCATTTCATTTGATATCATAGGGTTTGCCATTCTTGATTTCAGAAAAATAAAAGCATTAGAAGTTAGTGGGAATCAGTATTAATCTTAAATCTGAATGTCCTCAAATACCAGCCGCATCCTGTATATAAGTCTAACATTCGTCCATGCTTAGAATATTTCTACCGCAAGTTGTCCGGTGTTCCTGCTGTTTATTGAGAGATCCTTGATAAAATCCGAAGAATCAGCAATATTATTGAACCTGACTCGACACATCGGCTTCAGTTTCTTTCTCATTCCCGTGACGTTGCTTCCCTGTGCAATTCTATAAATACTTTCGTGGTAATTGTTCGGAAGAAATCTTTGATAAGGCACCTAGACTTTATGAATTTAAACACAGTACAAGACTGTCAAAAATGCCTCATCAATTTACACTCAAATTGGCTAGATGTAACCTTATATTCTAAGCTAAGAGTTTCTCTTCGCGTACTTCTTGCTTGCGGAACTCTCTTCCGGTTGCGTGCTTTGCAGCCAAGTTTGATCTTCAAAAATCTAAATGCAATGTCCATCGTTATCAAATTTCTTCCTGATTACCCTTCCTTCATAATCTTTTGTTTTCAAATTTTTTCATACCCAATTAACTTTTTCATTTTGCATTTATCAATTTCGTGGAAAGGATACAAATTTGTGAGATCCATAAATTTTACGTTTTGAAAGAGTAAGCCATTTAAAAATATATAATTTCTTTAAACTATATCCATGTCCTGGTAAGACGATAAACTACATCCGGCCACAATACCTTTCATCAGAAGTTTGCAATGTCATCCACTGTCACCCTTCTGTCAGACTGAATGAGGTCAATGACTGATTCGATAAACTCAGGAGACCTCACTTCTGTAGGCCTCCAAGGCCTGTCTTCATCCTCAACACTGCTCCGTCCTTCTTTAAACAATTTAGCACACTTGTAGACATTTTTTTGGCTGGAACATGTGGCACCATACACAGTTGACATTCTCCCATGAATCTCAACTGGTTTGCACACTTCAGCAACCAACATTTTGATAACTGACCGCTGTTCAATCCTGGAGCATGCTTCTTGGTCGGCCCTCTTTGTTAATCGCCAAAACACGCAAAGTCTTTTATTCTGCAAAAGAAATTAAATACGTGTGAAAAAGAAGTAAAACAAAAACTAAATAAAAAAGTTCAAGCTTAGAAGTCCTTATACCGAAAAATTCACCTTATTTATTGAATGACCCTCGTATTTGCGCCTAAACAAGAATTCTAATTCCGAGACGATATCAATTATAAAACACGTACATCTACTTTCTGAACTTATGGTTAGCAACGTGTATATGGATACAACAAGTGTTGCTTCTGAATAAAAAGGGAAGAAGTTACCTTTTTTCCGGCCTGGGTAAGACGATAAACTACATCCGACAGCAAGACCTTTGATCAGAAGGTTTTGTGGAGCGTGAAACAATCTTTTAATTGCTGTTAATCCAAGGTCCAACTAACCCGGGTGGTAGCACCCGTTAGGGTCCCAGCTATGGACAAATATTTACTCCCCCGCCAAGGGTCAAACTCAAAACTCTATGAAAATAGAAAAATAGGTTTTAATACCAGTAATAATTTTTTGAAATTTTTTTACCAGTAATACATTTTTGAAAAAAAAAATATTACCAGCAATACATTTTGGAAAATAAAAATATTTACCAACAATACAATTTTGAAAAAAAATTACCCACAATATATTTTTTAAAGATATATTGCCAGCAATAAAATGTCGGCATTAAATAACTCATTGAGGTTGATATGCCGTAAAACAAACCAAACCAAACCAGTATTTTTTGTTGTTGTTGAAAACTGACTGGATTTAATGTCGATATAAATTAAGCAATTTGCTGGCTTTTCATACCACCTTACGACTATACAGTCATTCCTCACTACTGCTTTATAGGAAACAAAATATTTGGGGTAGTCGAGGAAATGTTGCGTATCCAGGAATTAGGCAATACTCAACACAGAATTAGTTAAGAATTCATTTCAGTCGGAAATATTGTTATAATTAGGAAGAAAGTAACAGTCAATGTTTACGAACTAAAACAATGGTTAATGATAAAATAAGAATATGTTTAATTTAAACGCATTTTTAATGTTTGTGTTATAGATATACGTTGAAAATTGCTTTTTATAATGGAACTGCATTGAACATGCAATAGAATGGAATTTTCACAGCGCAGAAATAAATGCAAGCGTAACTGACAGAATATTAACAATTATATTTACACTTATGATTTCTCAGAACACTTTTATTATAAAATTGCTTCGTCCGCCGCAAGGAAAGTTGGCTCCCTGTGACGGGCCAGGAAAAATTTCTCCCCGGAATTGATCCTTCAAATCTATAAATCAACCATTGGCCCTTGCATAGAGTATTGCTGCCATATATGATGCGGAGGCCCTTCTGTTTGTCTCAAGGTTTTGATAAAATCCAGAAACGGATATGCAATGTAAGTGGCCCTGATCTGGCATCTCGTCTGCAGTCGCTCTCTCACAGACGCGCCGTCGCCTCTCTCTGTCTTTTTTTCATAAATACTTTCACGGTAATTGCTCGGACGAGCTGCTTTCGCTGGTTCGCAGACTTCATGAATTCAAGCGTCCTACGAGGCTGGCATGCCGCTCTCACCCTTTCACTGTTGAAACTGTTAAATGTAGCCGTCTCTTCTACTCCAATAGCTTCATATCTCGCACCTCTCGCTTGTGGAACTCCCTTCCCTATTCCTGTTTCCCTGATAGCTATAATCTCCTACTATTCAAATGTAATGTCAATCGACATCTCCAGTTGCCTTGATCTATCCACTATCCTTCTCCTCATCCTTTCCTCTATCACTCCTGTCTAGTCTCGCTCCAAATATTCTGTAATCTCTTGCGTGCTAGTGGCTTACCGCCTTGCTTGGGGTGAAATGCTTAAAAAAAGAAGGGAGGGGACTATTTTTTAAAGATTTGCCATGCAAATTGTTTTACTATAGATATTCATTGAAATCTATAATGCAGTAATTGTTAGATGCATAATCTTTATTTTCCTTAGATGAATCATTGTCAACAATTATTATTAACTTGTCAGTAGCATTTACTTTGATCTTAATCCAACATTTAAGATGGACGAAAGTTATTATTTTAATAATAATTATTATTATTTCTGAGATTTTCAGCTGACAGTTATTAATAAGCGTTAGTAAGAAAAATGCTGTAAAATGTCTATTAATGTATTATAGTTTAAATCGATACTTGGCATCCTGACTGCGATTAAATAATGAAGAGATTAATATTGCATTAACAGTATTTTGAAGACAACAATGATTTTCCAGAAAAGAGCGTGAAAGAGAAGGCTTCATACCTTTTCAAAAGGTATTTACTCATAACGAACCCGACTGGTATTTGAATTCATTTCCCATTCCGGATGAATATCCATTACGCCACCTGCACATCCATATATACAAAGGATTGAAGCAAAGTCATTAATAGGACAGGCTGCTTTATTTATGATCTTTGATTCATCATCAACCTATTGGAAGTCAAATGATGCTGACTCCCATTGGTATCGCTGACAAAGAAGCGGTTTGTGGGAAGAATCTGTTCAAATGGAACTTACAAATGGTATATGAAAGTAATTTGGGTGGTTCGCTAAAACCTTCGTGGTATGACATGTGTTATCCGTGAAGGTGAGGACTGGTGCAAATAAGGAATTGAGTTAGTTAGAACACTTTCCATGGAAATAGCGATAGAGAATCGAAAGCTTGCAAAGTTTCGTCTGTAGAAAAGATGTAGATTAGAAGTAATACATTACCCATATAATAATAGTAGTACTACATTACCTATATAATATTAGTAGTAATACATTACCTATATAGTAATATTAGTAATACATTACCTATATAATAATAGTAGTAATACATTATCCTTATAGTAATAGTAGTAATACATTACCTATATAGTAATATTAGTAATACATTACCTATATAATATTAGTAGTAATACATTATCCTTATAGTAATAGTAGTAATACATTACCCATCTAGACGCTTTAGGACTCTATCGAAACTAGAATGGTAAGACTGACAAGCCCCTCTCAATATATGATAACAGTACACATCTTCGCCCTGATGTGGTACTTTTAAGTGCAGAGGAATCAGGTATTTGCTGGAGCAGTAACCGACCCATTTTCCAGCGAAATTGGAAGATTTCGTAAAACATATAAGTACAGTTTTCGGAATAGAGCGTTGCAGCAATGAGCAGACTGTCAGGGAAGAACAGAGTGGGGAGTACAGACGCCCTAGATGGTAAGGGAAGACAGGCATCAACACCTCATGCTGTCGCCATTAGCGAAGATATAGTCGGATGCGACGTTTTATTGAGTGATAGGAAGTACAAGACGAAGATTCCATTGATGCGTATTCGTCAAATATTATTGTGGGCAAAACAAAGAACATATAAGCCTCAAGGCACAGTGAATGTATATTTTCATCTCAAAACAGTGATCGATCAACAAGTCTGTGAACTTTCCACATGAACTTTAACGTCTTCAATGAACTCATAACATTTCCTCTACACGTACAGTCATCTTTCTTTTTCTTTTCATTTTTTTCTTTTTTTGGTTGATGCTAATTTGAAATGTTATTATTTAAGACTCCTTTACGACCGTGGGATATTGTCACAATATTAGTACGATGGAGTTTCAAATATTACATTTAAAACATTATAGATATATCATTTAGTACTTTTAAAAGTTGTTTGTTATATACTTCCTCGAGTGTTCTTTCTCGTTTTTATAAGATGGATAAAAATGAAAAAAAGATTTTATTTTTGAAAAATCAAACTAAAATGTTAATATAAAAAAATGATATATAAGTATAAAAAATTTAACTAAGCGCAAATAGATTTCAGTTTATTTACAGTAAAGAAATATAACTACTTGTAAGCCACGCAAATATGATGACTAAAACAAGAAACACATTATATTTACTAGCGCCTAGCAGCATGGCCCGGCGTTGCCCGTGCTTGATTCAAAAATCGTACGACTCATACAGCAATCGCTTTCACTTGACTTAAAATATTTTTGCCTTTAAAGGAGTGCCCTTTGCCGTGCTGATGTTGCTACATGCCTTACTTCTTGCCTATCTCACACTGCGAGTTTTTTCTAAGCTCTATACTAAACATTAAATCTGTTACGAAAAAAGAACTAAACAAAATGAACACAAAACGATCAGCTTTAAAAAAAGGACTCGTAACTGGAAAACCCGAATGAAAAAAGAATGTTAACAACAAATACTTTTTCACAGTTCTGCGGAATCAGAATCAACGTTGAGTTTAAGCAAGCGAATGAGCAAATTGGAGTAAAGTACCATGCAGATTTAAATTTTTTCCACTCGTGACGGATGCAGCTATCGATTTTTTTGCATGCTAGCATGCTAGTTAACATTCGTGTCAGCCAGCTGTTGGCTCTCACGCTGGCCAATAGAATCTTCCTGCCTATTCGTGGCAGCCAGCTATAGGCTCTCACTCTAGCCAGTAGAAAACGGCCGCAAACTACATGAAAACTGCCTTAGCAGCATGAAAAAATCGATTATTTCCACTATCGATGGGAGTTGGGAAATGCAAAATGGGTCTTGGTTTATTAACTAACTTGGAGCATGTGCATGTAAATTTTGCTGCAAATCCATCGAAAATTGCGGCCGTGCATTCGTTGCACACACACACACACACACACACACACACACACACACACACACACACACACACACACACACACACACACATCCTGCCTTTTATAGATAGAGATAAGGATTGTAAAATACCGACTAATGATGAAAATATGATATGCTACTTATTAAAAATGATCGATGAACTTTTCTTGTGCTTTTCAAACACGACGGATTAAATATCAGATTATATGAATTTGTGTTTAATATATCATGCATTTTTAAAGCAATTTTGTTATTATCCATTTTATGGACTGAATGAAAGCGAAAGATTAAAATTTGATTTTTCCTTGTTCAGTTATTCGGACAACCTATAACGTTTAATTTATAGCAATATTTTCTGCATTTGTAGTTTCCAGTGTTTATCAGAAAAAGTTTAACAGAATATGGTCGAGTAGTTCAGCCCGTCGTAATTTATCAAGCCCGAACGTAACTACCCATTGAATATAGTAACTGATCCTTGTGTAATCTTGATGAAAATGTATTTTTCCTCGAATTGTATGACGGTTCGAATAGTAAGAATTGGTGAATGAGCACGTGGCCAAACCACAATTCTATGTCAATTACCCAAGACTAGGAACTAGAAAATATTTCACCCATTGCCAGACTTGAAAGCTAACGGTAAACCTTCACCCGACGATATATATATATATATATATATATATATATATATATATATATATATATATATATATATATATATATATATAATTTTAGATGGAGTATATCTGTAAAATAACAATATGAACAAAAACAAAAGGAAAACTTAGCTGATGCGTTTCATTCTCTAAGCAAAATTTTCCTTGATAATATCCTTTATAGGACGAAACACGTCGGTTAAGATAAGTTTTCTTTTCTGTCTTTATTCATATATATACAAATTTTGGTCTGTAACATATATATATATATATATATATATATATATATATATATATAGTCAAACCTAATGAGCCAGACACACCTACCAAGGTTTCACTTAGTCAGATCGTCAGGGTCGACGATCTGCCTAAGTGAAACCTTGGTAGGTGTGTCTGGCTCATTAGGTTTGACTAGGTTTGCTCTACGCTTGTATTGAGCTCTTTAGTTAGTTGTTTACTCGTATCGGGGTTTTTTCTTTGGGCCTTGAACCTGTATCTGTGCGATTATTTTCGACAGACTTTCATGTTCCTGGCTCTTTCTTTTTTTCCTTCGTGATTGATTTGGCTGTTGTTAAATCAAGAGTTCGAAGGTTTTTCGACACGAGTATAGTTACCTATATTATATATATATATATATATATATATATATATATATATATATATATATATATATATATATATATATATATATATATGTATACCAGAAACCAATGATTTGTGATGCAACCCTCTGGCTATAATAATTAGTGAGTTTCTTCTTATTTTCTCTACCTAACCCCCTACGAAGTAACAAGTTTCTGCATGCACTCAGCAAGATTAACAATTGTCATCTTGATAAAACAGGGAAACAAAGCCAAAAGCGTAAGGGGAATATATGCGTCCATCTTACAAGTAAATGATAAAAGCCTTGAGAGAAATTCTCTCTGGCTGTTCTAAGGCTCCTACATATTTACTTTTATACTTGTCAAAAATTTCCTTATTACTAGAGTTGGTGGAAGACTTAAATTGGACCGATTTACATAAATTGGTTAGAATTCTAGGATGGTGGTTTATATTGATTGTCGACGTATCTGTGGTTGTATAGGTCTTTTGTGCATGGTTTATAAAGTCCATTAGACAGGTCCGAGGTTACATTCTGAAAGTTGATCACTTTAGCATTGATGATGGTGATGGTGGTAATACTCAGACCATGAGTTATTAAAGAAAAAATTAAACAGGCATTTCCTTAGAAGGTCTGTTTTTTTGTGCACGTGATTTACGAAGCTGGAATATACTGTCGTCTCTATAGAGCCCGGTATTTCTTTTACATCAAGGATGCACCTTATTCTCCAAAGTAGTAGAATCCCTGCCAATTCACAAGCCTCCACTGAGTCAAATGCATCCATAGTAATACAAAAATCTGGGTTGTTTCTATTAGTCCACGAGCAATCATCATGGAATAGAATCCGTTTTTGTGCCTGTTTTATGATATATCATGCTTGCTTATGGTACAGAAATTATTAGCTAGATTTATAACAGCCATCGGCATCTCGCCGGTGATAGATAGGTAGAAGTTACAAATATCAAATTTGATAAAAGAAGATTCACTTTTCTTTATTATTTTTCACAAAAATAAAAAATAAAAATGTTCAATGAATGGCGTCGGCTTTGCTACGCCACTGGTTGATTCCGAAAGCATTTTTCGTCTGTCTGCAGGCTCTTTCCGTGATTGCCTTGCTTATTTTACTGATATTATTTTTGGATAGATTGAGGAGTCGGTATTGTGGTTTGTGAGAGAGATAATCTTTATGGTTCTCCATTGTGATAAATGCGTTCTGTTTATGTTTATGTAAATTATGAACTTTATCATCGATGTTTAACACTGTGTCTGTTTTTTCTGGTCTCGCTGTTGATGATATTTTCCCAATGGACAGACATGTTTTGATAAATCATATTAACTTCTCTGTTAGTGGCTTTAAGATATGCATTGACATTGATATGGTAGTGGTTGCCCAATTTGTCTGACTTGATAATAATCTTATCAGATTTGTTGATTGTGGCAATGTCTTTATTCATTTTATTCTGTAGGTAATTAGTGGTATTTATGAATTTAATCTTATTTATAACAGAGAAGACCAGGAGTTTCTCATCATTTGGCGGTATTCTTTGTGACTTAGTTCCCCAAAATTTGGTTTAATTCCGGTTGATATGATCGTATTTGTGCTTCGCGAAGAATAGTTCCCATGTCATCCTGTTTATGACAAATTCTATCTTGTGTAAAACTGTCACTTCATAATAGTGTTTTTTTGTTTGTTTGTTTTATGTTTACCGGGGACCATGATGTTCTTAGTGGAATAATCCAGCTTAAATGGTTTCATATTCCGGTGATGGTTTCGGTAGAAGGTATAAAGGTTAGATTTCACCTATAATAGTGTTCGACTAAAAGAAGTAAAATATGAATAGAATCAAATAAATAAATATAAATAAATGTACATGTAAGTACTCACACAAACACACGCACAAACACACACACACACACATATATATATTAATGCATGTTTCATTAAATAATATAGACAAGTGTTGTCTATTTATTTTAAGCAAATTCCTTTCATATCGTCTGATAAGCTTAATAACATTATCATTGAAGGACGAAAGAAATGGCTTCTGTTATCAATTAAGCATATATGTGGAGTTTTCTTACTTTATTTTGTTCAGGTTTGGTTTCAACTGTTTTATGTATATAGCTTCAAGAATTTTTACTTTTTGCTTATTGTTTTCATGTTTAAGTATAGTTGTTTTGTCAATAAACATTTTCCGGAATTGTGTATGCGGCCAGGCATATTGTTTTAAATTCCTAAAAATGTTAGAATTATCATTCAGATGTAGAGTCAAACGTCGCGAAAGCGTGTTTGTAGTGTGACCAACATGAATATTATTTAATACGTTGGAGATACAATCTCCCAGAGGGCACGTACATTTGTAAATTATGTTAGTTTTTTTGCAAATCGGTAACGGGGGAAGTGGTAAGAACCTAACCTGAACAAAATGAATTATGAAAAATTCACAAATATACATAAATGCCTATAATTGTTAACAGAAGCTACTGGTTTATACCGACGGCTTCCCATACTTAACAATTCTCGTTTTCACTCTCGCGTGTTCTTGTCTAGTGTCATGGGCCTCGGTGCGATTTTCGCTTCCAGTGGCTCGTATGCACGAGTTTGTCGTTGCTTGGAAATCTTCCATGTAAACAGAGCAGACTATCATTGTTGCTATGTCCGTGCATTATTTAATTTATTGAAATGTAATTGTCATCTTTTATGATGGCTTATGTCAGCCGAAAGCTTAGACAGGATTAAAAAATATGTATCAATATGATGATTTTCTTTCGTCTTTCAATGGTAATGTTATTAAGCTTATCAGACGATATGAAAGAAATTTGCTTAAAATAAATAGACAAAATTTGTCTATATTATTTAATGAAACATGCATTAATGAAAAAATGCTTCCTAAATACACACTATATATATGCTAATAATAATGCCCGGCGTTGCCCTGGAATAAACTTCCTATGAATGAAAGGTCATAACCACCATACTCATTTTGTACACGCATGTAAGGCTGAAGTCTAGTAGAAGTGATGGCCGCTCACGTAAAAAACGTAATGTACACTAGTTGTCGGTATTCATCAGCACAACAGAAGAAAAAATTGTAAGGCTTAAAAGGAAGCAATGGACAGCCATGGTAGCATCAGCCGTTTGCCATTACTAATACACCTCCAATTAAATGTTGTCAAGTTCAATACGAATACGGGCCTTAGGAAGTTTTTGGTGAGTTGGGACAGATGGCTTTGTATTCCGATAGGGTGGTTTTATCATCCCTGAGTGCAAGACATTACATGAAGCACTGTGTCAATTGCAACGTAGTAAAAAACGCAGTAGCACAAAAGACGGCGCTACCACTGCCGCAAACAGAACCACATAACAGAAGTATGAGAAGGTACCGGGGCGAGTACTTGTAAATGGCACAATTTTTTTTGTAGTTTTTAATAGCCAGTTGAGGCGAGCATGAAGCGCAAGCACCCTTATGGTAAGCAGCCCTTATGGTAAGGGGAGAAACACACCAACGTTGTAAGGCAGAGAATGCATATTATAACACTGTATGCTGCTATATTTTTATTATCCCACTTCTTTTTTGCTGAGGCCTGAATTGCGTGGACGCACTCGACTTCTCTGACAATTAAACGAATCCACCTTCCCACGTATTGGTTTTGTGTTGCAACTGAATATGGTTACGTGGTCGACATGTAAGTGCGAATGCAGCTATGGTGGGGTTTAAGTGATAAGGGAGCATCTGGTGAGCAAGACAACCTTTAATGAAATGTCTTAGTAATAGCAAATGGATACTACGACGACCTTTAAATAAACCGGGTTAAAAAATGAAGGAACCTACGATGCAGCTGACATAAAGATGTGTACATTGCGTTTAAACGTGACCGACCATGGGCTATAGGACTTCTGCGTTGGTAATATTTTTGGCTTTGTTTGTTGGAGAGTAAACGTAAACGTTATCCTTACTCCCGACTCGGGAGCAGCCTACGTAAAGCTGTCCAAGGGCGAAACGCTGTTAAATGCAGAACCGAGATGCTGAGCGTCTGTCCTTGCGGTTTGGCCATTGTTGTTGAGCCGTGCTCGCCGTACCCCAGGGCTTTCTGAAGCTCTGGCTGGCGCAGTAGATCTGGAATTCCTCAAACGACGATTAGCGGTCTGCACAGGACTTTCTAATGTTCTGGCAGACGCAGTAGCGCTGCCATTTCTTAAACAACGAATAGCGGTTTGTTGATGTTATTCTGAAACCCTGGAAGATGCCCTAGCATTCCTAAGACGAAGCGAAGTGGTTTGTTCAGGGCTTTCGACAGCTCTAGAACATACTGTAGCGCTGGCATTTCTTAAACGTCGAAGGATTGTCTGTGTTGGGGACTCGGAAGCCCTGGCCCTAGAATCCCGTATTGCGTCCTGTGAATTATGTCATCACGACACGCTAGACTTTCAACTGAAGTGCGTTTAGTACAGATCTGATGCTACTGATGCCAGCCTTTCAGTCCGTTCAGCGGTACTTTCCGTGGAGATGCGGGCAGCAGAGCGTGAAGCCATCTGAGAAAGGCGCAACGAACTTTGCTTTGTGGTTTTACTTGCCCTTGCTGCTGTTGTAGCGGAGGCAGCAGCCGTGCGCCGTACAAAAAGTTTTCTTCTCTTAGGCGGCATTTCAACCAATTTTAAAAAGGCAAACGGAATAAAAGGTATGTATGTTTTCTGAGTGCCAAAAATACGTGTAGTCTAAACGTAGGCAGGTTAGAGGGATCTCAAAAATGTATGTAACTGTATCAAAAGGGGATCGAAGACAAAAAAGTGAAGTTTAAAAAATTCAACTAAATGTAAAACGGTAGTAGGTAATTTGGGAAGTAAATTCGATAAACGCGGACACGGATGTAGTTATAACTGAGAACTAAAAAAGTTTGGACACGTAATCAACAACTTGCGGTTTCCGTAAGATGTGAATGAAATGAGCCAAGTGCCGGACAGTAATCGCAGAAGTGCGAACACGCGTGCGAGTCATGGTATAAAAAGGCGGTTCGCCGGTTGACCTTGAGCGCACATACTAAGGTAACTACGTACGCACGTGCACACGCGTGCGTAAGAGAACTGCTCGTGCGTATGATTGGATAGATCCAAGGATAAACGCTTGCAAACCGTGCCAATGAGCTCGCAGACGCGATTGGTTAACCTCCAGCTGGGTTAGTCAAAGCAGTGCATAGTGGCGGATGATGTTTCAAAGTAGCATCTGGCAACTTTATTGTATCAGGTTTTTTATTGATAAATATGAAAGCTATGTAGTTCCTTATTCCAAAATAGGCATTGCTTTTTTGATTTACGTCGTCACCGATATAGCGCAGTCTCTCACAGTCAGCCAATCAGAAAATAGGATTTTCAAGCTTCATTTTTCCTTGAAAATTTTAAGCAACCAGGAGATGTGAGGTAATTTTATTGATCTATAGTTGAAAATACAAGCGTTTTTACACTTCTTAGGAACAAAATTTGAAGCAATGTTAATTTCATTTACTGATGGATGATGGGGGAATTTAAGTAACACGAATTTAGATGAAAACGCACGAGAACCTTTTGTGGCAGCGATGTGCAGTAGTAAAATTATACCGAGTAGGTGCCTTTTGCTACACGTAAGTCAGAAAAGACATAAATGTTCCCCGGTGTCGCCTCGTTTGACAAAAATGCAATCAAATGGTAAAAATTAGGGAAATTGGACAATAAAGGGGAGCCGATTCTGCCCACTTGGCTTAAAAGTGGTGGCATGAATTGGCATGAAATGTGTTAGTGATTGCTCACTGAATTCAATCCTATGCTTTAGTAGGCTAAATGGGCTACAGACACCTGAAAAGCAGCAGTTTCACCTTGTTTTACTGATTTTTCTGGTAAAATTTGTTATATTGCTATGTAAATCCCTTTTAAAATGACCTTCACGTTTACTTTAATGTGCAAATGCAGAAAACATGGAAAGTAATGCATGCCTGCATTGAAACATTAAAAGATCCTTTTTTAAAAACCATGGTATGAGTGTTAAATCCTGAAATAAAAGTAGGCTACCTGAAACCTCTACCCCATTTGGGATGCTTGATGCGTGCACGCGTGACACCCTCCATTCACACATGATCTCGCATGACCCCGAAGCGTGAATAGGCCAATCAGCAGCAACCATTACGCATCGCGCGAGCCACGCGTGACTAATAACATTGGCCTTTATAGCGCAATGTTCGACTACGACAGAAATCCTTCATTGTGATAACTTTTGCATCCGAAACCAAAATATGGCCATTCTTGTCCTTTCTTATTCCCATATAAGCACTTAAATCCGACTTTTTTTTTCTAATTATGCGACCGCTATTAATTCTGACATGAAAAGTTCCCATATCTGCTTGTGTGCAGTGAACGCACATAATTACACAGACGTGCGTCCGATCAAAAATGAAAAATCGATAATATTGATTTAAATCAATTTTGGCGCCATCAAAACCTCTGCAGGACCATTAGCAGCAACTGGGTCAAATTTGGTTGAAATCAAACATATTAACGAACACACACACACACACACACACACACACACACACACACACACACACACACACACACGCACGCACGCACGATCGCACGCACGCATACACACACATTCTGCTTTTTTTTCATATGTATATGATGATATATCATTTGGCGTAAACAAAACAATACTCAATGCAATATGCAACAGAGATTTTAAGTATATATTAATAAATATACAGAATAACCCATTGATTTTAGCATTATCCTTATTGATATAGCCTTCAGGAAAAGAAAATCCCTGCGGTCTGAAAATACTTTTGATAAATGCTTCAAATTTGGGGCTATTTCGCTAGGCATCAGGAATCCGTACCTGTGCTAGGTGGTCAATGGTCCCACTAAAGGATTCATCCACTCTTCGACGGGTACCATGACGCTACACAATGCGCGCTATTTTTATTTGATAATCCAGTATTGTCAGTCGCATACTGTGGTTATCACTTCTTAAAGCGAAGAAAATAAAGACAAAAACTGTCCAACACTTGAATATATTTTTTTATTATGCTGTTCCTTGATATAAAGTTTCTGACATGCGCCATCTTCAGAGTAGTTATATGGACACAATAATATTCTATGTCAAACATAAAAGAATATCGTCTTTGATAATGAATACCTTTGTCTAAATACCCATATATTTGTGAATATTTATTTAGAACAGAATTTCAAGATGTGTTTACTACCAAAATTTCAATAATCAATAAAATGTTTGGTTTAAATTAAAATTTTAATTTATTTTTTCTCTGCATAACTCATATTTTCTGAACCTTATACATTTTCGTTTTCATTTTTCGATTATTTTTTTTCTCCAACAATAAAAAACAAATGAGCTACCAAATCCTCCTGAAATGGGACAATGATCATTGTTCACTCGAGAAGAAAGAGATTGCTTGTTCTGAATTTTAGCTTTAACCTGAGCGTGAAACGTGACCACTGGCGCCGCCTTTTCAGTTTATCAACAGGGTATGTGTATAATTTTGTTTAACTTGACGATATCACTGTTTGTCGAATCGAGCGGACGTGACGAAGTGCAAAAATGTCTGCCCTTCAGCTTGTAACGATTCGAAATTTTAACTAGTGTCGACGCTAAGATGTTGATCATTTATTCATTTATGCTTCGCCATCTTTGCTCGTTTGCCATCGCGGTAGACCGACAGGCAACGGACGATGCTGGTTTATTAGGGAGGCCAATGACTTTGCTGTAAATCAGAAATGCATTCTTATTCTGTAATTGACACTATTCCAACATGTGCTGAATCACTTTAAAAAGACGCGGGTACACTCTAATCATCAGATATGTGTAGCTGCTTTCAAAGACATGATCAGTATTATTCATCTTGATCAAGATCATGAGTCTTGTAAATCATTATTGCCGAAGGGGCACCAAATGTACTGCATCCATAGCAACAGTGGTTGTGTTTAAACCAAGAGAGTCTGACGGAGCCCATCTCTGTTCCTTTTGATTTTCCTGTCTTTCTAGACTGGTAGACCTACCTTGTCTATAGCATTATGTACTGTGTTTTAATTCACACAGGTTTTCCTTCACTCATGTTGGTTACCCTATCACCCAAGCTAAAAAACAACACTATATTTTATTATAACAATTTGAATTTAGATACTGTATTTTCAGGTTTACGAGACGCACTTTTTTTCCCCTAAAAATACCCTTAAAACTACGTGTGCGTTTTCCAAGAGGAGTGTAAGGCAACGTCCAGATTCAAGTAAGCTTGGACATTCACTTAACTGATTTGACTGATAGGGACGAGTATTTGCGTGCTGTGTCATAACACTATAATGTTAGCTATCTATCTAATAATTTTTTTTCTTAGAAATTTCTTTAAAATTAAGGGTGCGTCTTCGATGTCGCAGTATTTTGTAAGCCGGAAAATACGGTATTCCATTCTCGTAGACAAATTGATCTACCAAGTCTAAAGAAAGAAGTCTGTAACATCAATTACTTAGAGGCAGTTTAGAGCTTTCCTTCTTTCATATTAGTTGTTCTACAACCAATGGGTTTGAGCGAAAACTTTTGTATTATTTACTAGGTATTTAATTAGTTTTTCGTCTCCTAGACTGGCGGAAATCTAAGGTATGTGATCTAAGCCTACACTGCTCTGTATCTGTTTTTTAAAGGTCCTTAGCGCAAAAGGAACGGAAAACGTTTGGTCGGAATTTGAAGAGAAGTCGAGGTTCAATGTTTCCTTGTTAGGATTGGTTTTCAAGTTCACTCTAAAGTCTAAAGTCTATACTTCTAAAATCTCCGCCTAGACACTGAAATTTACTAATTTTTATTTACTATTTATTTATTTTACTTAAATAGGAGTAGATAGGTTCACCTCTCGTCTGGTTTGCAGACAACCCTTGTCTTTTGAATAAGGGTAGAGACGACCCCTTTTTTCCTGTTTACGAATGGGTTTCCAGTTCGTCTTAAAGTCTACTTCAACTCTATACTTGTAATGTCTCCGCCTAGACTCTGAAATTTTAATTAACTATTAATTTTTCCTCAATAGTAGTAGATAGGTTTCCCTAAAGTAAGATTCACACTCCTCCCCAGTCTTTTGAACAGTATAACAGTTCATCTCTTGTTTTTTTCTTTCTTTAGGACTGGGTTTCCATTTCCTTCTAAAGTACTTTTTTTTTCTTTCACTCCCATTAATCATTTGTGCCTCAGTGGTATTATCACCTTGCTCAGGGTGAATAAATTAAAAAAAAACATTTGCACTAACAGCAAATTTATTTTGACGAGATAAAATATTACAGATGGTTTTATGTACCCTTGCTCTATCGCACTGGTCCGTTTCGAATATATAGGAAAATTTCAAAAAGTCTATTTCAAAGGAAGGATGAAGTGAAGTTTGAAGATTTCAGCTCTTATCCCGAGGCGCGTTAAGGGTTCAAGTAGAAGGTTTAACGGTTTTAATATTTACATTTTTATCTTTATCCGAAAATAGTAACAGTCCAATTATTATATTCATTATTTATATTCTGATTAATATCCCCATCTTCGTTGTTATTATTGTCACCACGTTTAATCCGTTGTAGACCCTTGTTTCTTCAAGTTTCTGTCTCTCTGGGCAATTGGGGAATTTAATCTACAGGGGATTATGTTCATGTTTAGGGGTACAAAGCATTGCCCGTCTACTTCTTATTTAGTATTGCTCAGCTATTGTTTGCTCCATTTTCACAGAATCTGTCTTTGATAACCGGCCAGCAATATAAATAACGTAAATAATAATAACTAAACATCTCAGAAATGAATACAGAAAGATTTTCATTGAAATATATAATGACCAACTGTAGAAACGAATTATAAGCGATTTGCAATAAAAAAAACTACAAAGTTTTCTCTGTGAACATATCAATCTATTATTGCTGCCATCTAAATATTTTTTTCGTTTTACAGATATTGATCGAAGCAGAAACATGAAATGATATAATATCATTAAAATATCGGTAAATCATTGGTAAAGAATTGGTAAAGTATGGAGTATCGGTAAAGGCAATGGGCAACATTAACCAATAACGAAGTCCTGACGACGACGTCCATAATTTATTTGATGCGAAGTTGTAGGTGTGATTAATACTTTATTTGACCTCGAACAACAGAATTTTATTCCTGGCTATGTGTCATACTTCGTGTGAATGAAATATTTGACGCATTTGTTCAATAAATTCAATATGGGTTTCTCTCCCGTGTGACGTGAACAGCTCCTATATACGTATGTAGCTAGGTGAATAAGAAATGTAGAGATGCAAAAAGGATTTAACATAAATATTTATTAGCAGCTCCTCCTGCTTCTGTCAACGTTAGTCACAGAGGATCGAATACTTCAGTCCTTTTCTCTACTTGATTCGATGTAACAGTTTTGATAAATATTTGTTCATTTATTGTTTATTTCGTCGATAAAAGATCAATTAATTACGATATCACGAAATATTGCAAGAACAAATTAACCCCAACAAATATTTGTATTTACTACTAAAATATACATAGACGATAAGAAGTACCCAGAGATAGCAAGTAAATTTAATCAAACAATAAATAAATAAAATCTTATCAATAAATTTATATGTGAATATAACGAACCCAACAGGAAATGGAACTCAGCGCCTCGTTTGACAATTATGAACCATTATTAATTACACCAGTCGCATGTCCAAGTTTACAGCACCTGACAACCCCAAGAGGTCACCCATCTAGGAAGCGATCTGGCTCGACGCCTCTTCCCAACACCCGGCGAGACGCATGAAGACACGATACATTATATCGAAAGGAACGCGACATTCTAAACCAACAAAGAAACTCAATCCGTTCAAAACAGATACAATTATTTGATAATTTGTTACGACATACGAAAGTGCTTAGAAAATATTGGACAATTCATGATGGTACTTTCCCTCGAAACCGGAACTATAGACCGAATAAAAATATTGAAAAATTTTGGATGACGTTCACAAATTATTAAATTGAAGAATCATTGGACAAATAAACACACACATAAACAGCCACACACATATATCACTTACACACACACACACACACACACACACACACACACACACACACACACATATATATATATATATATATATATAAAAGTGAACATACAAGTCAACACTTAGAGGCGACAGTCTGTTTCATGCTAGATGCAATCGTCAGGCAACTAGTCTGACGATTGAATCTAGCATGAAACAGACTGTCGCCTCTAAGTGTTGACTTGTATGTACACTTTTATATTTCAGCACGCTCTATCTCTGATATTGAGCACTTTATCACATAAATATAGCACACTTTAAGACTATATTTCATCATATATATATATATATATATACATATATATATATATACATATATATATATATATATATATATATATATATATATATATATATATATATATATATAAGTGAACATAGAAGTCAACGCTTAGAGGCGACAGTCTGTTTCATGCTAGATGCAATCGTCAGGCCACGATTCCTGTTATTTTTCTCGGTTATTTATATATACGGGTCAGTAGTGCATTGTGGGTAGTCTATTTTGGCGGTTATTTTGCCGGAAGTCGTTTATTTGTTTATTTATTTATTTGGGTTAAATTATTTTGCTTGTTTTTATTTATTTTTATTTTATATATATATATATATATATATATATATATATATATATATATATATATATATATGAAATATATATATATATATTTTTCATATGTATATATATATATGAAAAAAATGAGAACGGATAGAGTTCAGTTCCGACGTTCGTAACATTCACTTTAAAAGAGAGTTCAATGTAAACGTGAAGCAATATTCCTTATTTTAGGTGTATTACATCAAAAAAGATGCCTGACGATTGCGTTTAGCCTGAAACAATCTATCGTCTCCGAGTGTTGACTTCAATGTTCACTTTATATATATATATATATATATATATATATATATATATATATATATAGCATATCTTCTTTCAAACATATTTCATTGAATAATATATACATATTATGCCTATTTATTTTTTTAATAATCCTTTTTAGTTTTGTAATCAGTTTCTTGATGTTAAGATGAAATTCATCAAGGTAGGTGTACTTTCGTTATCTTCCGAGATCGTCCTCAGGGGAGAATTACAAAGACAAACCTATTGTCCCTATCTTCGTTGTGATGATGACTGTTAAAAACACGGGTGAATGAGCTCTGTTGTAATGACTTTAGCATTTGAAATTTATCCGTTGATCACTGGTACAATGAGTTTGTCTTTGTAAATCAAGCTCACCTACGGGATGATATTGTTTTCGGCAATCTTGGGCTAACAAAAACCACCAACCTCGTGGTCTACCGAGCTGTTGCAATCGCGACTTTCCTGTCGTCTATGACACCTGGGTAATCTGCGGAAGCGACCCACGTAAACTTGAAAGATTTCATCAAATGAATTTTGAAATCCCGTGGAACATGTTGTAGGACCTGATCACAAACAACGAAGATATCAGCGCAAAGATGGAGACCTTACAAACCATCATAACTCGTTACCTATTTCGATCACCCGGATACCCGTATGTCAGATATCCGCTTATCCAAACAAATCCCCTTTTCGGGGATCACATTCATGGATTAGCTGAAAAATGAGAATTATCGATTCAAGGATTAGCACAAAAAACACCTTCCAGAGGAGAGAAATCGAAACGGTCAATTGCAAAACAGAAATAACCAATTGGGGAAAACCAGTTCACAAAAGCACAACATCCTTCGAAAACACCAGAAGACAAATAGAGGAGACGAAGAGAGACCAAAGAAAGGCCAGAACTCTCCATCCCCTGAAACATCCTACCCTTCCATGCAGTGGGTATGGACGTCTCTCCAGAACAAACATAGTATTCATTTCACACGGAAGAAAATACCCGGCAACGGATTCTGCAAATAATAATAAAAATCTGCAGAGAAATTCCCTCAGGACCGAAGTAAGCTAGTAAATTAGATTTTGAAATGGCACCTAATCTTCAATTTTTAGGCGATTGTTCGAAATTCAGCGGGTGGCCCAAAAGTTGTGGTTCTGTATGTAAGGCTGCGTTCGCGAGCGTCTGTGTGTGCTTTGAGAAGATGTTATAGAAAATTAAGAAAAACACCACTAGGAAATAGTTACAAATTTTTTGAAGTGTTATTAAGTAATTAAAAAAAAAATCATCTTAAAGGTAAATCTCAAATATATGTAAAAATCAACCATATATATATATATATATATATATATATATATATATATATATATATATATATATATATCTGTGTGTTTTGTATGTGTGTGTGCGTGTGTGTGAACATTGAAGTCAACACTTAGAGGCGACAGTCCTGCTAGACGCAATGTTCACATTTATATTTGTACACACTCTGTCTCTGATATTGAGCACTTTATCCCATAAATATAGGACACCTTAAGACTATATTTCTTCATATATATATATATATATATATATATATATATATATATATATATATATATATATATGTGTGTGTGTGTGTGTGTGTGTGTGTTTGATGTTTACATATATTCAGATTTACGTTTAAGCTGATTTTAAAAAAAATTAATTATTTAGCAACACTTCAAAAAATTGTTACTATTTCCTGGTAGTGTTTTTATTTGCGTATACACTTCAGCCATATATATATATATATATATATATATATATATATATATATATATATATACCAAGTGTAAGATTGGTGTATACTGAATAAATTCCCATAACCAACAAATACTATTCTGAAAAGAGTGCTCAATATATATATATATATATATATATATATATATATATATATATATATATATATATATATATATATATGTGGCTGAAGGGTAAACGCAAACAACACACGAACACATATACATACATCCTCTGTGTGTGTGTGTGTGTGTGTGTGTGTGTGTGTGTACGGCGGACTAGTGGAAATTTATGTAGTGGAGAGTTTGATAAGAATTTAGCATGACAAAAATGTTTTTTAGTCATTATTTCTTGAATGAAACAAGTCATTTACAATTGTTATTTTTTTTTTGGTATATTTGGTGGATTTTTGTAGAGTTCTTTTTAAAAAAAAAATGATATTCACCCTTCATAACCCCAAAACCACTTGAGGTAGAGTAATACAGTGATAGATGCACTATTTTGGGGGATATGTGTGTAAAATATTTGTTAAATCTCGGCAGTTCGGTTTCACATAAGAATGGTTCTTGGGAAGAACCTATTCGAGTGGAACTTGCATCTCACCAATCTAATATGAAATGAATGAGGGTGGTTCGCTACAGTCTGATTGGTATATCGAGTTTTAGCACTGACGGTAAGAACTGGAGGAAATAAGGAATGTAGTTCGTCTGAACACTTTCAATGAAATAACGAGAGAGCAGTGAGAGGCTTGCAAAATTTCGTCTGTGGAGAAAGAGGGTTTAATATAGAAAATAGTTAATCACACACAAGGAGATACTTCCGGACTCTACCAAAACTGGAAAACAAGATCACTCCGAATAATTATCTTTTTACTAGTTCTCCTACAGTTAGTTCCGTTTGAGATATTTCAGCAAGTGCAACACCGAAAATATATTCTAGGTGACTGACTGTAAAGTATTGGTTACACATTTACATTTTATGATATGGACAAAGTCCGACAATTATTTTAAGACACTTTCATGTTTATACATTATTTTTATAGATATTGTTGTGGATTCCGGGATGAAATCCGGTATCAAATAATAACAAATGCCAAGAATGAATATAGGGAAATAAATGTATTAACATAATAATACAAACTGGTAATACAAGTTAGTAGTTCCAGGAATGTGGGTTAGTAGAAAATATATATATAGTCTTGGTATCGACGTATCGCTGTATGACTTCTTACTGAGTCTACGTGCTCGTCCACTGTGACTCTTGCTCGCTAGGTTCGTACCCTCTCATTCGTCGTTCGTTCGTCCTCGTTCGTCCTCGTTCGTTCGCTCTTCGGGTATTCACTAGCAGTAGTATATATATACCCTGAGTGAGTCCATTTGTGAAAAAAGGGGAGGACCCCGCAACAGATACAAATAATTTAAGTAAATGCTCTGTTTATAATAAACAGTATTAAACAACATTTACCGGCTTGAATGTCCGAGATATTTTCATAGAAAATATTCGTCCTCCGACAAACAATATTTTAAATATGTTTGGCATAATTGAAATAATATTTTCAACTGAATATGATTTTAAAATATTTTTTAGCATTTTTTAACCTGACTTAAAGTTCAAGTTTATCCCGGAAGTTTTATTCGTATTAAATACTGTAAACAATGAGTAAAACGTTAAACGTGAACTTGTAAACCAGACCAATGACAAAAACGAACGAACTGAAATATTTAACTGAATCAGAATAAAATTAACTTTCATTTCAATGGAATGTTAAAATCAACTTTAATATTTTATAAATTGAACCGTCAGTCACCCTACGCGTCATTAGTAATTCATAATTCATAGTAATAACACCTGGAGTAACATTCAAGTAGGTTTTAATAATATTGTAATTCCTCCTTCATCTGGAAGAGGTCCTACAGCATTTTTCGGCAAACTTCCTAGATATGGTATCTTGATAAAATCACCCAGCCTCCTTTGCAGTGAACAAGTTAAAAAGAGTAGATAGGCTCACCTATCGACCGGCCAATACTTTTTCCATATTTATTGAACAAGAGAATAGTTTGTGTTTTTCTCTTGTTTCTTGTATAGGATATGGTTTACTGGTTCCTGACTTCCATGACATTAATGATTTACTTTACTTAACTATTTAGTTATCAGACTGATCAGTGGTTGCGACGTTTCACTATAAGGTTACCGGTTTGGCAGTTTTCTGATTGCTGTTTCTCGACTGGTTGTAAGGAGCCTGGCTGTATTGGTAGCGCTTACAGATGCGGCTTTGTGTAAAGTAGCATAATATCTGGGCATTTTCTGTGCCATTTCGCTTGTGAATAGGTGAGCCTGCATGCTCTACTTGTTGGCAACTGGAGTCCGATTGCTTTGGTCTTAGCAATCTTCAGCTCATTTTGTATTGTTATAAACAATAGGCAGTGATAAATATTTTTACTCATGAAAAACTAATTTTATGAAAGTTACAATGAGAAGAAATACGAGTAAACCAGTAACCAGAAATTAACTACACAGTTAACCTTTCTTTTTTCGATATGCACGGTGTTTGTACCATTTCCTGTAGTGTAGAATTCTATCCCTTGTAATGTTTAGCATATATCTTAACATTTTTTCGAGACTAATTTAAATTCTTCTATAAGAACCAATGAAGTATCACTTACAGATACATATCCATGGCCTCAAGGACACTTGGGACATTGAATAAAGGCGTTAGTTAGATCCAGTGACAGGACCCAAAGAGTGTGGGTTCAATAACCAGTTAAGGCATTTCAGAGGGAAATTATCAGGAGATAACTGATAATTGACGTGCATTAAACATGTGGAACTAGAACAGTCTAACCCAGTGAGCGAAATAAAGGGTTCAGTTCGACATTCCAACCACCTGAAGAAGTCCGGAGCTTATAACGGCCGAAACGTTGTAATAAATATGGCGACAAAGATGAGGACAATAGTCCGAATAATGTAAATAATGTACATAATACTTCATCTCAGAAATAGACAGATACTGAAGAAGGCCGAAGCATACAACAGCTGAAACGTTGTAATAAATATGGCGACAAAGATGAGGACTAATAATGTAAATAATGTACATAATACCTCATCTCAGAAATATAGACAGATACTGAAGAAGGCCGGAGCGTACAACGGCCGAAACGTTGTAATAAATATGGCGACAAAGATAATGAAAACAATGTACATAATACCTCATCTCAGAAATATAGACAGATCCATGGCCAGGGAAGATTTTCCAATGATTCCATTGATGATTATTTCATGTGCCTTCTATCTTTATTACAGTCTGATAGCTATCTCTTTTTCCTTTATCGCTCCCTATTTCTTAGGACTGTACTATATTAGACAACGTATCTAGCAGTATAGAAATCTCTCTCTCTCTCTCCCTATTCATCTGTGACGATTTTTGCTTGGTGATTTTAATGCTCATTATATCAAGTAGATTAAGCATTCTGATTTTACTGAGAGTGCTGCTATTCAGACTTGTAATATTTCTATTGTTCAGTGTCTGAGTCAAATAGCATATTCCATACACCTTTCCCTAATAAATCTGATGAACATGATTTTTACTGAAAAAGTCTGGAGCATACAACGACTGAAACATGAATATGAAAACATAGACGGGG
>OZ038484.1:14818849-14826349 GCA_964036315.1 Acanthosepion esculentum
ATATATATGTAAATATGTAATTGATGTGGGAATTTAGGCTAATGTTATAGTAATTGGTCGAGCTTAGAATCCTCAACAGAATACAGAATACACTGGACGGCCGTTTCGTCCTATCTGGGACTCATCAGCAGTGCGCATCCACTACCGAGAATGGAACCCGGATCGCTTCGATACAACGCGAACGTCATACCACCTGTATCACGGGACTCGGTGACGAAGAAGCCATAAACTAGACACGATATAGCGCCGCTACTCACTCAGTTCCGTTCACCGATACCCATCCAAGTATACAGAGTTATCCAGAGTCCCCGAACGGTATTCTTTGTTGAGGATTTTAAGCTCGACGAATTACTATAAAATTAGCCTAAGTCCCCAAATCTATTACTTGCTAGATCCAGCTAAGCTCTGTGATAGAGCGGCTAAAGGTCAAAAGAGTAGTCGTGGCTCTTGGGGCACAAGTTCCGAGTTTATTTGGGGACTTTGTAGAAGCAAAGGTACAATAATATTTGGAAATATATAGGTAACAATATAATCCCATGATTTCATTTTTCCTTGAAATGCTGTTTTCAGAAACTAAGAATTATTTCAGTCAAAATATTGTCGCAAGATTTCAGTTTAACAACATCGAATATTATAAAACAGAAAACAACAATTTACCTGCTGTATCCAATTTATTTTTTTAATTAACACAATCTACTCCTTTTAGAAGAAATTCCATATTCTGGAAAATAAAGGTGTATTATTAAATATTACTTCTGTAGTATATTATTAAGTATTTCTTCTTTTACAAAAGTGAATTTTTAATATCTTTAGAGATACTATTTCAAGATCTTGAAACTTCTTCATGTTTGACACGTCTTTTCATCAAGAAAATATTTACATTTTGAGCAATGATGGCCTGGATCAAAGTTGTGTTCTATAGGAAGGAATAATATCTATCGTTCAATACGGGATTTTTCAATAACATTTTGTAGGTTTACGAAATATTCACAGTCAGAAATTTACTGCTAAATTCATTGCTTAACAAATACTTAAAGACATCGATTAAACAGTTGTATGTACACCCTTGTGCAAATTCATTGAAACAAAACGAATAATTCCCTTAATTATTTAGTTTTTTCGTATTTTCCCAATGACACATGACCCAGTGCACATGTTAGTACATCATATGTCCATTTCACGAAGTCATTCCTTGCAAATTGACCACAGATTCTCGATTGGATATAAATCAGGACAATTTCTGGACCAGTCTATAGTACTTTGATTTGTTCACTGGTAAGGTTTACCAGTGTGTTCCTGCAACGTTACAATATTCGTGCGCTTCCTTGGAGTAACGTCCATCGCAGACAATGGCCGTAGGACAACTAATCGACAGTTGAGACAATGGTGTCTGGGCGTGATGAAAATCTGATGTAATTACGGATGACAGAGTATTTTTCAAGTAATATTACACCCCACTGCAAATGAGCTAATCTGAAATATAAATAGAAATCGATTACATCCTGTCACCCCAGTGTCTCTAAATCTGACCGTATGATGAAGAAAAGGAAACTAAAACAGTTGTTTCAATTAATTTGCACAAGGGTACATGTTCAACAGCCAAGTTAGTGTCTCTTTTAAAATATTTAACGCTTTCTCCTTGCTTTGTATATATCATTTTTTCCAAAATTAAAAATAAATTTCAAATGTTGACCATCTATATCTGATATCACGTTTTTAATCGATCATTTTCTTCATATACTTCTGTACCTTATTAACAATAACAATTTTCCAAAACTGTAGCACTTTCAACGATATTAGCGCTGTTGTTGCCTACACTCTATCGTCTTCTTCCGGCCGAAAATTTTAACTTATCTAATTATTATTATTAATATCCACATGAACTAACCATCAAGTGGGGGTTACCCTTCACTGGGGAGCCGTTTCAGACACGAAATAGAACACGTCTACATCGCTTGACGGTCAAGAAACAACTCACTGAAAAATAATTCTCTCTCATTCTCACGCTAGCTCAGTCAATCAAAACTGGCTTCCTTATTATGTATTACATCTGACCTCGTAAGTCAACTCGCGAAAGTCGGAGCTGAGAAACACTTCATATAGAAATAATAATCTAAACTGTTAATTAACACGGAAACAGTGAAATTCGATTTTTTGAAAGTGAAAGTAGTGTATATTTACCAACAAGGTAACATTCAAAGCTCAAATTTTCGAAGTTTATTTAAAACAATTGAAATAATTTCAGTGTAAAAGTCAACAGACCGGATAGAAATTGTTTGGCTATGCGGGATATATTCTCTTTACAGATCTCAGGCCTCATCCATCGGCAAGCTTAAGGTAACTGCCCGCTCGTTTTTACCGACTGCCTCTCTGTCTGAGAGTCGTCACCAACCGAAGCTCGACTATCACCGAGCTCAGTGTGTTAGACAGGCATCTCCCGATCTGTCATGGCGGCTGTTGTTCTCTAGCCGGGCTCGTTCTTTTCCTGAACATTTCAGGTGGGTCTTCGTCACCGTCGCCAGCGCGTCTCGTCTCTCCTTCTGTTTCCTTTTGCATCACGCACGCCGCAATCCAGAAAGTCATCATTCTTCGGCCCTTGCAGCAGTATATTTACGAAAAGTGAACATGCCAAAAACAAAATCGTTGAACAAGATATCCCGACACGGGGAATGACCGTCTGCCCTCGGCTTCCGTCATTCTTATCGCCAACGACAATAGCAAAAACGAAAAAGATACCTGGTTGATCCTCCCAGTAATCATATGTTTGTCTCAAAGCTTAAGCTATACAAGTATAAATCTTTTGTTTTTAGTTATTAATTTTTAAAAATTTTACTATAGATTGCGTTGTTGCTATGTAGACTAGGTAACAATTGTCATTTGTGTACATTTTCGGCTAGGCTGTGTTCAACGTTTAACATGTGTATGAACCAGTTAACCTACAAGTGTTCCGTTTAACAATGGCAGGGTATTCATATCGTGTACAGGCAGATGTGATTTGTAGATACGGACACGCCAATGGTGATACATGCGAGGTTGCATTCTGTAGTATCAGATTGCCTTTCCAAACCGAAGGCGGCTGAGTAATTCATTCTTTTGCTGCAGTTTATTGTTGCCTTGCTGAAACAGGATCCGTGGTACCACAAAATATGGTTTGAGGAAGAAAGAAATACGTTCTTACGCTTGACCACGGAGGACATTCTACAGACTGTTGGAGACAATGCAAGTATCAGCACATGTCAAATGGGATTAGAATGTCGTATATCTTATAGTACCGCATAGAGGGTACTCCAAGAGCAGCTCCGGAATCCCTATCATTTGCAACGTGTTCAGGGTCTCTCGATCTCTGCTCACTCAACAGGCGAGAACTTTTTCCGATGGTTTATTGCGGAATCTGTTGGTTGACGTTTCAGTCTTGTTTACGGACGACTTTATTTCGAATATAATTCCAGCCCCCTGCTAATACTAAAAGTAAATGACATCTTGTCAATATTTTATTAAACAACATTTGGCATTCTTTTGCATTTATTTAATACTTAAAGTTCTTAGCCATTCGTAATGAATCACATATATTTTGCAAAATCATTTTATTTTCTTGAATTCTTCCTTGGCTCGATTTATTAGTATGAAATCATTTTTTATCAGAATTATTTTGTGATAATATATCGTTGAGTAAGCCTATGTATTTGCACATAATTCCCATCAATATTCAATGGAGGAGAGAAATATTTGTCCTCCATATTGATTTCTCTTTCACTGTTGTTCAGAGCTTTCATGTAAAAGCTGGAGATCTCATGATTGATTTAACAATGTCTATGACACGTTCTTAGACTGATTATTTGGAGTACGGAAAGGTTTACAACTTGTAAAACAAGTCCTTATATATATATATATATATATATATATATATATATATATATATATATATATATACGCACACACACTCACACCGGGCATAACAGAAAATCATGTGCTAGTATAGGATAATTGTCCATCGTACAAAATGTTTAACATCTAAAAAAGATAAAAACTATACTAATTGACTTTATTCCAGGTTTTCCGATGAGACTTCTTGACACCATTTATCATAAGAATCATTGAAAAACATCTCAGTCCCACTATGGTTTCCCAACTGAGCAATGGTGAGAGGAAAAGGATCTTTCCGGTCTTCAGTAATGCTACCAACATTCATACTCTAGCTTCCATTCAAAAAACAGAAAGAAGAAAAAAGAGGGAACAGTAAAGAATAAAAATCAGTTCATGAGGTCACAACAGCAATAGGGATCATCATTTTAATTTAGTGATAAATACATTCTTATTGTTCAAAGTAGAGTCAAACAGCTTTCTAGAAACCTTGGAGAATTCCAGTAAGATATCTTTAATCATTTCTAAGATACAAGGGTTCATATATTAATCTAACAATAGAACATTTTTATTGTTGCACGATTTGGACAATTTTTCAGTTACATCCGGTGTATATATATATATATATATATATATATATATATATATATATATATATATATATATATATATATATATACACGCACACACATTCATGCGGTTCATACCTGATGAGGCTATTGAAAATCTTAGTCATATTGTTCGCGATACACTGGTTGACATCAGGAAAGATGGATAGGTACAGGAGGGCCGGTTCCATGGCCGCATTTTCTTCCAACCTCTTTCTTTTCGATATTTATCTGTGAGGCCACCTAAAACTATTGGTTTATGCAGCAGAAATTAACAATACAGAAACGCTTCATCAACCATTCGACAACTTGGGGGGGTATTTGAATGGGTCCCCGTCTGTCAATGGACCGACGTGTGCATTCGTGTGTAGAAGCAACCGGGGAACATTTTCAATATTTGTTCTGAGTAGCTGAGTTGAGGTACAACGATGGCCTTTTGGACATATATTTATATAAACATTTTACCTTGTTTTGTTGTCAGAAATTCGTCCCTGGTTGAACATTTAACAGCTTCAAACCGTAATCTTTAAGCTTAATAACTCAAAAATGAAGGATTTGCCCACAAAAGTCTGTCAAAGTCTTTTGATACACCATATATATATATATATATATATATATATATATATATATATATGTATTAATTCACTTACCAATGTTTGTTTATTTAATTTTCATTGTATTTTATCGTTTTTCGAATAAGTCTGGTTCAAAATCAACATAAGCATTTTAATCTTTTTGTCTTGATCTGTTTTTTTTGTTTGCTTTTTTTTGTCCGAGGACTTTCGTCTGTCTCAGTCATTAGACGACCGAACTCTTGTTTGTACTCTCGACCACAATTTTGCAAAATACAATAAAAAATATATATATATATATATATATATATATATATATATTACAAATTATTAGTAATATAATACTTATAATTATGTCTACTGGCGAAGGGATTTCGCCAATAATAGCATTAATATTGCTAACTGATTAACATTATGATTAACTCTTTGTAATATAAAATTATATGCTGCCTATTTTATTATATATATATATATATATATATAGTAATACATATGTTTGTCTATAATCCAAGTGGATATATATATATATATATATATATATATATATATATATATATATATATATATATATATATATATATATATATACTTACATTTATGCGTGTATATGTCTTTGGGGCATCTTTTTTATCTAATTCGTGTATTTAATCAATAATTCTTTTTCCACACCTCGTAAATCTAAACATAGAATTTACCTCATCCACAAAGAATGTTCATTGTTTTTTTTTCTGGTGTTTTCATCATCAATGATTATAATACAATAATGACTATAGACAACAACTGTTCATTCGCACATATAAATCTAATCTATCGGAATATGATTGGAAAGCGTGAAGTCAATTAAATCGCAAAAAAATTACATTATTTTTTGAAGAGGCCTTGAAATCATGCGTTATCAAAATTACTGGCTCTCAATATAATCAAACGAAGGGTCACCAAAAGAAATAAAGGGTTCAGTTCAAAATGCCAACAGAAATGATGACAACAGTTCGAACAATGGAAACAGTGTAAATAATCACAATACCTCATCTCAGAAATATAGAAGGAACCCAAAGAAAAGCTGGTATATTTGAAACTCTTCAAAACTTGCCTAAACTGTCTGTTAAGGAGTATCGCCAAATCACTGTCTTTCTATGATTAAGTATCACTGAATCAGTCTCGCCAACGAATCACTAGTAATTTATTCATATTAGTTTTAGATTTTCTCCACAAATACATATAATCTTACGTATATAGTTGGTATTCTTTTTCTTGTTTATATCATAAATAAAATGGTATCTTTCTCTCTCTCTCCCCCCATCTATCTCTCTCTCTATCTATCTATCTATCTATCTATCTATCTATCTATCTATATATATATATATATATATATATATATATATATATATATATGTAAAACAATCCTAAAGAGGCAGGCAAACATACCTAGGTTTCACCTAAATGGATTGTCATGGCGATGCTGGCTGAAAAGGAAAATTATGAAACAGAATTTATAGCTGAGACCAAAAATAATCATCACCACGTGACAAACAAAAAAAAAATAAAAATAAACAAAGGCAAACAACGGGGGGGGCATACTTTATTGAACAACAAAAGATAAAGAAAAAGAAAAATTTAAAAAATCGAGTTATCCGAGTTTTTTCCAAGTGAGTACCACCATTTATATCACTCACTATCTATCTATCTATCTATCTACGTATATATATATATATATATATATATATATATGTATATGTGGAGTGACCAAGTGACAAACAAAAAAAAACCAGGACACGGATGTATTTAATCGTCTAACCCAGGACGCGGATGTATTTTATCGTTTAAACCAGGACGCGGATGTATTTACTCGTCTAACCCAGGACGCGGTTTTTTTTTTATCGTTTAACCCGGGACGCATATATATTTTATCGTCTAATCCGGGACGCGAATGTATTTTATCGTCTAACACGTGACGCGTATGTATTTTATCGTCTAACCCAGGACACGGATGTATTTTATCGTCTAACCCAGGCCGCGGATGTATTTTATCGTTTAACCCAGGCCGCGGATGTATTTTATCGTTTAACCCAGGAAGCGGTTGTCTTTTATCGTCTAAACCAGGACGCGGATGTATTTTATCGTCTAACTCAGGACGCGGAAGTATTTTATCGTTTAACCCAGGACGCGGATGTATTTTATCGTCTAAACCAGGACGCGAATATTTTTTGTCGTCTAACCCAGGACCCGGATGTATTTTATCGTTTAACCCAGGACGCGGACGTATTCATCGTTTAAATCAGGACGCGGATGTATTTACTCGTCTAACCCAGGACGCGGTTTTTTTTTATCGTCTAATCCGGGACGCGGATGTATTTTATCGTCTAACACGTGACGCGTATGTATTTTATCGTCTAAGCCAGGACGCGGAAGTATTTTATCGTCTAACCCAGGAAGCGGATGTATTTTATCGTCTAACCCAG
>OZ038484.1:14831349-14836349 GCA_964036315.1 Acanthosepion esculentum
TATGCAATGTCTGTTTCTCCTTTATATTCGTATTTATCTTCCTCTGTTTGCTTGTGTACATTTTACATTTTGTCGTTTGTAGATCTAGTTGTGCAGAAGATTCATATTTTAAGTTATATTTTAATACTATTCCAATTGAAACAAGCTAAATACTAATTTTACAGGTAGTGCCCCATAAAATAATATGAAAATCCGCTATCCATATGCCCGTCATATCTTTTTAATCCGACATGTTTTTAATGAATAAACGTCTATTTATTTTAAGCAGTTTTAAGGGGATATATGAGTCCGACTCCTGTACACTACATATACTGAATGAACTGAAGCAATAACACACACACACACACACACATATATATATATATATTTATTTAAAGACATTTATATTATGTTTAACGTTCTTTTTATAGATACAAGTATTTAAGCAAATGCTCTGTTTTATAATAAACAGTATTAAATAACATTTACCGGCCTGAATGTCCGAGAAATTTTCATAGAAAATTTTCGCTCTCCGACAGGAATCGAACCTGTATCCTATACGGAACCATCATTTCGCGTGATGTGCCTTAACCGTTCGGCCACAGAGCAGCGTCTTGTTAGCAAGGTCGATTTTACTATCTTTAAACTTAAATCTTCCATGAATCTCTTCTATTCATATCTGCTCTAGCGTATCAAATGTAAACAAATGACGTCATATATTTTAGAATTGGACATAGTCCGACAATTTATTTAAAGACATTTATATTATGTTTAACGTTCTTTTTATAGATACAAGTATTTAAGCAAATGCTCTGTTTTATAATAAACAGTATTAAATAACATTTACCGGCCTGAATGCATTTGCTTAAATACTTGTATCTATAAAAAGAACGTTAAACATAATATAAATGTCGTTAAATAAATTGTCGGACTATGTCCAATTCGAAAATATATATATATATATATATATATATATATATATATATATATATATATAAGAACGTATGAAGCATAAAAATGTCTTTCTTTCTTTATATATATATATATATATATATAAAGAAAGAAAGACATTTTTATGCTTCATACATTCTTTTTATATATATAACTATTTAAGTAAATGCTCTGTTTATAATAAACATAAAAATGTCTTAAAATAATTGTCAGACTTTGTTCATTTCATAATGTCTGACGTCATTTGTTTACATTTGGATACGCATCGAGCAGATATGAATGTACGTAACAGAATCATGGGAATTTGTAGTTTAAAAGCAGTAAAATCGACCTTGCTAATCGAACGATCCTCCGTGGCTCGAGCGGTTAAGTCACGTCAGGATATATGACGGTTCAGTATAGGATACATGTTCGATTCCTGTCGGAGGACGAATATTTTCTATGAAAATTTCTCGCACATTCAGGCCGGTAAATGTTGTTTTATACTTTTTATTATAAACAAAGTATTTACTTAAATATTTGTATCTATAAAAAAATTGTAAAATATAAAAATGTCTTAAGATAATTGTCGGACTTTGTCCATTTCATAATATATATATATATATATATATATATATATATATATATATATATATATACTAATAAATATACAATTGTCCTCATAGCATGAATTTAATTTTCATGCTCGATGCAGTCGTCATGTGCAAATTGAAAACTGTGTTGTAACATTTAAATATTGATAATTCTTACATACTTTTCAGATAGCGAATACGTTCATTGACTTATGAGGAATATATATATATATATATATATATATATATATATATATATATATATATATATATACATATATAATTGCAAAGGAAAAATACACTGTCACACACATACACACACACAAACACACACACATATATATGTATATATATATATATATATTTACTAGTATATGTTTTTTAAGCAGAGAGGAATTGAAAAAATACATTTCTTCAGTGTTTATGGCATGACATTTTCTATTTAAATTTCATCCTCCCGGTTTGTGAATAAATCTAACAGAGCAGGTGTGATATGAACACCCACAAAATGAAAGCACATAATAAAACAAAAATATTTGCTCCAGTTTGTTAGAATTTAACACATCTTTTGTAAATGTTATGTACGTTTTCTTGCAGACATTTTTTACAAGCCTATTAGAAGGAAAAATTCTAAGAAAAACAACAAAAAATACATCGGGTTCGTGCGTGAACGATTCCAAAACACAGAGAAAAAATTGCAAAGGATGCAAACAAGAAATATGTTTTTGTTTTTTATTTAGTCAGGAATATGTTACACGGAAGTAAATTTCAAATCTTCCCACTCAGCAATTTATTGTTTAAAAATTTAAAAAAAAGCATAACACATAATTAAGCGACTATCATTTTGAAACCAACTATAGCGAACCTGTCAGAAAATTAAACATTTATAAACAAAGATGTTGCGTGTCATATGACGTCTTTATACTCTCTTTATCTGCTACATTTGACTGTTTTCGGAAACAATAAGAACAATATAAAATCGGGTCAACAATTTGTATACAAATGCTTGTGAATCAATAAGATGAACTATAAGATCCACTGATCCCATTGAAATTTCAATTTGCTGTCGAGTAAATAAGACACTTCCGGTAACACAAATGAACTAGGCAAGACGCCTTAAATAAAGAACTTCAAGTGAGTCAATAGAAGTCGCAGTCTTTCCCAGGCTCGCGACAAGACAAGACAAGACCAGGCTTCTGTCTTCGGGCGGAGGATGACTTAGTCGAGCATTGTCTTCGGATAGAGACTCGGCTGAGAAAAAAAAAGAACAATTCTGTACCCGAGCCCGCTTTGGCGGGAACAAGATAAATTTTGACAAATGGCCCAGCTGGAAACGTTTGGGTTCCCCACGGTAAACTTGATCTTTTGTCGCATCTAGTCCATAGTTGGGCGACCGGTAGATACTATTCCGTCGCAGTCCGCCTCAGGCTCACGACAAGAAAAGAAAAGGCAAGACCTCTGTCTTCGGGCAGAGGGTAACTCAGTCGGGCTCCGTCTTCGGATTGTGACTAGGCTGAAAAAGTAACAACAGTTCTGTTCTCGAGCCTGCTTTGGCGGGGGCTGGGTAAATTTTGACCACTGGCCCCAGTGGAAAGTTACCAACGGTAAACTTCAGCTTTTGTCGCATCTAATCCTCAGTGGGACGTCCGGTAAATACCAATTTGTCGAAATCAGGCAGTTCGCTGCCAGACTTATGGCTGACTTGTCAAACTCTCTGCCTGGAGAGAGGAATCCAGGCGAGGATTTACCTACGGGAAGAGTCTCGTTTGGGTGGGGAATGTAGACAAACCCTACTCCGTGTATGCGGCGTCTACGGGGAATTTTTGCCCGGGTCAAAGTGCTCGGATATGCGACACATAAAAATCGGCCATGTAGCACATACCGTCTAGTGGGGCGTCGAAGTCAATCAGTTCGATGCCAGGCTCGCGGCTGACTTGTCAAACTCTCTAACTTCGGGTAGAGAGGAACCCAGATGAGGCTATGTCGAAGGGCAGAGTCTCATTTGGGAAGGTAGACAAACCCGATCCCGTGGATGCAGGGTCCACGCAGAATTTTTGCTCGAGTCTATGGGCTGGGAAACCTTCCACATAAAAAGGAAAATCAGATACTCTTTAAATATGGAAATATTATTAGCCCTAGTTTTAAAAATTCAACAACAACAAAAACATCAGCAATTGTTGGACTTCCAGAAACGACAAAATTTAATTCAAATAATACTGAAGAAAACGGAAAATTCCCCAAGTTCTTTCATTCCTGACGTGATGGTATCTGAATCCATATAAATGGTGTTACAATGACTTGAACCGACCTTAAATGTAAATTAAGTTTAAGCGTCTAATGATTTTTTCTGTTTCTTTCAGATTTAACAACTTATGTCTTTGGCAATTTCAACCACGGAAAGACTAACAATCAGACAACGTGTTAAAGTTATCGAGACCTATGACCGTTCAAACAGAAATTGAATGAGAATTTCTCAGGTTGCATCATTTCGTGAAACATCGATGTCAATTGCCCATCATGATCGTGCGACGTGACGACTTTAGATTTTTTCCATTGGGGTAATCTCAAAAATAAAATCTATGCTAACAAGCCAACAACAATTCAACAGCTGAAGGATGAGATAATAAGGCATGTTGGTGACATCGATGAGCAACTATGCAGAGACGTCATCAAAAATTTTGACCATCGAGTGGAGGCGTGCGTGCGAAGCATTGGCGGACATTTGAGCGATATTATTTTTCACACATGATTTCCATAACATGATCCAATAGAGAAATAAATAAATTTTCACCAATAACACTGCTTTATTTACTGCTGACTTAGATCCGTCTAAATGAAACACATTTTACAATTCAGATGATGGAATTACCTTTTCTGTTTATTTTAGAAGATATGAGCCAATTTTCAAAGAAGAATGAAACGGCTGGGAAAACAAGAAAGAAACAAGACAGTTGTTGAGGAAGTTATCACCAGTAGAACATGAAAAGAAACAGTAATTTTGTACTACGGAAAAAACAAGGAAAAATGTCCTTTCAGTAAACAGTAAATATTCTGAATAAAATGTTTCGCGAGAAAAGTTCATTATTCAATACTTGTCGGAAGTGTATGAATCTGACGATAAAAGAAGACGGAGATTTTGTCAGATATGTTGGAATCGTTAGTAAGGAGTATGACAGATTCAAATTAAACGAACTGATTTCAGATATGTTGAAAGAGTTAATTATCATTCCAGATTTAACGGCGAAAAAAGACGTAGATATATGTGCTATAATTGCCGAAATTGAATAGAATGAAAAACTAATACTACAAGAAATATAAGACGAATGTCAGAAATCTTAAATCCGTGATGCGATACGGGAAAATTGGAGAAATATACACATACATACAAGCTAAAGGAAAACGTGGAAAAAGAAAAAAATAATCAATGTTTCAAATGTGAAAAGTTACAGCTCGGAGACGACTGCCCCTTTAAGAATTCAAAGTGAAGCTGGTGTGGAA
>OZ038484.1:14841349-14846349 GCA_964036315.1 Acanthosepion esculentum
TGATGCGGTGCGTTGTGTTGTCTAACGTAGGAAGAAAAACAAATCATATTTTGATAAAGGGTCAAGAAAGATTACTAGAGAATAATCACATCTGGTAACAACTTAGTTTGAGGGTATACTTAAAAGTTATCAGCCTTAGCCACTTTAGAAAATTAATACAATTAAGACTACCAATGATTTTCGTTAAACGAATTCTTTATTGCTGTTTATTGAGAACATCATTTACTGTTCACGTTTCACCGTTTAAAGATTTAGTAATGTAATAGTCAAAACCATTACATTCACTTCGGTGCTAATACCCTTGGTATTGCATACCACTTAGGTGCTGATGGCAGAGTGGATAAAGGCGTTGGTTAGGTCCAGTGACAGGACCCAAAGAGTGTGAGTTCAATACCAGATTAAGGCGGTGGAGAACTTGAAGAAGGGAATTAACAGGAGATAACTAACATCCATTAGAGCAAAAGTAGAATAAATAAATCCTAATCAGCCAGATACTCCCGACCTAGGTTTCACTACATGGGATCCTCAGTTCACCCTCACCATTCCATGTGGTGAAACCTAGGTAGGTATGTTGTGCCTGGTTCATTATGATTTATTTATTTCATATATATATATATATATATATATATATATATATATATATATATATATATATATATATATATGTAAGCCGACCAAGCATAGAAATGAATACAATATGGGAACCAGTAATAAGGAGTGCCAGAGAAAAGCGATAATAACAACACAACTTCCAATATGAGCCCTGTTAAAAATGGTTCTGAAGACATTAGGTTTATAATACCCAGAAATTCATACACAGATGTCCTCAAGGACATGTCGCACAGTGGATAAAGGCGTTCGTTAGATCCAGTGACTGGACCCAAACAGAGGGGAATTAACAGGAGATAACTGATAACTGGCATCTATTAAACATGGCACGTGGAACTAGAACAGTCTACCCCAGTGAGCGAAATAAAAGGGTTCAGTTCGACATTCCAGCCACATGATGAAGGCCGGAACGTACAACAGCCGAAACGTTGTCATAAATATGGCGATAAAGATGATGAGAATAGACCGAATGATGTAAATAGTTTATATTATAGGCAGATTCCAAATATGTTCTTATAGATTTAAATCAGGTGATATGCGAGGTGAGTCGATTTCGTTTGCATTTATCATTTCGCTCATCGGGGTAGACCAACCTGTGGCGCATGCGCCATAAGTGGCGCCTTGCATCCTGTTGATGAAAAGAAACTAAGCCTCTTCTGCTCATTCATTTCAGTGATTTCATATTTATTGCACGTCCTTTGCGAAAGTGCTAAAAGTTTCATTTGTGTTTATCCCATTTCTTTTTGTTATAACTTTAAAATATGTCCTTATTACAACACGTACTGAAAGGAAGTGAATGTTTGTATGGCGCATTTAAATTAATCGTACAAAATATTGGCGCATGGAATCAAAAGGTTGGCCACCCCTGGGGTAGACTGTTCTAGTTCTACGTACCATGATTAATTGGTGTCAGTTGTTAGTTATCTCTTGATGACAATAGTCCGAATAATGTAAATAGTGTTCTTCTACTCCCAGCTATGGGTAAATAGCAGGACAGACCGGGTTCTATAGCCTTGGATTTCAACTGTAAGCGTGTATCACGTATGGCACATAACTGACTGAATGTAACAGTGTTTGATAGGTGTAATATACAAGGTGCAATGCGTACCGCGGCATGGTGTAATGGTTAACAAGCTTGTCCCGCTAAAGCAGTTACGACTGGCGACTGAATTCGTTTCTAACTAGGTGCCCCATAATTCGGCCTTGTACCACATCTAAGCTACGCCTAGAAAATCAGTATACACTGTGCGATAGATAAATTGTCGTCTAAATGACGCAAAACTGAAAATAACACTGACAGCTCATTTTAACAGATATATTTACCAATATTACACAAAAATATCTTGAAATACGTGCCGAAAGTAAATCTATTCAATCAAATTGCCATTGGCTTCAATCATGGACTCCAGCCTCCAGACGAATTCGGAAGCTCCTGTAACTCTTCTGGGCGGTCTCTTTTTTTTAAGTTGGTGAATGCTGCCATGATCTTTACCTTCAGTTACTTTTTGATGTTAAAAGGAGTTTTGGTGGTCACTCGTACAACTGCGCCTCATACATAACAATCAAGGGGGCTGCAGTCTGGGGAGTTAGGTGGCCAGATGTTAGAGGTGATGTGGCTGCAGAAATTGTCTGACAGCAACAATGACTGGGTTCTCCTGCTAGTTTGCCATGGTGCAGAATCCTGTTGTCACACACAGGGTCATCCAGGAGCCACACTCTTGAAAGCACTATCTCCTCAAGGCAAGTGATGTAGGCCTCCGTGTAGAGTCTGAGGATCTCACTAAGAAATTCGGGAGTTCTTTTCTTATCGGAACAATCAGAGTGAGTTTTCCGAGCCGCCGTACCTTCGTAACCACCATTAAAATCAACCAACTCTTTCCGAATCCTCAAGTCTTCAGCTTGACACCCAAAACACTCTGAAATGTCGGTATTAGAACTTCCAGTGCGAATGCCAAGCAGAACAGCATGCCGTTTCAAAGTTTCTGGCGGAATAAAAGGACTCTGCTATAATGAGCAGTTTACAAAATCAAAAGCAAACAATGCGCATGTGCAAAATTAAAAAAATATATATAAATGTTGACAATTTACCCATCGTACCCCGTATTTACGTTAACATTCACAGAGAGAGAGGAGAGAGAGAGAGAGAGAGAGAGAGAGAGAGAGAGAGAGAGAGAGAGAGAGAGAGAGAGAGAGAGAGAGAGAGAGAGAGAGAGAGAGAGAGAGAGATATTTGGGTCAGCCTCTGGATTTCGAATAATCACCTAAGAATTTATTTGCTTACTTCGGGTTAGTGAGAATTTCACAATAGATTTTTATCATATATTCATTAATAATACTAATAATAACAAGGGATTTAATCTATAAGAGCATAAAATATCCCTAAAAACTTTGCTCTTATTGCCCATTCACCTTTCTGGTATGGTAATCTGGCACATTTAAAATTTTTAATAAACCTCTTTAAGAAATTAGACTCCCTTAACTAATGGCAGTGAGTATGAAGAGAAAAAAAAAACCACTTAGGAACAAAGAAACGAGTATTGAACTTCGTACTGAATTTAAAACCGAACTTAGGACTGAACTCAGAAACAAAGAAAAAGTGAACATTTACGTGATAAATGTCCTCCTATATGACAGTGAATCCTGGGTAATCACCACAAAAATGAAGAAGAGACTTCAAGCAACAGAAATGTGGTTCTAGGATTTTGAGGATATCACGGACCGAGCGTGTAATCAACAAAAAGGTTTTAGAGAAAATGGAAACAAAAACGAAACATGTATTTAACACCAGAAAAAGACAGTGGAAATATGAAGGCCGCATAATAAGAAATGAGGACTTGGAAAATCTGATACGCACGAAAGATGTTGGGGGCAAGAGAGAAAGAGAAAAAGTTGATGTGCTTGAGTAAGTGGATGGCAGAACAGGGTTTACAAGAAATGACGAAAATACAATATTTTTAAAAGATTCAATATACAAGAAATTGTGGAGAGACATGAACGTTTACATCCTGAGGAGACAGTGCATGAAGACGAAGAGGCACTAACGGTTTTAAAGTTTCAGAACTCAAGCTTAGCTGGAATCTTTTATACCTAAGAAGGCAGGAAAATTACTAAGTATTAAATACAGATTTGGCCCCAACCTTTGGCTTACAGTGGACTTCTCTCTCTCTCTCTCTCTCTCTTTCTCTCTCTCTCTCTTTTTCTACATATATATACATATATATATATATATAGAGAGAGAGAGAGAGACAGAGACTGAGACAGAGAGGGAGAGAGAAAGAAATAGATACATATATATATAGATGTATTTATGCTTATTTTTTGTTGAACATTATTATATTTACATGTATTTATGTGTGTATTCGAATTTTGTTAATTTGTCCGTTTAATTAATTAATATTTTCATCTATTTACTTTTACTCTCCAGGTTGATTACCTTATCTGATTAAAGTATTTCCATAATACATTTTATATATATATATATATATATATCAAACTCTGGAATCTGGAAGAAGAAGGCAGCGAAGTGACAAACTTTATATTAATTCTCTCTCTCGCTATATATATATATATCTATATATATATATCTATCTATCTATTATATATATATATATATATATATATATATATATATATATATATATATATATATATATATATATATATATATATAATGTTCATAGTAATAAAAATTCTACTTACAAATAATGACTAAGGACTGGATTTTTTTCTTAAATTGGTTTGCTGGATTTTCTTTTAAATTATTACATTTTTTTTCTTATATTTTTCCTCTTTTCCCCAATCCTTACTGTTGTAAACTGACACCTTTCTCAGTTTCTGCTTCATATACCCAAAACAGTTTTGCCTTAGGGACACATTGATATTAACACAAATTAATTATATTTCATAGCCTAATAGTAAAGGATATGCGTGCAGTCGTTTGTAAGCATAGAGCGGGTTAATAAATGCGCATCTGGTTTTTATATTCACTTTGGAGTTTCGCCATATTTAGATTCATTCTATAACTCAATTAAAAAGACTACATATGTGAACACGCTATTCCCGCCGACGTGAAAGGGATAAATTCTCTCAAACTTTTAGACATAGAATTACCATTTATATAAATGACATTATTTTTTCATTCCGAATATTAAACTCAATATAATTATAAGGACGGCCCAGAAAACTGTCAAATCTTTTTGTTTATTTTTGTAGATTCTGTCAAGTTTGGGGTTCGTAGCGTGAAACATTAAATTAATTTCCCCCCCAAAGTTGTCTTATTTTATGGATTGGTATAAAGGAAGCGGCTTAATTAAACATGAAATATTGTGGAAAAAAACATTCAAAAAGTTTCTTTTTCTGGAGACTCATGTAATTTAAAATGGTAGGAGAAGT
>OZ038484.1:14851349-14866349 GCA_964036315.1 Acanthosepion esculentum
GGATGCACAAAGCAACTGCAAGAACTTAAACAGAATCTAGTGAAGAAAAGCTATAAGAAATGATTAAACATCAACTGCAAGCAGACATAATGTTACAAAAAGGATCAGCCGTACATTCGAATTACAAATTGGCGATCCCAAAATGAAACTAGTACAAAAATTGAAATATCTGGGAAATCTTTTAACAGAGGTCGGAAAGTGTGATATGGAAATCTGAAAGCGCTCACGGGTAGCCAAAAAATGCCTTCCAAAACCTAAGAAGAGTATTAAGAAGCAGAAAAAAAGAAAAGTGTATTATCTGCCACGTAATATTAGTTCTCCTATATGGCAGTGAAAGTTGGATAATCTCATCTCAGATCAAGAAGAGCAGAATTATCGTTCTACGGAATGATACTGAAAATACCATGGCCTGATTTTGTCACCAAAAACGAAGATTTAGAGAAAATAGAAACAAAAAAGACATTTAACATCAAGAAGAGACAGTTGAAACATTTACCATGATATAATGGAATATGCATACACGTGTGTTCCCCCTCACTTGAATATGATTGGCTGATGTCAGTCATAAATACAGACTGACGGAGAGACCAAAGGGAGATCAAGTCATTTGATGACGCCCATTGGTCTACACCTATTGCCTAAGCATATTACCTGCAACTACGACGAGTACCAGTCGATTACTGCTACTGTGTACTACTTGGTTTTAGTAGCCAAAACCACTTAGCTACTTCGATCAAATATATCCCTTTGCGGGACATATCATACCACATAGTGAAGAAAGACAGCTTGGTAAGATCGATACGAACAGGACTGATTGAAGGCAAGGAAGACCGAGGAAAACCACCTATCGAGCTTCAGTAAATAGATGGCGGAACAAGGTTTCGTAGAGATAATAAAATGACAATTTATTAAGAGTAGCAAAGGTCAGGAAATTGTACAAAGTGATGATTATCGATGTCTTGAAAGAACACGGCACGTAGAAGAAAAAGTCTACATATTTTTAATTCCAGAATATAAAATTATTTTTTATGCGTCAAGTACTTTCAGGAAAGTAGAGATAAAAGCCGTCCACAAACTCACACCCTTGTACAAATTAATTGAAACAAAACCAATAATTCCGTATATTTGTTTACTTTTTTGCATTTTTCCAATTAAACATTACCCAGTGTTCATATTAGTATTTCGTATGTCCATTCTACGAAGTTGTTCCTTGCAGATTGACGTAAGATTCTCGGTTTGATTTAAATTAGGAAAGTTTCCGCGTTAGCCTATAGTACTTTGATTTGCTCACTGGTAAGGCTTGCCATTGTGTGCGTCCAGCGTTACAATTTTCGTACACTTCCTTGGAGTAACGTCCATCGCAATCAATGGCCGTACGACAACTAATCGACAGTCGAGACAATAGTGTCTGGGCGTGATGAAAATCTGACGCTATCACGGATGGCGCAATATTTTTCAATGCCAAAGAAATTTCTTCATACTCCCCGAAAATAGATTAATTTTCCTGCACACCACTGCAAATGTCCTAATCTGAGGAAGAAATAGAAACTGATTACACCCTGTCACTCCAGTGGGTTGAGACCTGACCGTATGCTGAAAGAAAGGAACCTAAAGCGGCTGTTTCAATTCATTTGCACAAGGGTGTCTTGCTTCTTCGAAGCTTTACAATCTATCTTTGTAAATTGAGATGAAAATTCATGACGTGGAATTAGTAAATACTAAACACGTTAAATGCCACGGTTTATGGATCAGTTATGACTAATTTACTATAGGAAATAACGAAATTGAACATAGAATACGCTGCGCTAGTTGAAGTTTATCGCAACATGAACTCAAACCCTCGTGTTATGTTATTAAATCGCCTTGTCATATCACGACTTTCATATGACACGTTCAGAAATGTTTAAGTTATCAGCTATATGAAATCGCTTTCTGAAATTGATCAAGTTGGCTCTGAACGACGTCTTAGCGATAAAATTCCTTCTTCGATACTACGGAATCACAAACTAGTAACTATTGCAGATGGCAGGCATCACATCAGTAGAAGACCTTTAACAACGGTAACAACTAAAATGGTTAGCACATATAACTCGAAAAGAAAATAAATGATACAATAAAGATGTTGACAAAGTTAACAAACCATTCAGCATAGTGATTTAACAGACGGCAGAACAGGTGACAGAGAAATATGAAGGCGCATATGATTAAGGAAAAATGCCTTCTAGATACTAAGTTAAGTAAGAAAAAAACAGGAAAGTACCGTTAGAAACAAAGAAAAAATGACTTACCTGTTTTCTAATATCTAATTTCCTATATATTAATGGTGCTGGGTAGGGCGATAAACTACTTTCAGCAGCAAGGTTTCTGTTTAGGAGGTTTTGAGGAGCATGGACTCGCCACGTAATTGCTGTTGTTCCCAGATCCACGTTGACCTAAGCTGATTAACTCCTGATATGGGAAATAGTTAACCTGTAAACTGGGGTCAAAACACTAGAAAATATAGAAAGATTTTTAAATAAAAATACCGGCAATACATTTTTAAAAAAACATATTGCTTATTTGTGAAGTCACTAGGACTGACATAAAACGATTTTAGCCTGTTCTCTTTCTAGCTGAATAACCCAAAGGGTTTTCGGTGATTCTTACCACAAATAGTGTCAAGATGTCTAGACCTCTCATTTGAAAACTTGGAAAATGAAAATCATTTAGTCTAGTCTTGTTTTTTTGTTTTTTATTTTTATTTTGAGATATTAAATATTTTGGGGGCAATTATGCTATTACACGATTTGGACAGTTTTGCTGTTACAGACAGTATACAGCAGTGGTGATATACAAGAAAACCTAAGTAGGACAATTTCTATGGTACTAAGAAGACAGGCTCAAACGAATGTCAACTCCTGCGGGAAATTAGCCTAATGACCCACATAATATAATTCATGCGAATTGAGAACACGCAGCAGAATTAAGCCGGAAATATGACAAGAACAATGCGGATTTGTTAAAGGCATAGGAATAAGAAATGTGAGATATACGCTATATCAGATTGAACAATTGAATTGAGATATACGCTATATCAGATTGAACAATTGAAATGTGAGATATACGATATATCAGATTGAACAATTGAATTGTGAGATATACGCTATATCAGATTGAACAATTGAATTGTGAGATATACGCTATATCAGATTGAACAATTGAATTGTGAGATATACGTTATATCAGATTGAACAATAACAATACAGAAGGATGTGTACCTGTGATTTACAGATTAGGTAAAAGAATTCGATTAGGTACGTCACAAAGCAGCAACATATTTTTGAAAAGAAAAATATTACCAGCAATATAGTTGATTCTCGACAAAAAACCCTCTTTACAAAAATACGTCAATGAAACCTGATCTACATCGGTTGAAAAATTTAGAAGGGAAACCCTATCATTACTGGAAAGCGTGACACATGTTACTAGGCATGACAAACATATTTTCGTGAAAACATTTTTTTACTTGGAAGATTTTATAAATTTTAACAGAAAGTAGCACTGGCTCCTCGGTCAGTGAATTTCATGATAAGGAAACTGCTAGTACGATTTTGAACAATTGGTTCTCAACCAGGGTTCATGTTCCCCCTGGAGGTTCTTAGAGTATTTCTGGGGTCCACACAAAAAGCAGCTAGTTGAAACTGTTAGCATAGAACTTACTTAGCTTTTCATTTACGGCCACATTAAAAGAAAAAAAGAAAGTTGACCCAGGTCAGTAGCTAGATGGTTGATCGCTTGGGAATACCTGTTGATGTATGCTTGGAATGTGCGTATGGTGTATTGCATAATGGCTCGGAAATATTTATCGGAGAGCCAAGTTCCAATTCCCGTTGGGTTTGTTATACACTCGGGAAAGTTATGAATATCTCTCTTTCCTCTTAGCTACGAGTTAAACAGAAAAAAAATATAAATTTCAACAGAAAGTTACACTGGTTTTTCGATCACTGAATTTCATTATAAGGAAACGGCTAATGTTGATTAGTAGAGATATTAAAATGACAATTTAAGATCAGCAAATGATAGGAAATTGTAGAAAGCGATGATCGTCGACGTCTCAAAAGGACACGGCACACAGAATAAAAAAAAACTACATATTTTTAATTCCAGAAAATACAATTATTTTTATTTTATGCGCCAAGTACTTTCAGGACGTTAGTGATAATAGCCATCCACAACCTACTCTCATTTATTGCTTTAAATATTAAGTCACTGAATTTCATTATTTCATATCGTTATATCACTAAAATATACGTATCTAAAAGGATAAATCTTACAATTTAAAAATATTTCATTGTTTTCAACGTGCAAAGGGTTGATAAACAGTAAAAAAGGATTACTTAGTTTCTGAAAGCTATTTTTCATTTTTCTTCGTCGTCTATTAAGAAAAAAAACGCAGGTAGTTGAATTTCTGTAATTGTTTGAATTTATAATAAACAGTATTAACGACATTTACCGGCCTGAATGTCCAAGAAGTTTTCATAGAAAATATGCGTCCTCCTACAGGAATCGAACCTGTATCCTATACGGAACCGTCATATAGCCTGACGTGCTTTTACCGATTGAGCCACAGAGGAGCGTTTCGGTTAGCAAGGTCGATTTTACTGTTTTTAAACTACAATTTTCCATGATTTTCTCTCGTACATTCATATCTGCTCGATTTGTATCCAAATGTAAAAAATGACATAACACATTATGAAATGGACAAAGCCCGAAAATTATTTTAAGATATTTTTTAATGTTTATACGTTCTTTTTTTATAGATACAAATATTTAAGTAAATGCTCTGTTTATAATAAACAGTATTAACGACATTTACCAGCCTTAAAAACACTGTCGGACTTTGTCCATTCCATGATGTGTACCTGAAATACTTAATTTGCTGACGATTATGCATTCTGTCTTCTCACAGGGAATAGTCCTTCATCTGGTTTCCCATTGATGCATTGTCTATAATTTATCTTTATCAGTTTTCCAACAATACATTTTTCCACAAATAATATGTTGTTAAGAAAATGTTTACCGATAATAATTCTAATCTTTAGCTTGTCCTACTCGGAATTCTTTTCTTGCGTTGCCTATGCGCATGCAAACTGTTTCTCCTCAATAGAGAGGAATATTTTTGAAAATTACAAAAGATTGAGAAAATAACATCACCGAATACACACAAAAGACACACACATACACACAAGAGCCAAGCTGGCACACACATGTGCGTGCGTGTGTGTGTATATACATACATCCTACACCATGTACAATTGTTATGACGATCCTTCATTTTTGAGGATGAAACTGGAGTAGCCTCATTTTTAATTGAGCATTCTTCTTTTATCTTACGTTATCTATGTATCTATCTATATATGAAGGGTGTTTCATTAAGACGGATTATATATCAGGGAGTTTCATTAAGACGGATCAAAGTCAGCAGTAAATAAATCAGAGTTATTGGTGAAAATTTATTTATTTCTCTATTGGATCATGTTATTAAATCATGGCAATTATGTGTGAAAAATAATATCGCCCAAATGTCCGCCAAATCTGAAAGAAAAAGAAAAAAAATTATTAGACGTTTAAACTTAATTCTCATTTAAAATCGATCCAAGTTATTGCAATGTATGTATATATATATATATATATATATATTATATATATATATATATATATATATATATATGCGTGTGTGCTTGCGTGTATATATATATCAACTTTGTATTATTATTTATCTTTCAAATAGTTTATAAACAACAACAGCAACAACAAAAAATATAATAATAATAATAATTATTATTATTAATGTAATAATAATAATTATAATTATTATTGTAATAATAATAAAATATTACCATATAAATAATAATAATTTTATACGTTATTATTATTATTTTAAAAGTATAGCAACATATTGGCACATTGATGACGATCTGTTTACACGGATATCCTGTGTAATATATATATATATATATATATATATATATATATATATATATATATATATATATCCCGCAGAGCTATGACAGGTTGAGAACTGGCGCGGGCTAGCTTGCCCTTGATGAGGGTGAAAGGAGTCTCTCGGAGCTTTGGTTAGCAATCCTTTTAGTGTTGGTTTCATGATAAAAAAGATTTCAGATGGGAAGGAAAACTCATGACAGCTTAACCTGGTAATTATATTGCCTGTGTCCGCCGAGAGGCGTCTACTGGCTGATATTGACTGTGATCCGGGGAGGTTAAACTCCGCGATAATAACACATGAAGACTGTCTTTCAGAGTTTCCGTGGCAAGTCTTTTGCACCGTTACTTTTTTATCGACAGATCCAAAAAGTGTGGATGGCCCGACACAAGCCTTCACCACTTGAAACAAATCATTGTGTTGCTTTTCTGACAACTACATCTAGTTCCATACATATCCGGCTACTGCGAAAAACTCTATGAAACAACATCAACTTCCTCTTGGCACTTGAAATGTACGAAATCTCCAGGACAACAACTCAGCACCAGAAATAAAAACATCTCTGGTCGCATTGGAGCTAAAGAAGTACAACATTGATATAGCTGCACTGAGCAGTAACCATCAGTCGACTACATGAAACAAGAAAGCAAAATAAGACATCTAACAGTGTTCCTGCTGCACTTGGATACAATACATTCTCCTGTACTGTTTGTGGACTTTTGTGCAATTCTCGAGCCGGTCTCAAAAGTCATGCCCGTCAGAGGCATGCAGATAATTAGTTCGTGGTCGTCGGAACCACATACGTCGAACTCGACGGGAAAGTCCATCAGTTCAACTTTTTATTTGTATATATATATATATATATATATATATATATATATATATATATATATGTTGATATACATGGAATAAAATGATGCCGCTAACATATTCAGTTGTATGGCTATAAGTTTGTGACCCTTGGTTTGACGCTTGCCTGAACTAAAATTCGTACCCCTTTATCCTTTATGTATCTATGTCTCTATGTGTGAGAGTGTCATCCCAAACGGACAGAGAGGAGGATTTCCCCCTCAACCACCAAACATAATCAAACATAAACAAGTATAAATAGTTTCAATTTTTTAAAAATAAACTAATTCGCAAAAGCGTGAAACCTAGGTTCACAAACTCATATAGATACAACTGAATATGTGTTTGTGTGTGTGTGTGTGTGTGTGTGCGTGTGTGTTTTGAACAATAGAAAATATTAAAAATTAAAATCTTCAGACACATTGTGTTGTATATTAATATTCGTTAGTTTTTATTATTTTAATTACATTCCTCGACTAGTTTCATCCAGCATGGCCATAATCAGGAGAATATAATTCTGCTTGTAAGTAGCAGTGAACTACAGAAATGAATGACTTGATGGAGAAAATGAACTTTATCTGAGGTTTTCGTTTGTTTTTTTTATCAGTAATTTTGGTCAGGCCTTGTGTTGGTCAAACAGTCCCTTTTAAGTTGTTATTTAAGATAAGAGTTGCTCTGAATTGCCTTGGTCATTTTGACAATTTTATTGGTTCCTGGAAAGGAGGTGTGTCTCTGTTAAGTGTGTGTGTTATTTGGCTCTTAGGAAGTGAGTGAGTATGATGTGTGTAAGTGTATATATTAGTATCGCTGTGTGAGGGCTCAACACCTCCGCCAGCATGTCTGTCTTGTGTGGGTGAGAAATGTTAGGGCCTGATTTATAGGGTTATATATTAATTCTATCTATGTTGTTAAGTTTGTGATTAAGCCCGTCTGGATGGGTCGTTTTTAGGCGCAGAATCCACTTCTTTCCTGGTCTTCTAAAGTTTTTCTAATGTTATCTGCTCTGAACTATTCTATTTTCTCAATTATAGTGAACTTGGCATGGGTTTTAAAATCGTGCTTTTGTAGGCGGGATTGTAGTTCTACAGGTAATAATCTTTCATGGGTTGTCGACTTAATTCGATTGCGATAATTATTAATTCTGTGGTGAAAGGGCCATTCAGATTTCCCTACATATTGTTTCTGGAGATGAAGTATGTTATGACTTCTACAGTTACAGTGGTGGTAGATTTTGAAAGTAGATTTAGTGACTGAGATTGTGAACGAATTTGTGTGTCTAATGTGATAAGAGCTCTTTTTGTTCTTCATTGCTGGAACCCATCCTTCTGAGTCTAAGTGCTTGTGAAAAGGGAAGGTTCTCTTTGAGGTGTTTAGAGCGGGAAGACTTTAAGTGTAGATAGTTGTGGGTGTCAGTGATTTTACTGTGTAGTGTCGTTTGGAGTTTTCAGTTTTCATCTATGTACATGCGGGTGTCTAAAAATGTTACAGATCTTGTGGAATATTCAGTCAAATTTAATTGAATCGTGTACTGTATTTAGGGTCATGAAGAATTGGGTAAGTTTGTCGTCGCTGCCCGTGTATACCAAGAATATATCTACGATATATCTTGAATAGAATACACAGTCGCTACCGATGAGAGGAATAGATAAGGGTCTCCTCAAATTTTCCATTCAAGCAATTATATTTATAACTTCGAAATAGCGATTATCGTAAAATAGCATTTGCATATTTGTGCAGCAATCGGTCTGTTTTTTGGGGTTTTTTTTTTAAATTAAGTCTTACAATGAACTTTTTTATCAACTGTTATTTTTTTATGCGAACAAGTATTTCCTTTTATCGTCTCAATAGGTGTCAAAAGAGTCAAAATGCTTATTGATTCCGAGCGCTGTTAGACATTTTCAAATATTTTCACTTCATATATATATATATATACACACACACACACACACATATATATATATATATATATATATATATATATATATATATATATATATATATATATGTATATGTATATATGTATGTGTGTGTGTGTGTGTGTGTGTGAAGAAATATAGTTTTAAGGTGTTTTAAGGTGTGCTATATTTATGGGATAAAGTGTTCAATAACAGAGATAGAGCGTACATAAATATAAGTATAAAAGTGAAGTCAACACTCAGAGGCGACAGGTTGTTTCGAATTGCGTCCAGCATGAAACAGCCTGTCGCCCCTGAGTGTTGATTCAATGTTCACTTTTATATATATATATATATATATATATATATATATATATATATATATATATATAAAAGCGAGAAATTAAGTTGTAGTCCGTGATTTGTCCTAAAGCGGGATGCACTATGTTATGGCGATATACCCATGACACGCATTATTGAATGTCACTTGGGTTTTCAATTCAGATATGTTGAGGTGCTCAGCTGACTGATACCTCCCGACGATGAGTTAACCGAGCGATTACAACAATTGTTCGGGTATCAAACTCTGGAATCAAGGTGCTAAATACGACTCGGAGTTTCATTCACAAGGCAATCTTCAGGTGTTGAGTATAGACTGACCGTTATTTATTTTAAAGTTAACATATGTATCTGGTTATCGCAATGTTGGCGCAGTTATATATTATACTGAGATTACATATTTAATTTTAAAAAATATATTTGTCATTTAAAGTAAACGGGATATATATATATATATATATATATATATATATATATATATATATATATATATATATATATATGTATAAATGGTGGCACTCGCTTTAAAAAATCCTCGGATAGCTCAACTTGCAGTAGAACAAATCGGTACACGTGGAAAAATGGGGAATAAAAAAAGAAAGAACCAAGAACATTAAGACAAGGCGAAAACAATCGTCCAGTGTTCAAGCTCCAAGTCCCAAAATAAAAAAAACACAAAACTAGTAAAAAGAAAACTACGTAAAGTGCTCAATGCACTAAGTAGAGCAAAAGCTATGATAATCCTAAGGAGCCAGGCAACCCTACCTACGTTTCACCTAAACGGATCTTCAGGGTAATGCCGGCATTATTCTGGCTCCTTAGGATTATCTCATATATATATATAATTTAATTTTAATTTCAAATTTTTAAAATCTTTTAATATCTATGATAACCTTGCTTCGATGTCAAATTTTTTGAATTACCATATACTTGTATTTTGATTGATCATTCTAGCTTATGTAACAGCGTTTACCCCTAGCGAAGGATCGTTAATTAATTTGAAACTTTTAAAAGCATTTATTCTACATTCAACATCATCACTTGATAAGACACCAGAAGTGATGAAACAAAATGGCTCTTTTTGTAGTGATTTTATAACATATTTATGTTATAATATTTAAATAAATAATTATATATATATATATATATATGTATATATATATATATATATATATATATATATATATATATATATATCAGAGTTGTAAATATTTTTATTTATTTATCATATTATTAAGCATAAAGGAAGATTACTTTATGAGATTACTTTATAAGGGAGTTTAGATATTTCTCTTTTTTTGCTAAAAAACCTACTTTACATTAAAAATTAATCTGGATCAATTCATTTCTCTTGTTTAATAAATTAGTGTTATTTAAATGTAATAAGATAGCCAAATGTAAAACATGACATAAGTTACATCTATTTCCTTAAACGTTATAAGATTTTTATCTTGCTACAATGTCCCAGGTAATGAAAGGTGTATACCACGATTGCCAGAAATATTTAAGAAGGTACATGTGATGATTTTGTATTTGATTTTGCCTAAAATCATTCAACTTTTATAATTTAGTCAGATTCATCTATATTCTATTTCAATTTCTTTCCATCGTGTTTGTTTTTAAATATCCCGTATTGTGATAACAAAAAAAAATCTGCCAGGATTTGTGAAATGCTTTATGAACCTCAGCATAGATTTACCTTTCGCCAGTCTTGGTAGATTTTCTGTAATCACAATGAGTGATATTTAAATAAAAAAAAATGACGGAAAGAAAAAGAAAACGAATATAGTTGAATTTAGCTAGATTGCAAAAATTTCTTTCTAAAAAGTTTGAAACTACCAGCGTCCCTCTTTCATGCGCATAGTCACAACAACGTCAAGAAAACCAGCCCGATGAAGTCCAAGTGGATGAAATGCGACACAAATAAACTTTTACATTTTTGTCTAACATATATATATATATATATATATATATATATATATATATATATATATATATATATATATATATATATATATATTAATACATGTTTCATTAAATAATATAGATAAGTGTTGTCTATATATTTTATGTAAGTTTTTTTCATATAGTCTGATAAGTTTAATAACATTATCATTAAACAATGAAAGAAAATCACAATATTGATACATATTTTTTTAATCCAATCTAAGCTTTCGGCTTACATAAGCCATTATCAAAGACGACAATTACACAATATATTTAAGCAATACACGAACAAGAAATTGATGATAGTCTTGTTTGTTTACATGGATGATTTCCAAGCAACGATAAACACGTGCATATAAGACGCTGAAAGCGAAAATCGCACAACAGCTCATGACGTCACACATGACCACGCGAGAGTGAATCCGATGAGTATTGAGTATGGAAAGCCGTTGGTATGAACCAATGGCTTCTGTTACTAATTATAGGCATTTAAGGATATTTTTGGAGATTTCATTGTTTATTTTGTTCAGGTTAGGTTTCAACTGATTTATGTATATAGCTTCAAGAATTTTTAGTTTTTGTTTATTGTTTTCATGTTTAAGTATAGTTGTGTTTTCGACGAGGATTTTCCGGAATTGTGTATGCGGCCAGGCATGTTGTTTTAAATGCCTAAAAATGTTAGAGTTATCATTCAAATGTAGTGTCAAGCGTATATATATATATATATATCATGCTGAAAATATATTTTTACGGTATGCTATAATTATGAGTTAAAGTGATCAATACCAGGGATAGAGCATATATAAATATAAAAAGTCGACATTGAGTTCAACGCATAGACGTGTCATACTGTTTCAAACATAACGCAATATGCCATGCTTGGTGTTGATCACAATTTACACTTGCTATATATATATATATATATATATATATATATATATATATATATATATATATATATATATATATATATTTATATGTGTGTGTGTGTGTATGTGCATTAAAGAAGTATTTTGTTTTTTAATCTGACAGTTTTCATTAATTAAACCGTGTTAGTAGACACAAAAACACACCATATATATATATAAATATATATATATGTTTTTGTGTGTCCGTGTGGGGAGAGATATGTAGATAGATAGATAGATAGATAGATAGAGAGAGAGAGAGAGGCAATCGGACCTCTTGAATATTACGGTTAATAACACAAGACTCTTCGGTAAAACGAATCAGGTTCTCTCTGTCACTGTGTGTTTATCGAAAAATAAATACGCTTAAATTCACCTGGTTTCAGCCCGGTTCCAATCTTAGCTACAGGCAATCGGACGTCTATCACACTGATGACCTGTGATACAGCGAAACGTTACACCATACAGCGAAACATGACAATATGGGTGTGTGTGCGTGTTTGTGTTCGTCTATGTTAAACTGGATGAACGTGGAAATCAACACTGAATGGTGATTGAGAGTTAATCATGTCACTGAAATGCTCTCGTTCAGAAACCGCCCAGCAAAATCTGGGTAAATATCCAAAGCTCCATACTTATTTTGGAATTCCTTCTTGCGTGGGCTACGAGTTTCTCAGCAACACCTTGTTCTAGTGTGGATTAGTACGCCTATTTGACGGCACACTCATTAGCTAAAATTTTATTTATAGAAATTCGAACGATTTTCTTCCGTGCATTCACCGCGATGGTAAAAATTGAAAAAAATAAATGAAAATATTTACATCGTAAAATTAACCGGCATCGATACATTATTATTATTATTATTATTATTATTATTATTATTATTATTATTATCCTCCCTTCCTATTATACCAAACGCCGTGCGTTTGTTTATTTATTTATTTTTTTTAATAATAAAGTGTTTATTAGTATATTTTTAAAAAAATAATACGTTAGGAAATTAATTGATAGAAAAAGCCTGATGATACCGGAATGTTGAAACCAAGGTAGCGGAATGGACTAATCTCCAAATTTTATATACATATATATATATATATATATATATATATATATATATATATATATATATATATATATACACTCACATATATATTATGAAATGGACAATGTCCGACAATTATTTAAGACATTTTCTATGTTTATACGTTATTTTCATAGATACAAATATTTAAGTAAATGCTCCGTTTCTAATAAAGAGTATTAACAACATTTATCGGCGTGAATGTCCGAGAAATTTTCATGGAAAATATGCGTCCTCCGATAGGAATCGAACCTGTATCCTATACGGAACCGTCACATAGCATGACGTGCCTTAACCGATTGGGACACAGAGGAGCGTTCGGTTAGCAAGGTCGATTTTACTGTTTTTAAACAATAATTCTCCATGATTTTCTCTCGTACATTCATATCTGCTCGATGCGTATCCAAATGTAAACAAATGACGTCACAGATTATGAAATGAACGCTCTTCTGTGGTCCAATCGGTTAAGGCACGTCAGGCTATATGACGGTTCCGTATAGGATACAGGTTCGATTCCTGTCGGAGGACGCACACTTTCTATGAAAATTTCTCGGACATTCAGGCCGGAAATGTTGTTAATACGGTTTATTAGAAACAGAGCATTTACTTAAATATTTGTATCTATAAAAAGAACGTATAAACATAAAGAATACACACACAAATATATATATATATATATATATATGTATATACATACATATATATATATATATATGTATATATATATATATATATATATATATATATATATATATATATATATATATATAATATATATATATATATATATATATATATATATATATATATATATATATATATGGTGTGGTGTCTCTAGTGTGTATGTATCTTTTAAAGCTGTCGTCAATAATGACGGATGCGTATTTGACCTGCCTGGAACTTATGTTTCATTAAGATCAACATACTTTTGTGTGTGTTTGCGTCTTCCTGTAAGCAAATATTCATCATATGCCACTGCACACCTACATATCTGGCATTTTTATTGAATCCTCTCCAGTTTGACGATCCTTACTCTCCATCAATGATAAACAAAATATAATATCTTCAAATGTCTATATTTTCACTGCATAATTTTTTTTTACCAGTTCGAACAGCATTCATCTTATAAACCAGCAGAGCTCAAGATGCAGAGCAAAACAACTTTATGAACCAGCAAGAGCAAAAATAAGATAAAATGTTGAAGAGAAATCAAAGCAAAGAAAAAATGAAACACCGCAAAATGACTCGTTTTATCGCGAAAAGAAAATGCTTCTCACATTCTCGCACTCAACCTCCTCCACCTCAACACCACAACGAACAACGCCTCCACTCCGCCCAGTGAAAAAAAAAGTCGTGGGAAAATAAAAGGCGGGATAAGCGAAAAAATTGTCTCTTTCATCCGGCAGCGATACACGGATCCCATTAAAACGAATTACATTTCAGAAAAAATACTTTAGCAAAGGTCTTCAGACATTTATCTTCATCGACGTAGATGCATATAGGGTTGGTTGTAAATTTTTGTCTTCTTTCAGATATAAATTTATTTGTATTGTAGTTTTACATTAGATGCATTATCTAAGGAAAGCAGTAAAAAGATCTGGATATATTTAGAAAAAGCAAAATATTTATAAAATGATCGAGAACAAAGGAACACCAGGTCACATGCTGTAGATCCCAAATATGGAAAAGAACAAATTGTGATATCCTACACATAATCAGATCAACCTCTAACACAGGCGCGCGCACACGCACGCAAACACTCAGACACACGCACGCACGCACACACACACACATACAGATCTTCCTTCTTTATATACATACTTCCTTTCCATTGTTTCTATCGTTCTTATCCTCGGTAGCTGACAGAACCCGGATATAGCTTTTGTAGGTTAGTGAACCTTGTAAAGATCAACCAACGTCCCGCCAAAAACGCGGATGTGTCAGGCCAAATAGAAAGAAGAGAAAAACACGTGCGCAAGGAGAAGTGGGGAAATTGGT
>OZ038484.1:14868849-14926349 GCA_964036315.1 Acanthosepion esculentum
AAGAAGAAGAAGAAGAAGAAGAAGAAGAAGAAGAAGAAGAAGAAGAAGAAGAAGAAGAAGAAGAAGAAGAAGAAGAAGAAGAAGAAGAAGAAGAAGAAGAAGAAGAAGAAGAAGAAGAAGAAGAAGAAGAAGAAGAAGAAGAAAGAAGAAGAAGAAGAAGAAGAAGAAGAAGAAGAAGAAGAAGAAGAAGAAAGGGTATTGGCAACATATCAGTATGGGGTTAATTCTTGTATGAACTCCTACAGTTTCCTGGCCTCACCCACCTCTGACTTTTTCAGTATTATATATATATGTATATAAGTATATATATATATATATAAGTATATATATATATATATATATATATATATATATATATATATATATATATATATATATATATATATATATATATATATATATATATATATATATATATATAAGTATATATATATATATATATATATATATATATATAAGTCAAAAGGAAATATTTATTTACCAACGAATTTTGTCCTACTTGAAGGTTTATGTCGAGACTGTATTTTATTTATGCACAGAAATAAATTGGAGGAAAATTATCTCTAAGTATTCAAATTGAAAATTTGAAAATGCTCTAAAATACTGTTAAAGCTTGCAGTGTAAGCAACGATAAACCTTAGCCGGTGCTACGTCGAGTAAATTATTGCCTAATAAATGTAACTGAGTAAATACTGTCGTCGTTGTATTTTTATTATTTATTTATTTTTATGCAATTATTATTTTAATTGATTTTCTTTAATCATTTCTGCATTCATTCATTTTAAAATATGTCAAACTCTTGACTTAACCGTTTTCTTTTAATGTTCTTATAAGTTGTATGTTTGCTTGGGAAAGGAGTATTTACTTCAAGAAAGGATTTATTTGAAAACCACACGATCGGATGTTAACATTTTGGCAAGAATTGATATTTGCATTCTCATGAACCTTTCGTCTATGTTATTTTCCTTTTCAATAAGAGTGGAATTTTTGAGATCGATGTTTTGGTCGTGATTATTTCTGAGTATAACTTATTGAGATATCTTTCTTATATTCATATTTATACTTTTTAATTTCTGCTATTTTTACCAATATATCCTAAGGAACACCTGTGACAATTTATTTTATACATTTTACTTAAGAATTATTGTTATGGACAGTCTTCGTTCTGGTTATATGTATATGGTTTTGGATGTGGTTATAATTACAACATGATGAGACAGAACAAAACACAAGTCGGAAGTTGAGGTTTTGAGTTTAAATACATTGGTGACGTTATTTCTATCTCCCTGGGGGCTGTAACTTTGGTCTGCTCAGCATAGTTGGGGAATAATCCACAGCTGAATTCTGGGTATTGAATAAATATTAAATATACCTGAGCAGACGGGACTGCACGAAAAACGAGAAGTCATTATCCGAGAGAGAAAGGGAGATAGGGGTAGAGCCAGCAAGTAAGACAGACTGAGAGAGAGAGAGAGAGACAGACAGACAGACAGACAGAGACAGAAACAGAGAGACAGAGATCTGTATGGATCTTTAAATAGAGAGACTGAAAATAAACCTGTCATGTAAAAGATACCTTAAATATGTAAGCACCTATTTTAAGCAGGTAATTTGAATTCTGTCCAAGAGATTTAATATTTAAAGTATTTGGAGAATGCCAAAGGGGATTACAAAGTTATGGGGCAGTACCTAACCACTCTTTTTTCTTTTCATATGGGTCTATTTTCTCTGTAAATGTAAGGCAATTGACGTTTTTAAGGAAGTATTTATAATCTGAGAGATCAATATGCTGGAATCAAAATAACCAAATAATATTGGCTTAAAATGAAGATTTTTCTCTGTGAAAATTAATGCATCTTAATTTTCAAAATTTGAATAATTGAAATTATGCATCACACGATACGAAATTCTATCATTCGAATTATTAAACATGCATTAAGAAAAGCTTTCGCGATGAATACAGATCATTTCCTTAGGTGATTATGCGCAGTCGTGCGAATTGAGAATGTCAGCCATTGCATGTATTCTTCACTCGAATAAATTCTAATGTCGATGTTTCAAATAAAAACAAGGCTCTAAGAGAATTTTTCTATTTTTGTGTGTGCGTGAAGGGCGAATATATTCCTGTCAAATTTTGCGAACAAAAGACAAGGGACATGCTGATTTTATAAGATTATGTTAAATAAAGATCGCGATATTCGTGCGCTTGTCTGTTTGTGCAATGGGAGACATTTTCTAGTTTTGCTAAAGTCGTATTAAATAAGATCTTGGTCTCAGGTTTCCACTGAAAATTTAAGTAGAATCGTTTTTACGAAAGAGTGTTTAATCATATTTAGAAATTCATTCCAGCAATAACACTGTCTTCTACTAAACATTTACGATTCTGGCGTAAGTATACTGTGGCATTTTGTGCTCATTTTCGAATTATTGACATATGAAAATGCTGATGGCAAATTCTAGAATGCGAATGGGATGGTATGTGAGAAATAAAGAAATAGCATAGGTCTGCACAATCTATAGCAAGAAGGACACGTGACTTACCAAATTTTATCCGAGTACAGTTTTCAAATTAGTAAATGTTTTGCATACATCCGAATAAATTCGGCGACTGATCGTGTAGCAAAAATTTATTTTCATTAAAGCATGACTTTATTCAACCAATGTTGACTGAAAATACATCTTTTAAATATTAAATGTTGGAATATTATAAAAAATATATATCTCCTAACAAGAGACAAATCCATGTTTTGATATTTTAATGATATGAAAATGGCGGTAAAGTCTTTTCAAAGTTTTAAATTCAAGGTTAAATCAAAAGTAAAGACAATTTCCAAAAAGCACGTTTATTTCCTCTAATAAAAAATGCATAGGTCACTCACTGTTCGACATAGTCTCCAGTAATGTAATGCACTTCTTGTAACATGCTAATTACTTTTTCATCCCTCCGAAAATAGGATTTTCTTGTTTGGGCACTGTTGTAGCATACATACGGGCGATAATGGGTATGTCCCCATTCACTTAAATACAGTAGTAAATACTGTATATTGATCTGCAGTTGGAATTTCGTCTTCAGCTGTGCTGGTCAAACATCAACATGAGACAAATACTAGTAGATAATACCGAAATACTCTACAACGCCCAATGCAAGGAATGACTCAAAACCGTAGAAGTTATTATTATACAAATTATACTGCCCACATATATAAAATAAAATATAATTAATCACAGAAGACAATATTTTAAAGTGCTTATGATTTAATTAATGTGCGCATGTATTAAAAATAAAATAAATAATATATAAATAAAATACATCTTTTTGTTGTAATCTAGGGAAGGTTACTGAATGGAATAATTACACGAAGGTTGGTAATAAATAATAATACTTAGGACAAGAACAGCACATATAAGAATGGCCAGCGGCACGTTTAAAGAAGTAGTCAAATGCTAGAAGTGAGTCAAGTGAATTCCACAATGTATCTGCAACTCTAGGATATCTACCAACCGCTCCACGCAGTAGGACGTAGACTCGTGTGGCGATCCTCTCTGCCTGTCAAAGGGCAGAATCTAGTCTCGGGAAACAGCTATCCGACCACATTTCATACTGGATCTACGGGGAATTTTTGGCCGCGCCTACGGGCTCAGATACCCCACATTAAATTTGGACTTGTGCCACATCTGACCCCGTGAGGCGGTTGGTAGATATCCTAGAGTTGGAGATTCATTGTGGAATTCACTTGACTCACTTCTAGCAGTTGACTACTTCTTCTACGCGCCGCTCGCGAATCTTATATGTGTTGTTCTTGTCCTAAGTATTATCGTTCATTACCAACCTTCCTTTGATTATTCTATTCAGTAACCTTCCCTAGGTTACAACAGGCAGCCAACGCGCACAAACTATAGGGTACAGCAAATCATTAGGCAATATCGGTTGCGTAAATCCATAGCTGATGCCCACGATTGCCATCTCTTGTGCTAACGCGATTCATCGGTCAACCCATATCAAAGCATCTGTACACTGAATGTTTTCTTCCGCGTGCGATTTTGATCGGTGACCAGATCAGCTTTCATCTTTACACTTGAGTTTCCTCCCTAACAGCGAACTTCTCACTCATACACGCTCCGTTTATCCATGGTGCTTGATCCATACTGAGCCAACATCAAGCAACGGATTTCCGCAGGCTTGTCTTCCCCTGCTCAAAGAAAGTCGGGTACTACGTTGCGTTGTTGTTCAAAAGTGAAGTCACTGAGTGGAACGCCCACAGTTGCTCTATGCTACTCGACTCAACAACGGAATCCTGTGAGCAGTTAACGACCAGTCAGCGCGTTCCTGTTGATTTTACTGCGCAATTTCATAGTTGACTTTACTTTCATTGCTACCCTCATATAAATAAGTAATCCATAACTGTCAAGTTATTTCAAACCATATACTAAATGATTATAGACAACTTAATTTATTTACAAATTACCTTGAAGATGGACAAATATAATCTATATAAATATAAGTAACATCTCAATGTTTATTAAATCATATATTTACAAGAAAGAAACATAAATCTCTATCTGCATTTAGTGGCTTTAAACGAAATATTATTTTATTGAAAGATCAGACGATAGGGAAATTCATGTTAAACAATTATGTCGCATATCGCAATCATATTGTCATAAAAGAAATAAAATAGATACATTTGCTGACAAGTTTAATTTTTCCCAATGTTGTGTAGAGGCATTTTAAAATGCTTTTTGTGGTAGTAGGAATATTTTCATCAAGCTAGATGTGTACAAGAAATTGAAACGAAAGCCTATAACACTAATTAGGTTTTACACTTACAGCATTTGCAACTGACAAAAAAAACAAACAAAAAAAACTTTCTTTTTTTATAAGAATTGGTGAGTATTCTTGTACCAGAATATTTTCAATACTTTTGCTTTGTAACAGGAGAAAAAATATGATATAAACTATGAAAACCATACATGTATTTTTCTCAGGTGACAGTTTAAAAATGTTATAAGAAGATAGAACGCATGATATGTAAGACTGCTATTATTACGTATATACAAGGTAAAAGTTCTATAGAGCGACAAAAATATATAGATCTTTTCGCTGACTTGCGCATTTTGTGAATCATATTGAGGTAAAAAAAATTTCTTAAAGGGTAAAATTGTTTATCAAATTTGCCGCTGAGACAACCAATGACTGTCTGCATCAAGGGAATTGCACCGATAGGTTATGTTTTATTTTTATTTTAGCAAAGCATATCATATTGTTCTGCATATCATTTTGTTCTGCATTTCACGCTTATTTTAAGACTTGAGGGAACCGGAATAGGAAAATAATTCCATTAAGGATTTTCTGGAGAAAAGAATATCTATATGAAAATACTTCGGTATAGTTGTCCAAAATCGGCTACCAAAATCAATATTTTAAAGATCAAAAATTGGAATACTGGTATAGGGAAGTGTGTCTGGCCAATGACCTTTGAGTACACGCTCGTATATAGTATGTTTTTTTACTTATTCGAGTTGTGACAATGAAATATATTTAGTTGAACTTCATGTGTCGCTTGGGTTTTGAACTGGCTCGCTTCCAGATCTTTACACACGAACGCGGATGTCTCCCAAGGCTCTATCCTGGTTGCTACACTGTTTCTGATTTTAATCAATGATCTTCCAGATCTCATCAGTTTCCAAGTAGGCATTTCTTCTGATGGCACTACTATTTACTCCTGATCTCGACTGCATATGCGTCAAAGCTGACAAAGCTAACCTGGCCGCTGCTCTTGTAAAGGACCTCCAATCTATGGTGAACTGGGACCGAAATTGGCTTGTAAATGTTAATGCCTCCAAAACTCTCATTTAACCATCATAGAAAAACTTTCTTGCCCGCCATCAGATTTGCTGATGTTAGACTCACGGAAACCAAACAGTGCGACTTCTTGGCATCACGTTTGCAATAGACTTGAATTGGAATAACTGCACTGAATCAATAGCTGTATCTACTGCAAAGAAAGTTGGGTCACTGTGCCGTGCCAGAAGATTGTTCGCGTCAGAGTCCATTTTGCACAATTACAAATCTACCATTCGCCCGTGCATTGGATACTGTTGCCATATCGGGTCAAGTGCTCCTGCTATTAATCTCGAGGTTCTTGACAAAATCCAAAGAAGGATCTGCAATGTAATCGATATTGACCAGTCATCTCGACTTCAGTTATTTTCTCAGTTTTTCACTCTTTTTCATGAATACTGCTCTCCCGAGCTTTTTCTCCTGGGGCCCAGACTACCTGAGTTTAATCGTGCTACTAAATTCGCATGGGACCGCCGCTTCTTCTCCAACAGGTTTTTCTCGCACTTTCCGCCTGTATCCCTGATAACTACATTCTTCAAAAAATTTAAATGCAACATCAATCGCTTCTTGAAACCAGTTCAGCTTTTATCCTTATTTTCACTTTTTCACTCCCCGTAACCCCTTGCGTACTGGTGGCATTCTCGCTTTGCTTGGGGTGAAAGCATTGTTAAAATGTGCGAAATATTTGTAACTGAGATTCTCCAAATATGTTCCCAAAACTGTTTTTGAAACGCAGACCAGATGAATCAGTAGAAACCATTCGTGTCCATGTTACACTTTTGGAAGAAAATGAGTGAACGGTATTTGGAAGCATGGATTAACTTCCGTTTTTTTGTGTAACGTCATTATATATATATATATATATATATATATATATATATATATATATATATATATATATATATATATATATATATATATATAACTCTTTATGTGTCATTTAATACCGAAATTTAATTTTCTTGAGAGAATTAGTCATTTCTTTTATAAAAATGTATTGCTAGTATTTTTTTCTTTTTCAAACTGTATTGCTTGCAATTTCACTTTTACAAACATGTATGGCTGAGACTATATATTTTTTATAAAAATGTTTTGCTGGTAATATATATATATATGTATATTTTTTTTACAAAATGTATTGCTGGTAATTCCTTTACTATGAAAATTCATTGCTCGCACTTTTACTACAAAAATGTATTTTTATATTCTCTTAGTGTTGACCCCAATCTAAGGGTTCACTATTTACTGATAGCTTAACATCAATTAAGAGGTGGTTCCACGCTCCTCAAAACCTCCCGATCAAAGACATTTGCTGCTGGATGTAGTTTAACGTCATACCCAGGACGGTCCAGTTTTGTGTTAAAATTAGTTCAAGTACCAGAGAAATGGCACCCTGTAAGAAAAACGTGAATGTAATGTGCAGAAATTTAATGGCTGTCTATATCTCTGAAATGAGGTATTATGATTATTTATATTATTTACATTATTCGGACAGTTATCTTTATCTTCATTGCCATATTCACAACGTTTCGGCCTCTATATCTCTGAGATGAGGTATTATGATTACTTACATTATTTACATTATTCGGACTGTTATCCTCGTCTTCATTGCCATATTCACAACGTTTCGGCCGTTGTACGCTCCGGCCTTTATGTCTATGTCACTCTATATTTCTGTCTATATCTCTGAGATGAGGTATAATGATTAATTGCGTTATTTACATTATTCGGACTGTTATCCTCAAATTCATTGTCATATTCTCATCATTTCGACCGTTGTACGCTAAGGACTTCTTCAGGTGATTGGATCTATGGGATGAGGTACTATGATTCCTTGCATTATTTAAATTATTCGGACTCCTATCCTCATCTTCATTGCCATATTCCCAATGTTTCGGCCGTTTTACTTTCCGGCTTTCTTCAGGTTATTGGAATTTCAAACCGAACCTTTCGTCCACCGGGGGTAGATTGTTCTAGTTTCATCTGCCATGCCTCTTCCGGATTTCTCAGTTATTTCCCTTTAACTCAACGCTCCAAGTTTTGTGTTCACCACTGATGTAGCCTGGTTTTGAACTGACAACTCTTTGGATCTAGTCACTACATCTAACCAACGTCTTTATCCACTGGGCCACGTGTCCTCAAGGAATTTCAATCACCTGTAGAAAGCTGGAACGTACAACGGTCGAAACGTTATGAATATGGCAATGAAGATGAGGATAACAGTCCGAATAATGTAAATAATGCAAGTAATTATAATAGCTCATCTCAGAGATATAGACAGATATATAGAAAGACATAGACTTAAAGGCCGGAGCGTACAACAGCCGAAACGTTGTAAATATGGCAATGAAGATGAGGATAACAGTCCGAATAATGTAAATAATGCAAGTTATCATAATACCTCATCTCAGAGATATAGAGGCCGAAACGTTGTGAATATGGCAATGAACATGAGGATAACAGTCCGAATAATTTAAATACTGCAAGCAATCCTAATACCAGAGATATAGACAGATACCTAATTGAGCACTACAGTAAATCAACGGAATTTTTATGGAATGGATATTATTGTTGGTTTATTATATGCGTTTAGATATAGTGAAAGTGCGCTGAATATATATACTTTTAAATGGAATCTTGTTGGATTCACTGAGAATAGCACTAAACATGAACTGTGGAAGATATTGCGAAAACCTCAAAGGAAATTCTCAAAAGAACATAAAATATTTGATATCATACTGAATTTATAATTATTTTTTCAGTTTTAAAGGATTTTTTTTAATGTTTTTTGAAGGAAAATTTTTTTCTTTCAGCTGTTTTGTGTAAAAAGTTTTTGAATTAACGTTGTGTATTTCATGTGTTCAAAACACTTCTGTATATCTGCAAATTTTTAAATCAGTTTTTAGTATTTACATTCGGACTGTTGTCCTCATTTTGGTCGTAGATGTAAATGAATATTTAAAAAAAAAGAACTAAACGGGGAATTCCTAGATATGGAACGAGAACAATTTTCCGCAGATTAAATAAAGAGTTTAATTCTGAATTCATTTTATGTTCCCCAGTTCGATATACACCTGATGAAGGCCGCAGCTCACAATGGCCGAAACTTTGTGATAACATCAACAAAGATAATGTCAATAGCCTGAATATAAATAGTGTAAATATTGAAAACTCCCCACCCAAGAAATTCAGACAAAAACTGTTTAGTATATAGTTATTTTTTAGATGTAAACTATTTTTAAGTGACTTCATCTAACTGAAAAATCATCTGATGAAAATTTATTAATACGATATTCACTATTTTAAATATTTCTCTAAAACCGTTGAATTGGTATTTTTCACGGTGTATTATTGATATACAAGAAGCCATATATAAATATGTAAATAACTAACTAAGTAGATAATAAAAATAAAAATAAGTGAATACGGACTCGAAATCCAACCAATCAAATGAAACAGATCGCTTTGAATGCAAAATAAATGTGGCGCCATTAAAATTAATCATTTTAAGTTATTATTGACGATGAAATTAAAGAAAATAAATTAATCGTTTAAAATTTAAATATAATTTGAAATTTAATTGACCATTTTAATAATCATTTGAACGTAGTGTAAAATATGTTTTCACACATCAAAAGAAGTTTCTCAAAATATTTTATTAAATAATTAGCTAATAAAAATTTGTATTAATTTTCCATCACATTTAGTTTGGGAAATGACAAGGTACTTTTCTTGCACACAACCCTGCGGATTTCCCTTGTTCAAATATATGTTTAAATTGTTCCTGCAGAGATGTAAAAAGAGATAACATAAGATTGCTTCAAGAAAAAAAAAAAACTTATGTAAGCAAGATTTAATAGAAAGCATTTGAAATGAAATTAAAACATTATACTTGTGTTTCTAATTTGCATATCTGGGAAGCACAACTCTATGACGTTAAAATTTAGCTTCATTTTCTTGGTTATTAGTCGATAAGTAAGAATGAAAAACAACTGGTTAATATGCATATTACACTTTTGGAGGAAAATGAGTGAACGGTATCTGGAGCCACAGATTAACCTCCATTTTTTTGTTTTTAATAACATATATGGGTTATTTATTATTATCCTTATGGGCTATTTAATGCCGAAATTTAATTTTCTTGAGAGCATTAGTAATTTCTTTTATAAAAATGTATTACAAGTAATTTTTTCTCTTCCAAAATGTATTGCTAGCAATGCTACTTTTCCACAAATTTATTGCTGGGACTATATTTTGACGCGCATGCCCTTGCCTAGCTGCGTGTTTTCAGTCATATCAACGCTCTGAAAACTGGCAGAAGGCAGACATTACTTTCCGCAGCATTGAGCGCGCGACAGTGAAACACTCTAAACAATCATTTCGCACAGGTACGGATGGGCAGATGTATCACATTCTTCCTCAGCAAAGGCACTCTTTATCAGCATTATTATTAAATAATACTTCTCCGTAAATAACAAGGGAAGAAAAGATATAGATTCTTTTGAATGATGCATTGATATTTTTCTCTTCAAAAATATATTGCTGGCAATTTTATTTTTACAAAAATATATTGCTGGGACTATATTTAATTGAGCACTGTTGAACGAAAGCCAATTCTAAAAAAAAAAAAACCCGGTAAACTGCGTAAATGCGAAGCTCTTCAGTAAAATGAATGGAGCACTTTGGCTGCTTGACGTTTGTTTACGTTTGTAAAAACAATACGCTAGATTTGGCTGATTCGTTCTGTCGATTGAAGATTGCTCAGTGGTAGAAGCTCTGACTGACACCAAATTAGTTGTGTTTCGATCCTGGCTTAAGGCATTCTGTTGTCTAGTCACACTGAGGAGCTGTGATACAGCGAAACATTACTGTCTGCTAATGACATTTAATAAAAATCTTTTGCTAGTAATTTTTTTTTTTTTGTTACAAAATATATTGTTGGTAATTCCGTTATTATGAAAATGCATTGCTGGCACTTCTAACACAAAAATGTATATTTATAATTTCATAGTGTTTTGAGGTCAGTCTAAGGGTTCACAGTTTGCCTATGGCTGAGATCCTAACAGGTGATACCACCCCCGGTCTGGGTGGGCCTGTGAAAAACAAAAATTAAGAGGTGCTTACACGCTCCTCAAGACCTCCCGATCAGTAGCATTGCTGCTGGATGTAGTTTATCGTCAAACCCAGGACACACTAAATGTATATGAGAGAAGATCTTTACAACATTTTCAGAAATATTTGTTTCTTTTGGAAGACTTCATTTTTTGACTCTTCAGCAATGCAAATATCAAGACAAAATAGGAAAATTTTATTATATATTTTTTTTTTATAATTTGAACTTCAGAATTGAATATAAAATTTAAATGTTTATATTGAAATGGCAATCCGGCAACACATGTGTGATAGAATATATATTATAGTTTATGTAGGGCACTCCCGAAGCGGTGTAATGCTTAACAAGCTTGTCTCTCTAAAACAATTACGACTGAATAGTGAGTTCGATCCTCACTGGGTGCCCCATACTTTCGGCCTTGTGCCACATCTAAGCTACGCTCGGAAAATCGCTATATTATGGTTTATGTATTATATACGGAGCCGTGTTATTTTTTTTTGTTCTGGATAGATATTAAAATATTTCATATTTAGCCAGATAACACGCACTTCATTACAAATAATAAATAAATAATTAAAAACCCAACTCTGTATTTATTACAAGCGAAGCAAATATATTTATTGTAGCTGTTTTCAAAATTTTCTTATATAAATTATTTAATTTATATATTAAAACTTCTGTATTACTCTTATCAATATATTTATTCGAGTATATTATAATTCATTATATGAGAAATTAATTTATCTATTTATTTATAGTAATCAATTCCTATAGAGAGAACACTATTTATATTTTATGAGCATGATTAGAAAAAGATTGCAAGAAACATCATCTATATATGTGCATGAAGTTTAATATCAAACATGATTTCTGTATACTGCACTTTTTCATTTCTATCAATTGAAATGTAATAGTTTTCGAAATCATGTTATGAATTCAGGATTTATTTTTCATTCAGGATTTATTTTTCGGTTGCTGTCTTTATTTATTGGGCTTATCTTCTTTTACAACAAGGTTCACAGTCCAACATGGTGTATATTAGTCCATTAGGAGGCGGCCATTACCATACAGTAAGTAATGGATTTTAATTTATTTTATTTTATTTAAATAATCTTTTCGATCTATTTTGAAAATTGATCGATGATTTTTGTTTCTAATACGATGTGATTAAATGGGATAAAAAAGGTTTAAAATTACGAGTAAGATTTATTTTGTAAAATACTAAATAATGTTTCACTTTTAAGTAGCTCACTTTTTTATAGAGAATATTTTATTTTTAAAAGTTTTTTCAGACTGAATTAAGATTATTATCCCTTCATTCTTATTAATTATATATTCCAATCCACATACATACATGTTTACGCATATATAATATAATATAATATAATGTAATATAATATAATATAATATAATGTAATATAATATAATATAATATAATATAATATAATGTAATGTAATATAATATAATATAATATAATGTAATATAATATAATATAATGTAATATATTATAATATAATATAATATAATAAAAGTTAATACATTAATCAAAGAAAACAAAAAACTTTAAGTAAACACATTTCACTCCTTCGGAAACTAAGTGTAAAAAATTCATTTTTTATCCTTACGTCCACAGAGAAGTAACACTGAAGTTACTAAATAACATTTCTACACTTGTCTTGATAAAGTTACTCATGGAACAAAACGCGTTGGCATAAAATGTGTTCCATTCGAAATTCCTATTATTAATATAGTCTTTACACAAATATTTTATCTATATTTGAAATGTTATATATATATATATATGTATATATATATATATTATATATGTTATATATATATATATTTATATATATATATATATATATATATATATATATATATATATATATATATATATATATATATATATGTATGCAGGTGTGCAGAAAAATAGGAAAGAACACGTTAGGTAGATAATCCGGTGTTGCTTAGTATTTAGCTTTATTTTCAAAAAGACAGTGCTCCATACAGGATTCCCAAATTCACGCTTGACAATGAAGCGGGTCCAGACACCTTAACTCTACATAACTTCACAAATTATGTTAGGGGTCTCGGCTCTCGCTTTTGAAACATGAGAACTCTTATGTAGCGAAGGAATCATATTTTTAAAAACTAAAAATATTATAATATATATATATATATATATATATATATATATATATATATATATATATATATATATATATTTATAAATAAATGACAATAGGAAAACAGTAATTACTGACGCGTTTCGTTCAATGTGGACTTTTTCAAAGCAAGAAACGAAATGAATTTAATTAAACAAAGCAAATTAACAAAAACAAAAAAAACAGAGTGATCTTAGCAATTGGAATGTAGGAAACGCTATTTTCCTATTGTCATTTATTTATAAATATTGTCTTCTCAAAAAGTTAACTTTGAGAAATTTTCATATATATATATATATATATATATATATATATATATATATATATATATATATGGGGGTATATGTGGTTTTGTGAGTGTGACACATTTAACAGACATGAAACCCGATAAAAAGGTGTCTCTCAATTCCAGACACTGAGTACTCCGTAATTCAAGTAGCAGTGTGGAACACATGCAACACATTGATTCTAAGCGAAATTGCCTGGAAGAGACGTAAGTGTATGTAATTACTTAAACCCATTCATAAGTGTTCATATTCTATGCGTAAATGATCCTATGATTTGTCGCAGGTATTATGACAATTTTGGATATGCTTCGTTGTGTCATGGATAACAGCACGGAATGCGAAATTGGATAGCCTAGTTCGAATTCCAGTAGAGTTCGTTATATTCACTCTTGGGGGGAAAAGTTTGAATCCATCTCTTCTTCCCCAGTTATGAATTAAACCGCAGGGCAGACTGGGTACTATAGACTTGTTTGGCCGAAAGAAATGGCAATCTTCTGTTTAGTCAGTTATGAATCAAAATATATGATTGCATTTACTGACTGACGGATTATGACATTTGTAGATTAATGTTAGATGTATTAGAATGAAACAGATTCAACTTTTTGTAAATTTGGATAAAATAGGATGGAAATAATAATGAACATGTTTAATAATAATGAACATGTTTAATAATAATAAACATGTTTAATAATAATCTTATATCTGTGTCATTGTTGGGATCTTCTTGGAACCAACAAAAGGTCCATCACTAAAATTGGATATTTATTTAGTGTTTGGTAAATACGAAGAGCTTTTTCACAACCTTTGCATATTTGACAATATTTAATGTTTTATATATTTATCCTGATTATTAAAATTATTAAATGCCTTTAAATAACGATTTGATAAATACTACATAAAAATAAGCAGAATGGAAGATCCACATTTCCACATAATTGATAAAACATGACAGGGGCCGTCCTGGGTATGACGATAAACTACATCCGCGTCCTGGGTAAGACGATAAACTACGTCCAGCAGCAAGGCCTCTGATCAGGAGGTTTTGAGGAGTATGGAACCACCTCTTAATTGCTGGTGTTCTCAGGACCACTCTGACCCGGGGTGGTAGCACCTGTTATGGTACCAGGTAAATAGTTAACCCCAAAACTACGGTTAAAACATATGATAGTGTAAAAATAGGTTTTAATACCAGAAATACTTTATAAAAATAATATATTACCAGCAATACATTTTTTGAAAAAAATAATTACCAACAATACATTTTTTTAAAAAAACAAAAATTAACAACAATATATTTAAAAAAAAAATATTACCAGTAATACATTTTTGAAAAAAAAAATAATTACACACATTTTTTACCAAACTATTGCTATGAATCTATTTCAAAATTTTCTTGGTATAAAATGACCCACTGAGGTTGATATGCCATAAAACAAAACAACCAACAACAAACCAACATGATATGGACAATTTCATTAATTGCAATTTCATCAATTTATAATTATCTATTTATAATTACCAGAATTATATTTTTTTCAAAATTAAACGAAAGCCTTAAATGAACATCAGATGCAGCAGATGCAATATGGATCTGGGTTTATATTTAAATCCGTAATGGAGAAACCAGGAAAATCCCATACCAATCTGGTCACTATAATAATGATAAAACAGTACACTTCGGAAAATATTTTCGCTCTTAGAAAAGAAAAGAAAAGAATAGTGACCCATTGTCATTAAATAGAGGACAATTTCCTCGAGCAGAAAGAGGAGACTACAGACAAAAGTGGTTCCACAGATTTATGTTTAGGATACCACGGCTGAATCATGTGAGCAATGATGAATTTTTAAGGAAAATTCAAACAAAAAAGATATTTGTACTTATAATCCAAGACAGCTGAGATTACTAATATACATAGTGAGGAAATATGAAGAGCTATGATCGCTCATGTCCGGAAAGTAAGTAGCAAAAAGAAGAATTCTTGTTACTTGTAAATGGTAGTCTTGTTTAAATTAATTTCATCTGAGACATCTGGAAAGCACAACAGGATTAGTTGTCTACGACAAAGTAGAAATATACGGATATTCACACATTAACCAGACTGAGATTAGACATCGGGTTTTAAGAATCATATAAAAAATAGAGAAATCACTGTACCTGCGCCGTATGTAAACGCGGTTCTTCAGCATGGCACGATATCCTCATATCAAGCTCTGAAAATGGAACGTTATTCTGCCTTTCAAATTTTACGCATATTCATATTTTAACAATCTGCTTCAAATTACATCGCCCCCCAAATATATAATAACCATAACCCAGTCATAGGCAAGAAAGCGCCTTTCAAGGCACAACTCATTGTGCGTAGACTTGGGAAAAGAGGCTGAGACTGTTTAAGTAATTTATTTATCATGTATCATTGTAAAAAGGGCAATGAAGGAAGCACACACACACACACACACATACGCAGGCACACACAGAAACAGACACTAAAAAAAACAGACACACACATAGAAGTAAACAAGCAAATTATCCAATATGAATAAAAAAGACAGCATATATATATATATATATATATATATATATATATATATATATATATATATATATATATATATATGTCATTCACAGACAGTACTGTTTCGCTGTATCACAGCTCCTCAATGCGACTAGATATCCGAATGCCTCAAGCCAGGATTTAAACACAACTGATTAGGTGTCAGCCAGAGCTATCTTCACTCGGTAGAGTTACACAACTAAATCTAGCGTATTGTTTTTACAAATGTAAACAAATGTCAACAGCCAAAGTGCTCCATTCATTTGAAGAGCTTTGCATTAGTGCAGGTGGCTGTTGTTTATAGAATTAACAGTGCTCAATTGAAATGTATTTTCAAGAGCTAAATTATGTCATTCACAGGCAGTACTGTTTCGCTGTATCACAGCTCCTCAGTGCGACTAGATATCCGAATGCCTCAAGCCAGGATTTAAACACAACTGTGACATTACTCTATTTATTGAACAATTTAGTTCATGCCACCTTTACTAAAAAAACCTACTTCTACAAAAGAATTCTCATATTACTATATTACCACAAGAACGCACAATTTTACAATTTAAAAAAATTCAACCTCAGCATCGTGACTGCACGCTCCAAAAGTATTCTTACAGTTAACAATATCACATTTCTAAAAAAACTTCTTTTGGATTACACTTTATCTTTCGATGTCCTGTTATTACCTGGATGTAAAAACTTACCTATTTTCCTACCTGATGATGATTGTATGAAACAATTGAAAGCTAGTAGTAAAAAAAAAACCCTGATAAAACCGGAATTTATAAACAAGGATCATACCATTCATTAACGGATTCGAGGTTAATGTATTTTATTATTAAAAATTGTTTGCGAGAGTGATTCTTGCCATATCATTAACTTCATTATCTGCTTTTCGTATGAATGATTCGCGTAATATAATGTGAACCTGCACCACATAATTGATATATATATATATATATATATATATATATATATATATATATATATATATATATATATATATATATACATTATTTACATTATTTACATTATTCAGACTATTGTCTTTGTTGCGATATTTATTACAACGTTTCGGCCGTTGTATGCTCCGACCTTCTTCAGATGGTTGGAATGTCGAACTGAACCCTTTATTTCTTTCACTGGGGTAGACTGTTCTAGTTCCACGTGCCATGTTTAATAGATGCCATTTATCAGTCATCTCCTGTTAATTCCCCTCTGAAAGTTCTCCACTGCCTTACTGTTTGGGTCCTGTCACTGGATCTAACCAACGCCTTTATCCACTGTGCCACATGTCCTTGAGGACGTCTGTGTATGAATTTCTGGGTATTATAAACCTAATGTTTTCAAAACATTTTTTTACCAGGGCTCATATTGGAAGTTTTGTTGTTATTATCGCTTTTCTCTGGCACTCCTTATTACTGGTTCCCATATTGTATTCATTTCTATGCTTGGTCGGCTTACATATATATATATATATATATATATATATATATATATATATATATATATATATATATGTGTGTGTGTGTGTGTGTGTGTGTGTGTGTGTGTGTGTGTGTGTGTGTGTGTGTGCGCGCGCGCGTGTGAAATAAATAAATCATAATGAACCAGGCACAACATACCTACCTAGGTTTCACCACATGGGATGATGAGGGTGAACTGAGGATCCCATGTAGTGAAACCTAGGTAGGTAGTATCTGGCTCATTAGGATTTATTTATTCTACTTTTGCTCTACTTAGATTATTGAGCACTTTTCGTTTTAACTTATTACTCGGTGTTTGTTTTTTTCTTTGATTTAATTTACTGGATGTTTTCTTTCGCCCCGTTCGGATGTATCCAGTGCTTTCTTTTTTCCAAGTTTTCCCTGGATGGCAATTTGTTTGAAAAATGTGCTATACATGTTTTTTTCACCCACCTAGTTGAAATATATTTACATTATATATATATATATATATATATATATATATATATATATATATATATATATAATGTAATATCGCTTTTATTTAAGCTTCATCAGAAAGAGTGAAAAGGCTTTTAAAAAAGCGAAACATTTTAAATTCATATTCCTTATTAGATATTCCTATTTGTTCCTTATATTATCAGACGCTCAGACACACACACAATTGTCAGAGTTGAATCAGACCCGGAAACAGTGGTATTAAAACGTACTTAATATTCGTGTGAAAAGAATAAAATACAAGTAAAAATAACATGTTGAGTTTTAACTTTAAAAATCAGATCATCAGTTTAATCCTCTACCTTGGATTCAACCTTATGGTATCCACAGGTCATTTTTATCAAATGACCTCGGAATGCTTAAATTTTTAGACCTAATGAACGCTATATTATTTTAAAAAGTAAATAAACAGACGAAAGTTTTTAAAAAAATACTATAGCGCTAAGATGTCATTTGATAGAAATCGTCTGAGTATACCGTAAGGTTGAAACCAAGATAACAGATTCAACTGATCTCCTTATTCAGAGTTTTATATATATATATATATATATATATATATATATATATATATATATATATATATATATATATATATATATATTTCAATTTTACTTTTGAATTAGCATTACTGCTTTTAATAACACATTTCGCACGGAATACTTTCTAATATCTTTCATGTAGAATGTCTATGGCATCGGCTTATACAATCAGATGAGCGTCACTTTAAAAATGAACTGAAACATATTTCATTCATTGTTTATCCGTGAAAGATATTAATGCCGGTCAGCGGATATAATGATTCTTGTTCTAAAGTAATCATGAATTTGACAATATTTGCATATCATAAATACAGTATAATAATTTAATATTTAAAATATGCAGCCTCGAATTCTTCGATTTATTATATATCATTTTGCTTTTGGTTTGTTGCCTTGTTCGTACAACTTTTTAGACTAGCCTGCCTTAGTCTTCCTACATATGTAAAATCCGCGTCGAAAGAGGAAATCTTCCTATTACGGTTAAAAATAAAACAGAAAAAAAAACTGCATATGAGCAACATTGTGTCAAATATATTCTTTAATATTTTAGACGTGGGTTGAAATTTAAATTTTATTAAGGAAACAAATCCCCAAGTCTTTTATATCTACAAATGACCTGATCGATATATCTTATGAACAATAAAGAAACTACGGATAAACCTAAAGGCTATTTGTGAATAGAAATTGAAATCATAAATCTAACAATGTTGGAATTAAATTACTTTAAAAAATTTTAAAATTTCTTACGATGCTGCAGATTGCAGCTATAGTAAAAAAAAAATTATTTAATTTTAATAAGAGTTATTAATATGGAAAGATCTGTTGAAAGTAAATATCCTAGGCGTTGAAAATTCTATCAGCTCGTAATCGAGCAGTGCCCTGCTGTCTAGACGAAATACCGCATTTTGAAACGGCTCATAAGACCGGCGCGATTTTTTACGACACCGTCAGTCAATGTAATAAAAATAAATTATGGGATAAAGTAAACAAGATGGTGGTTTAGTTTGGGCCAATGATTCTGATTCTAAATCCTCTTTCGAAGGAACCATTTTTGCCAGTGTTCTTCAATATATATAATATTTTTTTTTCATTTTTATTTACTTCTTTAAACTAGGACCATCTGTGCTGACGCCATGGAGAAACAGCTTTTGAAACAGGGCCGACGTAAATAAAGGTATGCAATAAAAATGAAAAGTGCTTGAATGTATAGTTTTATATCATGTCCTTGCAATCGCTTGGGATCACGTGTACGCTAAACGAGATTGCCCTCCACACACACACGAACAAACACACACGCATGCACACACACGCGCGTGCGCATGCAAACACACACTTACACACGCACGCACACACATAGATTGATATAAATGCAGATTGTCCATGGAGGATGGAGGTAGAATATGTCTCGTCTGAAGTGGTGAATTATGGCTCTCCACCGCTTCCTATATTTTTGCTCCTTTTTGATGTCTCTTTCTCTCTGTGGTAATTTTTCTACTCTATTGCTAACAACACCAAAGCGTTTCTACCCTTTCTTAATCTCTAAATTATCTTCGTAATCGTAACAGTGAAGCGTTTTTACCTTCCATGAGAATGCCTGATGCTAAGGTCCAGGTACTGTGCATTGAATATTTCTGCAATATCTGGGTGGGTACTTCTGCTCTATATCCCGAGATTCGCAATAAAATCCAAATATGAATCTGTAATGTTATAGGCCCTGAGCTGGCATCTCAGCTTCAGTCACTTTATCGCAACCGTAAGGGAGTTTCTCTATGCCTTTTCTATAAATATTTTCATATTAGTTATTCCGATGAGTTTGACTCTTTCATACCTCAACTTCATGCATTTAAATGCAATACTTGATTGGCAGTTAGGTTTCATCATTTTACTGTTGTAATTGCTAGATGTAAGCGTACATTCTATGCTAATAGTTTCTTCTCTAGTACGACTCTAGTTTGTGGAACAGTCTGTCTGTGGATGACATTATATATGCTACTGAAAAATTATTTCGGTTGAGCTCTCCGGGGAAGGAGTGTGAGTTTGTAAACAGTGACTATTACTGCTACTTATGCAATACTCTTTGAAAAAAGAATCGAGTTCTCTCAGTCACTGACGCGTTTATCTAAAAATAAATACGCTTAAATTCACCTTCATACCTGCCATGCGTCAACGGCTTAGACGTAGATTCTCCGACTGACGTTAAATCACCAGGGTTCCGATCCTATATATATATATATATATATATATATATATATATATATATATATATATATGTGTGTGTGTGTGTGTGTGTGTGTGTGTGTGTGCGCGTGCGCGCGCGTGTGTGTGTGTGCGTGTGTGGGTTCGTTTATATGTTTGATTAGGATCTTCTACATTTTTCAAACAATTTCAACCAAATTTGACACAGTTACTGCTCATGGTCCTGCAGATGGTTTGACGGTGCCAAAATTGATTTAAATCAATATTTAAATCAATATTATCGATTTTTCATTTTTGATCGGACGCACGTGTCTGTAATTATGTGCGTTCACTGCACTTAAGCAGATATGGGCACTTTTCATGTCAGAATTAATAGCAGTAGCATAATTAGAAATAGTCGGATTTAAGTGCTTATATGGGAATAAGAAAGGGCAAGAATGGCCATCTTTTGGTTTCGGATGCAAAAGTTATCACAATGAAGGATTTCTGTCGCAGCCGAACGTTGCGATCCAAAAGCCAATCGGATTAGTGTTATTAGTCACGTGTGGCTCGCGCGATGCGTAATGCATGCTGCTGATTGGCCCTCCGGGGTCATGCGAGATCATGTATGAACAGGGGGTGTCACGCGTGCGCGCATCAAGCATCCCAAATGGGTAGAGGTTTCAGGTAGCCTACCTTTATTTCAGGGTTTAACGGTCATACCATGGTTTTTAAAAAGGATCTTTTAATGTTTCAATGCAGACATGCATTACGTTCCATGTTTTCTGCATTTGCACAGTAAAGTAAACGTCAAGGCCATTTTAAAAGGGATTGACATAGCAATATATCATATTTTACCAGAAAAATCAGTAAAAACAAGGTGAAACTGTTGCTTTGTAGGTGTTTGTAGCCCAGTTAGTCTAGTTAAGCATAGAATTAAATTCCGTGAGCAATCACTAACACATTTCATGCCACTTCACGCCACCACTTTTAAAAGCCAAGTCGACAGAATCGGCTCCCCATAATTGTCCAATTTGTCACATTTGATTGCATTTTTTTCATACGAGGTGACACCGGCGGACTGTTATGTCTTTCCATGCCGTTTACGTGTAGCAAAAGGCAACTCGGTATAATTTTAATACTGTGCATCGCTGCCCCAAAAAGTTTCATCTAATTTCGTGCTACTTAAATCCCTTCATCATCCATCAGTAAATGAAATTAACATTGCTTCAAATTTTGTTCGTAAGAAGTGTAAAACCGCTTGTATTTTCAACTTTTGATCAATACAATTACCTCAGGACTCCTGGCTGCTCAAAATTTTAAAAGAAAAGTGAAGCTTGAAAGTCCCATTTTTCTGACTGGCTACATTTGAAAGACTGCGCTACATCAGTGACGACGTAAATCAAAATAGCAATACCTATTTTGGGATAAATGTTATGGGTCCTTACCTATAACTACAGAATGAACTCTTCCTAACTCTATGTATACTACGCCTCTCAAGAGAGAGGGACGAATCGAGTCGAGCCAATAGTAGTTCACTTCAAACCAGACTGGCAGTCATACCTTCCACATTTTGTATTATTATTCCGTGTAATATATCTTCGTTATTTCTCGCAAAATGCTATATGGAGCTCTATCAAAGACTTCACTTATGCACCGGACGAAGACAAAACCTTCGCGACTTAATTCAGAAGATATGAAGATTCATATGAGTTTGATTTCGGGTAATTGGTCAGACGCGAAAAAGGTACGTCTACTACTGAAGAAGCTAGGGTCAAGCGAATACACTAAATTCGGAGACTACATTCTACCGAGGAAAAAGGATGAGTTGACTTTCAAGGAAGCCGTGAAACTTTTAACGGAATTATTTAGTGCGAACACGTCACTATTCCACAAAATGTGGAAATGTTTAAATTTAACAAAAAAGGATAGCGAAGACTATATAACATTCGATTCCGTAGTAAACAAATACTGCGATGACTTTCAGTTATCCGAACTCAGCTGTGACAATTTTAAATGTTTGATATTCGTCCAAGGCCTGGTTTCGACTAAAGATGCGGAGATCAGACGGAGAATTCTAACAAAACTTGAGAGTGAACCAGAATTGACGCTACAAAAACTGGCCGAGGACTGTCAGAGATGTATAAACGTAAAAAAGCACTCGAAAGATATCGAAGAGTCTGGCGTCGCTCACATACAAAAAGTACAACGACAAACATATTTTCCTCCCTCCTTAAAAACAAACCAAACAAATTTACTACAAAAGTCAAATGAAACCTCTGAAGAAATTACCACTCAGTCCATGCTATCGTTGTGGGACTTTGCATTGGTACAAAGATTGTCCATACCGCTATAAGACTTGTCTGTCGTGCAATAAAGTGGGACATAAAAATTCGCACTGTAGGAAAAATGAAAACAAAAGCCGAGTAAGAATCACTTGAACTGACCAAGCGGACGGGATAAATATACGAAAATACGTACAAGTAGAAATTTTAAACAAAAAAATCAGATTACAATTAGATTCCGGATCAGATTTAACCATTATTAGTTTACAGACGTGAAAGAAATTAAACAAACCGACCATGTTGAGAACAGATAAAATAGCCAGGTCGGTAACAGAAGGACAAATCAAATTTGAGGGGGAGATTATCACAAATGTGACATTCAACGGGATGACCAAGAAATTAAAGATGTATGTTCTAAATAATACGGAAAATTTATTTGGAACTGACTTGATGCAGAAATTTGACCTTTGGGATTTACCGATAAATACGTTCTGCCAAAAAGTGGAAAGGTTATAGAACTAGACAGAGAAATTGAAGGAGAAATTAAAGGAGAGTTTCCCCGACGTATTTTCAGCCAGCTTCGAGAGGTGTAAAAAAATGGTGGCCAAAATCGAACTAAAAGAAAATGTATAACCCATTTTCAAGAAGAAAAGAAATGTACCTTTCGCATCATTAGAAATAATAGACGAAGAGTTGGATAGACTCGTGAAAACAGGTATATTGTCAAAGGTGGAATATAGTCAATGGGCCGCACCTGCGGTTTACGTGAAAAAGAAATCGGGTGAGATAGGTGTATGCTCTGATTTCTCGACGGGATTGAATGCAGCGATAAAGGATTATCATTATCATCTCCCTAGTCCAGAGGAAGTTTTCACAAAGTTGAACGGAGGAAACTTTTTGTCAAAGATAGACTTGAGCGAAGCATACCTACATGTACCAGTAGATAAGGAAAGCTCGAGACTGTTGTGCAGAAAGCCACATAAAGGGATATATAAGTTCCAGAGATTACCATTCGGGATCAAGGTCGCGCCGGCGATATTTCAGCAAATAATGGACACTATGCTAGGCGGACTGGATTTCACGATCGCATACCTTGATGACATCCTGATAAATCTAAAAAAATATTGAACAGCACTAGGAAAACGTTCAAGAGGTTTTCAGGCAGATACAAAATTACGGTTTTAAGGTAAAGGAAAATAAATGTGACTTCTTTATGAAGGAGATAAATATCTGGGCCATATTATTGACGAAGAAGGAAGAAGACCAGACCCAGAAAGAGCCACGGCAATAAAAAAAATGACGGCTCCAAAACATTTAGCCGAGTTACAAAGCCTCTTGGGCTTAGTAAATTATTATCAAGAATTTATTCCTAACATGCATAAATTACGCGCACCCCTAAACGAAATGTTGAAGAAGGAAAATGTTTGGGAATGGTCATATGTATTATACATGTTCACCGTAGTCTGAATGTAGAAATCCATCTGTGACGATAAATATTCGCACTTACCGGATTCAAAGCGCCCAAGATGTTTTGCTTGTCGGGCTGCTGTTTTGTAAAAGAAAAGTACATTTTCCGACATTTGTTATTTTATGCTGCTTGGCACGATTTGTCTAGTGACGGTCTGCATGCTGATTGGACGAGCTGGGGACTCCGATTGAGAGCGAGGCCAACGGCAATGATTGGTGCGCTGGCCGTGTTTTCGGTCAATAAAAACGGTCTGGGACATTGGCTGGCACTGCGGGCGGGACCGTGGTGATGTGCACTATTATATAGTTTTGTATTAAGTTACGACTCTGTTTATTTTTGTCTGGAAGCTGGACGCTAGCTTCAACCTACCGATAGAGTGAGTTGTATATTTACCAGTGTCTACTGAAATGTGGGACGAACACAAGTTTTAGCTGGCGAGAAGTGAAGATTGGACGTGTGACCCCAGTTTTGTCGTTTCTACTACAACTACACCAACGTAAGTAATTTGTTCAATGAAACAACACCAATATCCAGTAGCAGCTGTCCAATAATTCTTAAGGTCTTACATATCAGAGGTTGGCAGTGGATATTCGAAGAAAACAAAATGGCCGCCATTATACACGTCGGATTGAATATTTCAAGTCTTCTGATTGGTTAACCTTCTATTGGTAGACTATAAAATGAGTCAGCTCATTTCGTTTGGCTCACTAGTACACCAGGGTACACAAAAACTGTAACAATATGAATATCAGAAAACTTTCGACAAAATCATTAAGACTCTAACAGCAGATTTATTTTTAGCGCATTATGATCCAAAATTGGAAGTAATAGTCGCGAGTGAAGCGAGTGCCTATAATGTTGGGGTATGTATACTTCATAAAATGCCGGATGGGATACTAAAACCCATCAAGCATGCGCCAAGAATGTTACTACCAGCCGAGCAAAATTACTCGCAAACTGAAAAAGGAGATCTGGAGATTATTTTTGCGGTTACCAGATTACACAGATATATTTACGGTAGATTTTTCACCTTACAGACGGACCAGAAGCCGTTATTGACAATATTTGGATCAATGAAAAGTCTACCTGCCTACACTGCTAATAAATTGTTAAGATGGGGGACGATTTTATTAAACTATAACTTTAAATTGGAGTATCTTCATTCAAACAAAATCGGGCATGCAGATGGTTTTTCGAGACTAATACCAAAGAAAACGGAGCCATTAGATAATTCCGTAATTGCAGCTCTACGGCATGAGGAAGATATTAGAACATCATTATGAAGTACAATTCGCGACCTCCCCGTCACATTACAGGAAATAAGAAACGAAGCAGTGAATGACGAATTTATAAAGGAAACAAAAATTGTAGGAAATGATAAGCATATATCAGACAGTTATTCGTTATGTGATAATGTTCTGCTATATAATGAAAGAGTAGTAACCCCTAAAACGCTACAAAGGCGAATCCTCAAGGATTTTTACATGGGCCACCCAGGAAAGAACAGGATGAAATCAATAATGAGAAGTTACGTGTACTGGCGAAACATGGATCAAGATATTATACATATGGTAGACAAATGCAAGGACTGTTCCTTAGCAGCCAAGGCACCTCCGATCACTCATAAGCCATGGCCTAAGACAGATCGACCGTGGTCGAGAATCCATGTAGATTTGGAAGGTCCATTAGAGGGTTTCTACTACTTGATTGTTGTACATAGTTACAGCAAATGGCCAGAAGTATTTCGTTGTAGAAAATCTACTTCTGAGACTACAATAAATTGCCTTCACGAGTTGTTTGCTCGTTTCGGAGTGGTTGATTGTTTAGTCACCGATAATGGGACACAATTTACATCTGCGGATTTTCAAGAATTTTGTGAAACTTTTCAGGTGAAACACATCAAATCCCCGCCATATCATCCAAGATCAAACAGGCAAGCGGAGAGGTCTGTAGATACATTAAAAAGAGCTCTAAGGAAAGCTTATGACGTACCAATAGAAAAGGCTTTACAACAATTCTTGCAAGTGTATAGAATTACACCGAACAGTACTACGCCATCGGTATTATGACCGGCGGAAGTAATGTTCGCCCAAAAAATTAGATCGGTATTCGACAAATTACTGCCAAAACAGACAAAGCAATCACCAACGTCGTTTGTACCAAAAAGAAAATTTAACCCAGGGGAGAAAGATTTTTTTTTAAATTTAAAAAACAACACATCCTATTGGGAGCCAGGTACAATAGAAAAACGTATCGGGAACGTGATTTACATAATTCAGGGTCTGAAGTTCTCGCATAAAAGGCACTTAAATCAGATCAGAAAGAGGCTGTTAGAGGATTCTAACGGTCTACCTCAGGAAGAGGAGGAAGTAATGGACACAATATTTGACACATTCCATATGCAAAGGCCTCAAGCAATTACAGAACCACGGAAATCAAGCAGAAAAAGAAAATTTACAGAGCCTTTGATGATTAATCCGAAGAGGAAAATATATTAAAGACCCATGCGAGGTAAAAGCTTGGGAGGGGGGTGTTATGGGTCCTTACCTATAACTACAGAATGAATTCTTCCTGACACTATGATTACTGCGCCTCTCAAGAGAGAGAGAGAGACGAATCGAGTCGAGCCGATAGTAGTTCACTCCAAACCAGACTGACAGTCATACTAACACCTTCCACATCTTGTATTATTATTCCGTGTAATATATCTTTGTTATTTCTATCCTTGTGTTCGTGTTGTTCTTCCTTGGTCCTAACCTGGATCATAACAATAAAGAAACTACATCGTTTTCATATTTATCAATAAAAAACACGATACAATAAAATCACTAGATACTATTTTGAAACATCATCCTCCACTGTGCACTGCTTTGACTAACCCAGCTGGAGGTTAACCAAACGGGTCAACAGTTCACCACGGAAAGTACCGCTGAACGAACTGAAAGGCTGGCATCAGTAGAATCAGTTATGTCATCACGACTCGCTAGACTTTCAACTGAAGAGCGTTTAGTACAGAATTCACAGAACGCAATACGCTTTTCTAGGGACAGGGCTTCCGAGTCCCCAACACAAAAAATCCTTAGGCGTTTAAGGAATGCCAGCGCTACAGCATGTTCTAGAGCTTTAGATAGCCACTTCGCGTCGTCTTAAGAATGATACAGCATCTTCCAGAGTTTTGGAGCAACTTCAACAAACCGCTATTTGTCGTTTAAGAAATGCCAGCGCTACTGCGTCTGACAGAGCATTAGAAAGTCCTGTGCAGACCGCTAATCGTGGTTTGAGGAATTCCAGATCTACTGCGCCAGCCAGAGCTTCAGAAATCTCAATGGCCAAATCGCAAGGACAGATTCTCAGCGTCGGGGTTCTGCATTTAAGTGAACAGTGTTTCGCCCATGGACAGCTTTATGTAGGCTGCTCCCGAGTCGGGAGTAAGGATAACGTTTACGTTTACTCTCCAACAAACAAAGCCAAAAATATTACCAACGCAGAAGTCCTATAGGCCATGGTCGGTCACGTTTAAACGCAATGTACACATCTTTATGTCATCTGCATCGTAGGTTCCTTCATTTTTTAACCCGGTTTATTTAAAGGTCGTCGTAGTATCCACTTGCCATGACTAAGACATTTCATTAAAGGTTGTCTTGCTCACCAGATGCTCCCTTATCACTTAAACCCCACCATAGCTGCATTCGCACTTGCATGTCGACCACGTAACCATATTCAGTTGCAACACAAAACCAATACGTGGGAAGGTGGATTCGTTTAATTGTCAGAGAAGTCGAGTGCGTCCACGCAATTCAGACCTCAGCAAAAAAGAAGTGGGATAATAAAAATATAGCAGCATGCAGTGTTATAATATGCATTATCTGCCTTACAACGTTGGTGTGTTTCTCCCCTTACCATAAGGGTGCTTGCGCTTCATGCTCGCCTCAACTGTCTATTAAAAACTACAAAAAAATTTGGGCCACTTACAAGTACTTGCCCCAGCCCCTTCCCATACTTCTGTTATGTGGTTCTGTTTGCTGTAGTGGCAGCGCCGTCTTTTGGGCAAAAGACGCGTCCACCTTTCACGCTATTGCGTTTTACTACGTTGCAACTGACACAGGGCAACATGTAATGACTTGCACTCAGGGCTAATAAAACCATCCCATCAGAATACAAAGCCATCTGCCACAACTTACCAAGAACTTCCTAAGGCCCGTATTCATATTGAACTTGGCAACTTGGTGTCTTAGTAATGGCAAACGGCTGATGCTATCATGGCTGACCATTGCTTCCTTTTAAGCCTTACAATTTTTTCTTCCATTGTGCTGATGAATACCGTGTGTGTGTGTATATATATATATGTATATGTGTGTGTGTCTGTATATATATATATATATATATATATATATATATATATATATATATATATATATATATATATATATATGGTAACAGCAAAATTAGATTAAGCCTTGGGACCGTTGTATCTTAGAAATGATTGAATATATCATACTATAATTCCCCAAGGTTTTTATAACACTATTGGACTCTACATTGAGCAATGAAAATATATAATTAATCTCAAAGTTTAGCACAAGAATAGTGATGAAATCGATCATAAACGAAAATTATATATTCATCATTAATTACTCATAGCTATAAAGGATTGAAATAAATGCTCTTTGTCCTATCTAAACTTCTAGCTTTCTGTTTTGGAGTAACAAGTTGCCTCACACGTTTCAGAAACGATTTCATTTTCAAGTCTTTTTACATTTCCTTTTGGACTGTCATAGCTGAAACTCTCTCACATGCCAAACTTCTTAGAGATTGAGTTGGATATTTTTTAACTGATCTCTTTAGTTGAAATGATCAATTTTTCCACTTTACTGTTGCCTCTTTTTTTAAAAACTTATTTTTCTGGCGTTTTTTAATGTACTTTGAAGACGGAAGCCAGAGTAGGAATATTGGTACCATTATTACTGAAGGCCTGAATGATCTTTTTTGTCTCACCATTAATCAGTTGAGAAGACAGTGGGTTTGACACAAAACGATTTTAACTTGTTCTCTTTCTAGCTGAATAACTCAAAGGCTTTTCAGTGATTCTTAAGACAAGTGTCGTCAAAATAGTTAGATGTCTTATTTGAAAACCTGGAGAAAAGAAACACAATTAGTTTAGTGGATGTTTAGATATTAAACATTTCGTGGAATGGACATTTCTGTTGCAACATTATTTTGATCTTTTTGCTGTTATCTATCTATCTATCTATCTATCTATATATATATATATATATATATATATATATATATATATATATATATATATATATATATATGTACATACATAAATACACACATATATATATATATATGCAGACATACACACACACAGACACACACACTCACACACACAGACACACACACACACACACACACACACACACAGACATATATATATATATATATACAATGCCTGATAAAAAATATATCGGGACTGTTACTATGGGAACTGAACAAAAAGTACGTGCAATGTATCCCTTCACACAGATTGACATTGAACTCTCTCGAGCATGCGTACTAAGTTATAACATTCTCGAATATTTCCGTTTATTATAGCAGCAGATTTTGTTTTATAAAAATATTCCCCAGGTCCGACAACTACCATATTCCCCAGATCTTGCCCTTTGCAAACTTTTTCTCTTCAAAAATCAAATCCCACATACAAAATAGTATATTTCCCTACTCGTTTCCCTAATAATTCTGATGAAAAAGCTTCCTTATTTGAGTTGATCCTTAACTCCTTTCCGCGCTAAATATTCAGTCGGGATCAATATAGCAAAATGCAATGCACGGACAAATGCTAGACCTGTAAATGTGAAAGATAGATTCTGCCGAAAAAATGTCTAGCATGAGAGAGTGAACGAACATTCCTCGCAGCAGAGCTAGCAATTGATTCAATATAATATTTACGCGTAACCTAATTTAACGAACCCGACTAGAATTCGAACTGAACTTTCGGAGCCGCGAACGTTGACACCACCCGCATATCTTCATAATTTTAACTCTCTATCACATCTTCTCTCATTCATATATCACACATCATTCATTATAGACAATTTAACCTTAACCTTCTACCTTGTGTCTTTCTCGCGTCTTGTATTGGCTGACATTTTCTATAAAACGTTAGGAAATTATTTTTCGCATTAACCATATTTTCTCATACTTACCTTAAATTTTCCAGGATATTTGATAACACCTAATGAAAGGAATATTACTTATATTTATTTTGTAAAAAATCACTAATTTCTTATAGAATATTTTTTCTTTACGACCAATTTATCAGAGGGATCAACAGATCGAAAATTTGACCGCTGCCAGAGAACAATTACAGTACCATAAAAGTTATAGCAGGAGTTTTTGTCTTATAACAATATTCCCCAGGTCTGACAACTCCCATATTCTCCAGATCTCACCCCTTGCAATCTTGTCTCTTCAAAAATCAAATCCCACATACAAAATAGTATATTTCCCTACTCGTTTCCCTAATAATTCTGAGGAAAAAGTTTCTTTACTTGACTTGTTCCTTAACTTTTCTCAAGGCACACTATTCAATAGAGATTAATATAGCAAAATGCAATGCATGGAAGAATGGTAGACGAAAAAATTGTCTAGCATGACACAGTAAACGAAAATTCTTAGCATTAGATCTAGCAATTGCTTCAATATAATTTTTTACCTTCATGTCAGCAGAAAATTTATCCTGAGCAAGAGCAATGATTCAATCTCCTGGAAGTTAGCATCGGTCATGCTGATTTAAATTAAAACGGTTTTCTAAAAAGTTCTTTAGAGAGTACTATAAACATTTTCCTAGTTTCTGACTAAGTCAATTAATTTTTCAAGATATTTGATAACATCTAATGGTAGGAATATTTCTTATATTGAGTTATATAATTAATGATGTTGCCAGTATTCGGATTTCAGAATTTCCAGTGCCCTCAGTTGAAGATCGATTTTCCTACTCGTTACCTTATTAATTCTGATCAACATACTTCTTTACTTGATTGATTTCTTACATTCTCTCTTAGCTCAGTATTCAATAAAGATCAATATAGCAATATTCGATGGATGGATGAACTATAGACTTATATATGTGTAAGATAGATTATTGAGAGCAAATGTGTATAGCATAACACAGTGAACCAACTTTCATGGCAACAGATGTAGTAGTTGAATAAAATTAATCTGAAGGTTAGCATCAGCCATACTGATGGAAGGCAAAAAAGGTTCTTTATGGCGATTACAAGAGAAAAGTTTCGATTGGGGGGTTTCAAAACTAAGAAACTGCTTCTTGCCTCAGTTACCAAAGATTGAAGGTCATTTTTGAGATCAAATTTGAAATTATCGAATCGATCAAAGATACCATTAAAGAAGTAGTAAATATTTGTGTGGTCAGTATAAATAACGACATGAGAACTTATGCAATCATAAAGATCATTGATGAAAGTTAGGAGTAATGTCGGTTCAAGGATAGATTTCCGGGGACAGCCGGATTGATATAAAAGAAAAAGTCTAGACAATTGGCCGTTGAAGACAAATTTCATTTCGTGATTTGATATGAAAGACTAAGCAAAAAATTCAGCTAGATACGCTATAAGTTTTCAGCTTTTGAAGAATACAAGCTTGTCAAAACTTTTTAAATGCCTTCAAGATATCTAAGGCGACAGTACGTTTTTCATCATTCCTATCTAAACCTTGACAAAGGCATTCAAAAATAGTAGTGAACACACTGGAAGTTGACTAAAAAAACGAAGCCATATTGATTGTCTTAAGAAAAACTCTGGTATGTGAGATGCTTAACTAATTCAGAATCGATTAGAGCCAATAGTAAGTTTCCAAAATGAGGAAGAACGTTAATACACTGATAGATAGAAGCATATGATAACAATATACGTCAATATATGTTATATTTATGGTTAAAGTTCTCATATATATATATATATATATATATATATATATATATTAAGTAGATGTAATATATCCGTTGGTATATAATACAAGTGGATCCTAGTAATATAAAATTAAAACCGATCCCCAAAAAGAACTCAATGTATTTCTGAAAAAAGAGCAAATAATTAGCACACAGTAAAATAAATAAAAAAATCTCATTTGAGGAACAGGCGTACATAAAAATTGTGACATGAATCCAGTGTATACCTGGGTTTAATAAGACTGACTAATTTCGTCGGTTGAAATACGCCTGTTCCTCAAATGAGATAATGTTTGATTTTACTGTGCTAATTATTTGCTCTGTATTAATATATAAATTGAGCTCTTTTTGTGATTTCGTTTAATATTTTATATTACTAGGATAACTTGTATTATATACCAACGGATATATTACATTTACTTTATATATATATATATATATATATATATATATATATATATATCTCAGAACTTTAACCATAAATATAGCCTACATTAAAGTATATTGTTATCATATTAATTATATTTTTATCATATATGTGTGTGTGTGTGTGTGTGTGTGTATATATATATATATATATATATATATATGATGGACTCTCCCGTCGAATTCGACGTATGAGGGTCAGGCAGATCAGTTCCTAGAAACTGAAAGCCCAACACCGACACATTTGATTATAGTGGTGAAGTCTTTGTGCAGGGCCATCCACACTTTTTGGAGGGACGAATACAGCGACCTGGTGCAGCGAATACCGCAAGTTCCCCAAACGACCCTCCGCAGGTTTTGAATTCAGAGTTGTCCTTCTCCTAGACTAGTTGCCATCCAAGGCTATAGAACCCAGTCTGTCCTGCTATTTACCCGTAGTTGGAGGGAGGAGAAGAGGATTCACACCTTTCCCAAGGGTATTAGCACGTAAGTGAATGTAATGGATTCGACTGGAATTCGAACTCGGCTCTCCGATTCCTCAATCCAAGCCGTTATCCATTACTCCACCGTGCCTCCTCCTGTATATATATATGTACCTTTTTATGTGCCGTGTCCCTTCAAGACGTAGGCGATCTTGGCTTTCCACTTTATCATATTCCATGTAGTTCTCAATAAGTTTTGTATTGAACATTTCTCAAAATCAATTTTAAATCAGAACATTTTCTTGAAAATGCTTTCTGTAGATTTTGTAATATTTTATAACAACAAATTTCATTATCTGTCTATATTTATTATATTTTTGAGATGAGGTATTATGTACACTATTTACATTATTCGGAATATTGTCTTCATTTTTGTTGCCATATTTATCACAACGTTTCGGTCGTTGTACGTTCCGGCCTTCTTCAGGTGGTTGGAATGTCGAACTGAACTCTTTATTTCGCTCACTGGGATAGACTGTTCTAGTTCTAGTTCCTCAAGGACTCGTGGTCCAGTGGACAAAGGCGTTAGTTAGCTCCAGAAACAGGACCCAAAGAGTGTGAGTTCAATACCTGGTTATGGCGGTGGGATATTTGAAGATGGGAATTAACAGGAGATAATTGATAACTGATATCCAATAGACGTGGAACTAGAACAGACTACTCCAGTGAGCGAAATAAACGGTTCTGTTCGATATTCCAACCACCCGAAGAAGGCTGGAGTGTACAACGACCGAAACGTTGTGATAAATATGGCAACAAAGATGAGGACAATAGTCCGAATAATGTAAATAGTGTAAAGAAGTTCATCATTCAGTTATCCGTGTCAAAGTATACAGCAGCAAATTGGGAATGAAAAAAATATAAATCATATAGACTCTAAAAGTCTGAATAAACAAAAGAAATAAGTTCATTCAATTTTTGACTAATTACATTCATAAAACCGTTTCTTATTCACCGAATTAACTAATTTTATTCTGCCATTAGACATATACGTGGATTTGTATGGCTTAGCGACACGAAAGGAGATATCAACCAGCTGAGTTTTAATTCTGATCGTATTCAAATACTCTTGGGAAAGTTATTAAAAATCTTTTATCCTTTAGCTATGGGATACTAGCAGGGCTAACAAAGCTAGAAGAAGGAAAAGAAATGTAGTCTCCGTGAGGTTGGCTTGCCTTTGGCAGATCATTATGACAAAGGCAACAATAAACTAATGACTTACGTGACTCGTAAAATATTTGTGTAGGGAAACATTTTGAAATTGTTTCGTTTCATCATAAATCATTCAACCTCATGGAAATTTCTGTAACACCAAACTCAAGTATTCCTTCAAATTTAATAAAACGGGGAAAATGTATGACAAAGCTGAAAAAAAGATTTTCGTGTGTCTCGCCGATTTAGTTTAAATTATTCTTCTTTTTCATTTTGTTTCCATCACTTTTTATTAGATCGCACACAGTGATAATAGAAGATTTGACAGGAAAAGGGAGATTTTGTAAGAGTCAGGACGAACATTTACTATGTATGGAAAAAAGAAATTTAAATTAAAAATTCCCAGCATGCACCGTTTGTGCGCATGTGTACTCGGAGCAACGTAAAAAAGATTAGTGTGATGATATCCTAAATGACGACTTGTGTCACGCGTAAACGTTTTCCCACTTTGTCATACATTTTTTCCAATATATATATGTATATATAGTCATCCACATACAAGCCTGAATCGCTGTATCACAGTTCATCAGTATGGCTAGGCATCCGATTGCACTAAAACCGGGATCGAAACACGTTCAGTTTGGCATCATTCAGAGATTTTACTCCTAAGCTATTGGCACACAGCCGGGAATATTTAACGTATTATATACGCGATGTATACAAAGGGCAATAGCCAATAGTGCTTGATTCGTAACTGATACTCGATACGTTAATAGTAGGAGTAGCGACTGTTTTAAAAAATACCCTTTCCCTACAGTGCACAATCGTTTATATCGAGAGCAAATATATATATATATATATATATATATATATATATATATATATATATATATATATATATATATATTGTCATCCACAGACAGACTGTTTCGCTGTATCACAGCTCATCAGTGTGGCTAGACGTCCAGTTGCCTCTGGCTAGAATCGAAAACCGGCTGAATTCGCGTCAGTCGGAAATTTTTACCCTGGCGCACGGCAGAGAAGAAGGTGAATTTAAGCGTATTTATATTTAGATAAACACACAGTGGCCGAGAGAACTCGATTCGATTTACCGAAGAGTTTTGCATTATTAGCCGTAATAGTCACTGTTTACAAACCCACACATCCTCCCCAGAGAGCTCAACCGAAATATACATATATATATATATATATATATATATATATATATATATATATATATATATATATAAGATTTGTACTCAGAGAATTGCCTTAAACAAAACGGACGTCATACCTAAGGTACAAAGTTTAACATGATTGGTCCCGCAGATACATGTGATAACACCAGTAAAGTTGAAGCCAAAACAAAAACATTTGGTTACTCTACATATACAAGGGCAACATGATTTCTAAGGAGGTTTATAATAGTGTGCGACCACATGGTTCCCAGACTCCACGCATGTATGGACCTCACAAAGTGCACAAAGACGGAGTCCCACTTAGACCTTTTTTTTGTCGATGGTGGGTCCGTACAACATGAGTTAGCTAAATGGTTAACTGAATTGCTCCAGCCGGTCTCTAATATTTTTTCGGACTATAATATTTCAGACTCTTTTCTTTTTTCTAGCTTCAATAGAGGTTTAAATATTCGGTCTGAGGATTAACTGATGGTGTCATTTGATATTGTCAGTTTATTCACTAACGTCCCATTACATGAGACCATTGATATTTGTGCCTATAACCTATACAGGGGTAATTTGGGCCCTGCTAGTATTCCTGAGAAATTATTTTTGGAATGCATGCGTTTGACTAGAGAAGGTGTCGAATTCAGCTTCAACGAGATGATGTATGTCCAAAATAGATGGGGGTGCGATGGGTAGTCCTTTGGGTCCGGGCTTGGCCAGTATTTCCGTGGGCTATTATGAACGAATCCTTTTTGACAATGTCCAAAAACGTTGCGTCTATATGAGATATGTGGATGACACATTCTCTATCTTTGACTGTGCCATAGATGCTATAAATTTTCTGCCTCAACTAAATTCTCTCCACCCTTCCCTTAAGTTTACAATGGAAGTTGAGAAGGATAGGGCACTTCCGTTTTGGACGTCCTTGTTGAACGCAAGGACGGGACTTTCGTTACCAATGTTTTTCGTAAGTCCACATTTACTGGACTATACACGAGTTGGGACTCGTTTGTTCCTAAGTCCCGCAAGATTCGTCTGATTGCGACCTTAGTTCATCGTGCTGTCATAATTTGTTCCCCTGAACTTTTAGATGGTGAAATTACTAAAATTCGGAATATTTTCGAAAATAATGGATATCTTATCAATGTTATCAGGCGTGTAAAATCAGGTGATTCAAGAACCTGTAGTGTTTGGTCCGAGTCAGTGCCCTGTCTATTTAAAATTACCTTGGCTTGACTTGGTAGGAAATTTCGGCGTCTATTTCGTCTTCCTATAATGCGGTTAAGTTGCGCACAGTTTTTCAGTTTTCCTTTACAAAAGATAGGTTGTCCTATTTTCATAAAAATTTAGTTGTTTATGAATTCAAATGCCGTTGCGACGCAGTGTACATGGGACGAACCAATCTTTGGTTGGAGACGCGAATCGCGCAGCATTTTTCCGCCTTTTTGCGTTCTGGTGGTCTTAGCCAGCCTATAATAACTACTCAGGCGGTCCATGAGTCCGCGATTGGCCAACACCTGCTGGACAACCGTGCTTGTACCTCTGAATACGAGGACACGTGGTTCACAGTTTTACACAGTGCTCGCTCAACACATCATCTTCGAGTTTCTGAAGCTGTTTTTATTAAGTGTCAACAACCTAGCCTGTATAGACAAAAGGAACATTTTTTACGTTCCTTGAATCTGTCGGAGGGTTTGTGAGTTCCCCTTTTTCTATTTTAAACTCTTGTGGAAATACTTATTTTCATACCCCCGTGTTCAATTTAATTTTAATTTTGTGTAATTAAAATTTGTCATTTAGTCGCGTTCCACTTTTCCCTCGTCATTTACTATACTATATAAGAGTGTCTTTATATTCATTTATATTTAATATTGCCAACGAATACCTTTGAAAAGTGTTGGCCGAAATGTACCTTAGGTATGACGTCCGTTTTGTTTAAAGCTATATATATATATATATATATATAAAAGATTAAAATATTATACATATTATATTATATAAAAATATTATAAATAAATAAATAAACAAATAAACAACTTCCGGTAAAATAACCGGCAAAATATACTACCCACAATGTACCACTGTCCGGTATATATAAATAGCCGAGAAAAATAACAAGACACGTGGCCTGGCGATTGCGTCTAGCATGAAACAGTCGCCTCTAAGTGTTGACGTCTATGTTCACTTATATATATATATATATATATATATATATATATATATATATATATATATATATATATATAGTTTGAGCATTAATCAATCATCATTTTAATTTTTAATAAATAATAATCTAGATTGTTCTGTTCGCCGATAATGGTGATACGTATTTTGTTTATTTATTTGTTACAATAGCAGAAAATAGAATTGTATCAAATTTGAATGCGGAATGTGGACTTTTTTACAGCAAGGCTCAATCTGAACAGGGACTGGGGTCACTTGAAGTAGAGGGTTACGTTAATGGGTTGTTTATATGGCTAGAAGGAGAATATAACGGTTGACTTTAAACTGGAACAGATTAAGATTGTAGTGATCGGGGAAAAAACTTCTTTGGAGTGTGTTCCATAGAGCAGTGATTCGCAGGAAGAAGCTGTTTGTGTAGAGCTAACTTCTCGTCGATGGAATAAGGGAGGAATGTGGGTTTGCTACTATGTTTGTGGTATGGCGGGCCCTAGCCGTGAAGGACAGATGTGGTGGAACTTTGAGATTCAGTTCGTCCGAGCACGTTTTGCGGTAGAGGTTGGAGTGTGGAAAATACTTCTTTTTCCATCAAGGGCTCGGAGACGATTTTGAACTCTGTCAAGACAGGAAATTAAGGGCTGGGCAGCTCCTAACCAAACATGGCAACAGTACTCCATTCTCGGCCTAACGTGAAGAGTCGGGTAAGAGTGGTACAGAAAACCGATCATTTTACCTTCATCTTTATCGATGGATCATATATAGGAATTTCACTTGAGGCCGGCTGTGAATTTGAGGCCTAATACTCTCTCAAGGCACGGGGCCTCACCGAAGGAACATCTGTTTATCCTGAATGGCAGTAGTTCTTGGTCTAATCGGCGGGGATGGAATAATGGTATCACTACAATCGTCCTTAAGAAATGTGCTCCAGTTTTGGCATGTGTTCTCTCTAAACTGTACAATAAATGCCTAACTGCTTCCTGCTTTCGCTGCAGGTTGGGAATCGTTTGCTGTAGTTCTGTTCTTTAAGAACTCAGGTGAACCGTCCGATCCTACAAACTATTCATCTATTAGCCTTCTACCTCTTTTTGACGAAATACCTGAGGCTTTAATCAAATCCGAACTGGTTAATCACTTCACATCACAGGGTCTTCTTTCAGATAAGAAATATGGATTTCGCTTCTCTAGATCAACTGCTGATGTAGTAACGATTCTTGATGAAATTTTCTCTCAAGCTTTAGATAAGAATGATGAACCTTGGGCAGTTGCTTTGGGCACATCTCGAAAGCATTTAACCGGGTTTGGCATACCGATCTTCTTCACAAGTTGAAAGGTTATGGCATTTCCAGACAAACTTTTTCAATCTTACTTATCAAATAGCGAAATAAGTTATCCTGAACGGAAAGTCTTCTCGATTATTTTGAATTATTGCAGGTGTTCCCAGGGCTCTATCCTTTGATTCTTCGATCCTTTGATTCTTGATAAAATCCAAAGAATAATCTGCAACGTTATTGGTCCTGATCTGGCATCCTGGTTTCAATCACTTTCCCAGAGATCTATCCTTTGATTTACATTGTTCCTAATTTTCATCATTGACTATCCTGATGGCTTCAGTTGTATACTCTGTATCAATTCCCATGACCCTGGTAATTACCTTTATCTTAGTAGTAAGTCGAATCTGAAATGTGACCTAAAATCTGAGGTTAACCGGGACAAAGTATTGCTTGTTAATTTTAACAGTCCCACAACAATAAACTGCTTTTTATGAATCATATGAGAGACCATTCTACTTTCCATCCGCATGGCTGATACTAAACTCCAAGAGTGTTATTCGTTGTACCTTCTCAGGCTAACTTTCTCTGCTAAAATGAACTCGAAAGACTCTATTGAATCAATTTCTCGGTTTGCTGGTTCACTGTGTTGTGACATACATTTTTATCAATATTTACCTTATTTGGACTCTTATCATCATATTTGTAGCTATATTTATCACAACGTTTCGGCCGTTGTACGCTCTGACCCAAAGAGTTGAGTTCAATACCTGGTTAAGGCAGTGGAGAACTTGGAGAGGTGAATTGGATGTCAGTTATCAGTTATATGTCTTGTTTACTGATAACTGACATCCATTAGACATAGCAGGTGGAACTAGAACAGTCTACCCCAGCGAGCGAAATAAAGGGTTCAGTTCGACATTCCAAACACCAAAGACCGAAGCGTACAAAGGCCTAAACGTTGTGACAAATATGGCAAAAAGATGAGGAAAATAGTCCGAATAATGTAAATAGTGTACATAATACCTCATCTCAGAAATATAGACAGATACATTTTTTTCGTTCCCGAATCCATCTTACATATGTATAAGCTTACAGATCATCCATGCTTCGAATATTGCTGTCACGTATGGTCTGGTGCACCTATATATTTAGAGATTCTTGATAAAAATCCAAAGAAGAATCTGCAATGTTATTGGTTCTGACCTGGCATCCTGGTTTCAACCACTTTCCCACCGCCGTAATGTCGTTTCCCTGTGCCTTTTCTTTAAATGCATTCAGGATACTTGTTCTGATGAATTTTACGATAGCTAGAATCTATGGATTTATGCGTAGTACAAGACTGGCAACAATGTCGCATTATTTTACAATTCAATTAACTGGAAGCAACCGTAAGTTCTTTGCTAGCACTTCCTTTTCTCGCACTTCTTGCCTGGGGAATTTTCGTCCGTCTACATTCTTTCCAGCCACCTTTGACCTTCAACAATTTAAATACACTGTTATTTATTGTCTTCACGATTCCTCTTCTTTTATTGATCTCGTTCTTTAATATACTTTTCTTGTTCTTATTCTTTCACACTCAGTAACCTCTTGCGTCTTAATGTCTTTATTGCCTTCCTTGATTTGAAATATTTTTTTAAAAATGTACTATAAATGAAAATATTATTAGTTACTGCATAAATACCGATTCTCGGGAAATAATTAGATCCTGATATTTTTTTAAAATGACAATACACATTTTTATATTGAAATATATATTTAACGATATATATATATTACTCTTGCTTAGTATAAATAAGCACATAAAAATAATTCAGCCAATCAGATTTTTCTACTATGAGCTGGCTCTTGGATTCTACCAACTGTTATAAAAAACAAGATTCCAGTCCAATAGCAATCTCTACCTAAGTATAATATGTTTATCAATACAAAAGTGTATGCACCTGTTACACCTGACCAAGCGTTCATATCAAGATTTGTCAACTCACAACTCACTCAGACTCTTTGTTCGGCCCGATATTATTTTATATACAAATCAACTTTTAATGTAGAAATATGACGTTTTCTATTCAGCCATTAATTAAAAATGGAAGTTTATTTCGATAAGATTGTCTTAATAAATTCCCTCTACGTTCAGATATTTCATTTACTGTTTTTTATTCCATTTTTCTTTCAAGCAAAATTAATAATAATAATAATATAAATAAATCTGGCAAGTTTTCAATAAATATCACATCACGCAAGTCGACTTTAATTACCAAACAGTTGATATTTATTTTATTATATTTTCATCTTTCTTTACGACTGTTATTTGAACAACACATTTTGGAAATGCAATCATTCATTGAAGATATTCATTTAAGAGTCGTGTCTGTAAATACTGAGTTCTTGTCGATAAATCTGCGTGATTAAATCACTCTTAATACTTTTAATTACATTTGAGTAAATATCAAGCGAGGTTCGAATATTTACAAAGAAGAAATATTTAAAGAATGGAGCAGCTTAAAATTCTATGACAATTTTCATAAAGTCAATGAAAGGATATTTAACGAATGAAATAAACAACTTGAATATTGAAATAATTTAAGTGCAAGTTTTACTGTAATATATTTAGTTACCTCCAAAGATTCGTTAAAAATTGAGCATACACGATGAATAAAATGCAAGAAACTAAATAAAAAATTGTTATGAAGACCAAAAGATCTTGTGATTATTAAATTGTAATTTAGGATCTTTTTTAAAACCTTCAAAATTTTGGTGAAAAATTTGTTTTTCTTACATCAGTGGGGAGTCATAAATTACTATGGGAAGTTTTAGCGTCTTTGTTTTTAGGGGAAAAACACATTGATTCGGAAATTCTTGCAAAAATCTAATAATTGTCGGATTTTAATCAAACTTGCAGGATTTATTCACATATAAATGAAATTATTTTAGAAATGTTTCTTTAGAAAATCTTAGTAAAAACACATATTTTTACATCTTTTACCCTCCCACCGCAAGCAAGACTTATTTAATTTTATGAAATTTCGAGTAATTCATATCGGTACGGCTTAAATTACTTATTAGTTATAAGCAGAAGTACCTGGAGAATTTAAATCCTCATTTTCCTTTTTATAAAACAGGACTTCAAGTTACCACAATTCTGCTCTGAATCGTAAATTAAAAATGCAATATAACTATGACATTATTTAATTACATAAACTTTTAATTAAGATTAAGATATATTATGAACACTATTGTCTTAAGAAAAACCACTTTCGATGAATAAAGAAATTTTACAAGAACTTTTATTCTTTTAATTTTAATTAGAATAATCTATAAAGATTTTTAAAAATGTTATTAGGTAAAAACTATATTTACTAATCATAAATGGGCCTGCGTCCTCGGCACCCTCCTGTACGGCAGCGAGTTCTGGACAACTTACGCCAGTCAGGAGAAGAGGTTAAACAACTTCCACCTTCGCTGCCTCAGACGTCTCCTGCACATTAAGTGACAAGACAGGGTCAATAACACAGAGGTCCGCCAACGTGCCGTCATCCCCAGCCTGTTCTCGCTGCTCGGCCAAAGACGACTCAGATGGCTGGGGCACGTACGCTGCATGGGTACCGGCTGCATCCCAAAAGTCATCCTGTACGGAGAGCTCTGTGTGTGTGTGTGGGGGGGGGTCCAACTGGGAGACCTCAGTTCCGCTTCAAGGATGTTTGCAAGCGAGACATGAAGCTGGCCGACATCGACCCCAACACCTGGGAAGCCGCGGATGACAACCGTCAGCTTTGGAGAGCCACAGTCAGAGACGGCGTCACGATTGCAGAAGCCGCGAGGGAAGATCAGCAGGCAGCAAAGAGAGTCAGGAGAAAAGCAAGGAATGCCTCCGTCTCCGTGTCATCCAGTTTCATCTGCGCCAAGTGCCGCTCCAGAGTGAGACTACACAGTCGCAACAGGCGATGTAACTCCATCGCTTAGCACCTACAGCGCTACTCCATCCTCTCCCGAGACGGACGGATGCCGAACGAACGAACAAACGAACGATGTCTGAGATAAATAACTCAAATTGACCATAGCAGATTTTCCCTAAAATTTTTCGGTAGTAATTACCGATCATTTTTGCAATTCACAGCTTGTTAAACTTGTAGAGATAAGGAAGGCGCTTATCTCCCTTTAGTCATAGATAAATCACGTGGTTGCACGACGACCGCTTCGTGGCGTCACATGATATAGTGACTCAAAGCGGGAGTCATTATTCAGTTCGTGAAGAGCAACCAAACTAGACGGTTGCTTTCTTTTAACCTGTGCCAAAGGTTAATTCTACCTCCCCCAGCAACACTCAAGCACATGGTGCCGTTTCTCTTTGGGACATAGATGAATCCGACCAGTTTAAATCTGGAGTTCTAAAAATGGATTCTTAACATCAGGAATATCTGCAAAGTATATGTAAGATCTTTACTTTTTGTTCCACCTTATACTTGGTTTTGCTGCGTCGATATATATATATATATATATATATATATATGTATATGAAATGGCAATTGATGATTTGTAAGGATCATTCCAAGGAGAGCTCAAGGTAAGAACAGAGCAATTTTGAAAGTGACGCGCACCTGATTGTATAAGCCGATGTCACTCACAGACTTGTTCTATATGAAAAGTATTAGAAATTAAATATATATATAATTCTATATATACATGCGAAACTCAAGTTTCATATTTCATGCTAGACGTAATCGTCAGGCCTGATGATTTCGTCTAGCATGAAAGAGACTGTCGCCTCTAAGTGTTGACTTACATGTTCATTTTTATATTTACACACGCTCTATCTCTGATATTGAGCACTTTATTCCATAATTATAGCACGCCTTAAGACTATATTTCTTCATATATATATATATATATATATATATATATATATATATATATATATATATATATGTGTGTGTGTGTGTGTGTGTGTGTGTGTGTGTGTGTGTGTGTGTTTGTGTGTGTTTTGTATATGGGAACGTAGCCGAGTAGTGAGAACGTTCCTATTCTGACCCGTGTTCGAATCTCATCATGGGGTTATCGAACTGGAGGGGTCAATCCCAGCGTGCGGCACCTTTTGAACATACCTGAAAATTATACCACGGGTTGACTTGTGAGTGAAATTGGGTGCTAGCACGAAGTCACAAGTCATCGTGGTTGAGGGCTTGAGTGTGCTGGCCTTGTTCAAAAATTGTTGATCACGCAAGATAACACTCTCTTTCCCAGAATCTTTAACTGAGGTCTGCTCAGCATAGTTGCAGTTTAAACCACAGGCGGGCTCAGTGGGTGTTGAATAAACACAAAAGCGTCTTAAATAGGGTTTGGCTCCCCGCCCAAGTAATATGAGAGGCTAGCTATACAAGATGTCGTACTATATAAACATTTCTCTCTGAGAATAAAGCGTGGCTACCATTCTTTTTCGTTTCAGCCATGTCCGTGAGTTATTTTGTTCTTATATCACGAAGATAACAATGCCCATAACTGGAGAAACGTAACTGGGAGAATAAATATTTTTTCCCCGCTCTTATTACAACCTGTTAGCAGCTCTAACGTTATCATATATTTTCTGGTATTCAGCTAATTAGACGAAATTCGAAATTTTCATATAAATAGTTGTCGTTTGCTCATATCGAAACAGAACGAACAGGTTTTCATCCTAACTGAACAGGTACTGCCAAAATTCCTCAAGTAAACCATAACTTTTTTTATATTGATAAATGGCTAATGTCTAACGATATATGTATATATATATATTTTTTTGTTTATATATATATATATATATATATATGTATATATATATATGTATATATATATATATGTATATATATATATATATATGTATATATATATATATATATATATATATATATATATATATGTATATGTATATGTATATATATATATATATGTATATATATATATGTATAAATGTAAGCTGTTGCATTTACGAAGTTATTAATGCATGATATATCAATATTTTAAGAAGCCAGTTCCATTATTTCCATTTCATCTCATTTACGCATTAGCGACAAGAAACCATTTTATCCGAAAATATTTTCGAAATTCACCAGTTAATATTTGCTTTCCGGCATTTTATTTATTTGCGGAAATGGAACTCTACAATTTATAAATGTACACGGAAAGAAAAAACGAAACAGTAAAGACAGGAATAAATGCATATTAATGTATTTCGATATCTGTCTCCACTAGAGACACAAACAATTAGACTTATACAGGTTTAGACACTTTCATATGATGAAAGACAAAGAGGTGTCTCATACGTTTTTTTTTTTTTTACCTAGATAAATTTGATTCACATTACAATTCATGAAACGCAGAAAGGAAAAAAAAAAAACCATGCATCCCAAATATAGGTATTTACGAAACCTCGCATTCTCTCCACCCGCCTCACTCTTTCTCTCTTTATGCATATACTTACACAGACATACCATATATAGTATAAAGAAGCGATTAATTTTGATAAAGTGTGACAAGTCTGACAAGGTAATTTCGACTATCACAGTCATTATAAAAAAAAACAATCTATGGTATGTTGTGGTAGTTAGAACGTGTTTGTCTACATATTGTGATTATTTGGGAAGCTGGACGTATGAAATGGACAAGCGTGACGTCATCTGTAACGAGTACAGGAAACGAGGCTGTATAAAATGTGTTGCAGCAGACCTGCAGACGATAACAGGTGTGCCAACGTTTCCATAAATTCAGTTGTGAATACTCTACGTGGTCTAGAGTGGAGATTCATCTCCGGCTGTGCTGATCAAACTTTCTGCCTCCGGGCAGAGAGGATCCACAGACGAGGCTATATGGAAGGACAGCGTCTCGTCTCGCGAACAAGCTACCCGACCCAGTTTTATGCGGGATCTACGGGGAATTTTTGGTAGAACCTACGGGCTCGGATACCCTACATAAACTTCGGCCTTGTGCTACATCTGACTGCATGGGGCGGTTGGTATATATCTTAGAGTTGGAGATTCCTCTCAAGCTGTGCTGATTAAACTCTCTGCTCTGGGCAGAGTGGATGAGGCTATATGAAAGGGCAGAGTTTCGTCTTGGGAAACAGCTACCCGACCGCGTTTTATACGGTGTCCACGGAGAATTTTGGGCCGCGCCTACGGGCTCGGAAGACCCACATTAAATTCGGCCTTGTGCCACATCTGACCGCATGGGGCGGATGGTAGATATCCTAGAGTTGGAGATTCCTCTCCATTAACTTTAACGCTTCTAAAACAAAACTGCTCTCTATTAACCACCACACGGATCCATCCCTGCATCCCATTAGAATGTCTGATGACCAACTTCTCGAGAGCTCCTCTCTGCGGCTGCTCGGTCTCACGTTGTCCGCTGATCTGAGATGGATCAAATACATCGAGTCAGTTGCATCATCCACCGCAAGGAAAGTTGGTTCCCTGTGCCGAGCCAGGAAATGTTTCTCCCCGGAATCGATCCTCCAAGTCTATAAATCGACCATTCACCCTTGCATGGAGTATTGCTGCAATATATGGTTTGCCTCAGGGTTCTTGATAAGATCCAGAGATATGCAATGTAATTGGCCCTGATCTGTCATCTCGTCTACAGTCGCTCTCTCAAAGACGCGACGTTGCCTCGTTCTGTCTTTTTTACAAATACTTTCACGGTAATTTCTCCGAGGGGCTGCTTTCGCTGGTCCCTAGGCCTCATGAATTTAAACGTTCTACGAGGCTGGCATCCCGTTCCCACCCCTTCACCGTTGAAACTGTTAGATGTAGACGTCTCTTCTACTCCAATAGCTTCATGTCTCGCACATCTCGCCTGTGGAAATCCCTTCCTTATTCCTGTTTCCCTGACAAATAAAATCTCCAACTATTTAAGTGTAACGTCAATCGACATCTCAGCTGCCTTGATCTATCCACTTCCCTTCTCCACATCCTTTCCCCTTTCATTCCTATCTGCCCTCGCTCCAAATCTTCTGTAACCCCTTGCCTTGATCGATCCACTATCTTTCTCCACATCCTCTCCTTTACCACTCATATCTGCTCTTCCTTTACCACTCATATCTGCTCCAAACCTTCTGTAACCCCTTGCGTGCTCGTGGCCTCCAGCCTTGCTTGGGGTGATAAGCTCAAAAAAAAATCTGTGCTGGATAAACTCTCTGCCTCCAGGCAGAGAGGATCCCCAGAAAATATGCGTCTACGTGAATATAATGAACCCAACTGAAATTTGAATTCGTCTCTCTGATTAACAATTCGCAGCCATTATCCATTACACCACCCGCACATCCAAGCACATAGTATTCCTAAGCAGTCACCCATCTAGGTATTTATCATGCTCGATGTTGCTTAACTTCGGTGATTAGCAATTCACAGTCATTATCCATTACACCACCCGCACATCCAAGCACATAGTATTCCTAAGCAGTCACCCATCTGGGTATTGATCAGGCTGCATGTTGCTTAACTTCGGTGATTAACAATTCACAGTCATTATCCATTACACCACCCGCACATCCAAGCACCTAGTTTTCCTAAGCAGTCACCCATCTAGATATTGATCATGCTTGATGTTGCTTAACTTCGGTGATTAAACATTTCTTAGCCATTATCCATTACACCACCCGCACATCCAAGCACCTAGTATTCCTAAGCAGTCACCCATCTAGGTATTGATCAGGCTGCATTTTGCTTAACTTCGGTGATTAAGAATTCTCAGCCATTATCCATTACACCACCCGCACATCCAAGCACCTGGTATTCCTAAGCAGTTACCCATCTAAGTATAGAAGGTTGAATGTTGCTTAACTTTAGAGATTAACAATTCTCAGCCATTATCCATTACACCACCCGCACATCTAAGCACCTGGCATTCCTAAGCAGCCACCCATCTAGGTATTGATCAGGCTGCATGTTGCTTAACTTCGATGATTAACAATTCTCAGCTATTATCCATTACACATCCGGCATATCCAAGCACCTAGTTTTCCTAAGCAGTCACCCATCTAGATATTGATCATGCTTGATGTTGCTTAACTTCGGTGATTAAAAATTTCTTAGCCATTATCCATTACACCACCCGCACATCCAAGCACCTAGTTTTCCTAAGCAGTCACCCATCTAGATATTGATCAGGTTGAATGTTGCTTAACTTCGCTGATTAACAATTCTCAGCCAATATCTGTTACACCACCAGCACATCCACGCATCTGCTATTCCTAAGCAGTTACCCATCTAAATATAGATCAGGCTGAATGTTGCTTAACTTCAGTGATTAACAATTCTCAGCCATTTTCTATTACACCACCAGCACGTCCAAGCACCTGGCATTCCTAAGCAGTTACCCATCTAAGTTTAGATTAGGCTGAATGTTGCTTAACTTCAGTGATTAACAATTCTCAGACATTATCTATTACACATCCCGCATATCCAAGCACCTGGTATTCCTAAGCAGTTACTCATCTAGGTATTGATCAGGCTGCATGTTGCTTAACTTCAGTGATTAACAATTCTCTGTTATACCACCAGCACATCCATGCATCTGGTATTCCTAAGCAGTCACCCATCAGTGTATTGATTAGGCCGGATGTTGCTTAACTTCGGGTGGCATAATTGTGACTGTATTTGAACCTGCTATATATAGAAATATTTTAAGGATTTATCTTCAATTCCAACTGGCTTTACTACTACTCCCTAACGTAATTTATTTACTTATTTTATGTTCGAAAATATTAAATAACTATAGCAGTTATGAAAATGTTACGAAAGCCAAAAAAATAAGTTTGAAATAAATTCATATCGGCACAATTGTGTCTGAGTTATGGGGTTTCCTCAAAATGGAATATGGATATGAGATACTCTCTTCTTTTCTTTCTCAGGTGGGTGCATATATATTTACCACTCAACCGCCAGTCTTAGGTATGCACATCCTAAGCGCAACTATGTCAATCCCCTGTTTACACATCATCAGAAGACCATGGCATTATTTCAGGGCGAATTCTATCAACACAGTGATGTACCCGACTTCTCTGATGAATTTTTGAAACACTGGATGCAAAGTATTTTTATAATCGAGAGTGAGTCCAGTATAAATTGGTTTTATTCGCAGATCAATCTCTCAAAGTACGAAGCATCCACATGGATATTAATTTCAATTCAGACCATCTGGTACTTCCTGGGGTAAATTAGGTAATCATTATCGTCATTATCAGGTCGAGAATTCTTTTCGGATTCTTGACTCGTTCCCTCCGACCATCTCTGTGAGACATCCCTTTCTGCAGGTCCTACAGATGGCATACAGAGTCATCTAAAAGTTGGTCAATGTAGGTGGGATGAGATTTCTAATCGATATTTTGTCGCGTAATGGATTCCATAGGGTGGTGTTACTCACAAGTTCTGACTTACTTCTCCAGAAGTGACCAGCTAGCCGAAGCCTTCTCTCTGAGATAGGAGGAAGGTGTCCATACAGGCGTTTCTTTGTTGGGTGTTTCTTCCAGCTGATATCCAATGCAACTTGCAACATCCTTGTGAATGTTCCATCAAGTGATGCTTCTTGGTGTTTCGTCAGTGTCCATGTTGTTGAGCCGTATAGCAAGACAGATACTACCGTAGCCTTAAAGAAGTCCCTCTTAAGATTGTCAAACAAGTTCGCAGACCATCTAGGACACCCCTTGACTTGCTTTGCCTTGCGTTTGCGGATTTTCATGTCTGTCTCCGTTGACTGGATGTTGCTGCCGAGGCAAACAAGTTCCTGGCGTAAATTAGGTACTACACTTTTAAAAATTTCAATATATGTTTATTATTTACATTATTTTTCTGTGGACTATTTTTCGAATAGCTTGAGGATTGAGCCGAACTTGAATTTCAATAAGCATTGAAGGTAAGGGAAATCCTTGAAAGGACACCCGTTTGTTGCAAATTCAGGTTCTGCTATGTGAAACTAATAAACAGAAACACAGTTTGGTGGAATCAGAACGTCCGATTTTCTGGTAAATATTCTTCCTCCCAAATTCTTTATTGAGAATATTCGCCGCGTAGGATGCTGGGATAGTGGATTTTTTTATTTACTACAAGCTCTCCGTCACTAACAAGTGAGTCGATAAAATTTGTTTATGAGGGACAATAAAAGTAGCCAACAGGGACTATATGCGGTCTGCTATTTATTACTCTAAAAAAAACTTTCCCCGTGTGAAAAGACGCCTTGTATAACTTTCTATAAGAAAAAAAGCGATACGGTAATTTCCCAATATTGATCTGAAAACAGTTGTGGAGACAAACGGTATGGCACACCTGAGACAGTTCACAAGAGAACAGCACTCGTAATCACCAAACACCAGTGTCATCCACATATGATGTCTTCTCTATGTTACATTAAGGTATTTCTATCTGACTGAATGGTAATAGTATGTATATTAATATGGAATATGTATAATTTATGAAAATATTTAATGATTTTACAATTGAAAACACTAAAGTCAGGAAATACTAGCTAATAGGCAAACATAGTTCGATAATATATGATATAAACGCAATGCAAATAATAAAAAAGATATTGAAAATCAAAATAAATGTATAGTCAGTGTTCAGGAATTAAAGCTAGTGTTATTGACTAAATGAAAAGAAATTACAAAACCTCCTGCAGAAGGCAAAGTCGGAGAGTGAGAAGAAAGGACTAAGCATAAACTACACAAAACAGAATGCACAGTCATCAGTAAAAGGATGAGCCCGAAATGCGATTTGCAGGTCGGGAACACTAGAATCAAGCAGACGCAGAAGTTTAAATATCTGGGAAGCGTTTTGACAGAGGACGGTAAGTGCGACACTGAGATCCGAAGACGTATTGGGATGGCCAAGGACGCATTCTAAAAGCTGGCCAGAGTATTGCGAGACGGGAGGATTTCTTTGATAACGAATAAAAAAAAACTGATCTGTTCCTTGACATCTGTCCTTCTTTACGGCAGCGAATGTTGGACGATTTCCTCAAAAATGAAGAAGAGACTCGAGGTGACGGAGATGTGATTCTACAGAAGGATGCTGAGTATATCATGGGCCGATTAGGTCTTAGAGGGGATGCAAACGAGGAGGAGGCTTATGCTTAGCATCAGGAAGAGGCAGCTGAATTTTCTGGGACATATAATGAGGAAGGAGGGCTTGGAGAATCTGATACTCACGGGTCGAATAGAGGGAAAAAGAAACAAGGGGAAAAAAACGCATGACATACCGAGCGGACTTAAGCAAGTGGATGACAGAACGTGTTCTGGGGGATGTAGCAGAGGGATAGAACTTTTTGAGAGCTGCAAGGGAGAGAGGGGGGCGGAGAGCCAGGATTGCCCACGTCCTGAAAATAAAAAAGAAAGAAAGGTTATTATAGGGATACATTGCTATTTTTATTATATATTTTTTTAATAATACATTTCTAAATGTATAAACACGTGTACATAGATAAAATAATAGAGAATACGTGTTGATTATAAAAAAATATAAAGGTATTAACTAAAATAAATATGTACTTATATTTTTTCATGCACGAAGAATCAAATATTCGCTGAAAATGACAGAAAAGAAAATAGGATAATGAACAAATAAAGAGGTTAGGAGTAGCTTTACAAATAATAATGCGTGATTATTATTATTATTATTATTATTATTATTATTATAAAAACTGCGCGAACCGCCCGCAGAAATGCGATCCATCATTTCGCAAGCCTCTATTAAATATTTAAGACTGATAAGATAAACGAAACAACAAAACCAGCAGGAAACAGTGAGCCAGACACAGAAAACAAAATACAAGAAATGGCGGTAAATTGAAATAGCTTCTTGCAAGGAAGCCATATTCCAGCCGTGATCTTAAAAATACGATCCCCAAAGCGAGAAGCCATTTTTACGAGAGAGGTTAGAACCAATTAACTTTTTGACAACCTAAAAACGAACGAGAGAAAGTCAGAAAAATAAGGCACAAAATACGGCAACATAGGAAGAGGCATTATGAATTTCTATAATTTGCGTTTCCATTTATTATTTCTTATTGTTCTTACCAGAGTCTTCCTCCTTGTCTCCATTTTGTTTCCTTTTATGATAAAGCGAATGGTTTGTTCTTATTGCATGTGAGTTCTAACGATTTTCTCAAACATCAGGATCAGTGACTTCAATTTAATTTGTTGTGTTTATATATTTTATATGGTAAGTCAAATTTCGGGGCTGTCATAAATCTGAAATGAGATAAAATAAATTTCTGATATATCTAATAAAAAAAATAAAAGTAAAAAGTCAACGTTACAATTTAAAATTAATATTTCGTAATTGCATATGAATCAAACCTAACGCTAACAATATTATATCATTAAATTGATTTTTCCATGTAAGAAAATATTTTATTTATTTATGCAAAATATTAAAATGAAGAACGTTAAAGAATCGAATTCTTCTGCTCAAAGAAATCTTACAAGAAATACTGATTTATATATTCGGGAAGGCTGGAATAATCTTGTTCTTCTACAGGGAGCAAATGACCTGCATACAGATAAAAAAATTTGGAAAGAATACACAAAGAGAAAGGGGATCGAGACAAGGATGCGTGTTCATTCATTTTTTTTTTTTAATCAATTCACTCCCAGCAAGGCAATGATGTCACTAAGGCACAAAGGGCTACTGGGAGAGAAAAGAAATGAAAAGACTTTAGAAGGAAATAAAGATCCAATCCTAAACAGGAAACAAGGTTTAAACATCCATTCCAGTGACAAAGACCGCTGAGGAATGAGAAACGGACGATAGGCAAACTTAGGCGACCTTAAGAGAAACGTAAATTCTACCAGAATTTATTAATGGTGTACACAAACTAACCTGCACAAGATATGCAGATGACACTGTGTTTAGGACAGACACAAAGTAAATTGCTGGTACTTTTAGTCCAGCATTTAAACGTATTTTTTTTATTCATCACGGAATTTTTCGCAACCACAGTTATTAAATATGAAATAACACGTAATGTAAATACGAGGGTCATTCAATAAATAAGGTGAATATTTCGGTATAAGGACTTCTAATACAGATAGAAGCTTACTCTTTTTTTTTTTATTTTGCTTTACTTCTTTTTCACATGGATTTAATTTCTTTTGCAGATTAAAAAAAAACTTTGAGAGTTTTGTCGATTAACAAAGATGGCCGACCAAGAAGCATGCTCCAGGATTGAACAGCGATCAGTTATCAAGTTTTTGGTTGCTGAAGAGTGCAAACCAGTTGTAATTCATAGGAGAATGTCAACTGTGTATGGTGCCACATGTTTCAGCCACAAAAATATCTACAAGTGGGCTAAATTGTTTAAAGAAGGACGGAGCAGTGTTGAGGATGAAAACAGGCCTGGGAGGCCTAGAGAAGTGAGGTCTCCTGAGGTGATCGAATCAGTCAATGACCTCATTCAGTCTGACAGAAGGGTGACAGAGGATGACATTGCAAGGACTTTGAGCTTATCTGTTGGGACAATCCACAGGGGTCATCAGTCAGAAGGAGTCATTTTGCATCATGACAACGCAAGGCCTCACACAGCAGCCCAAACGGTGCAGACCATCAACGAGCTGGGCTGGGAACTGCTCCCTCATCCCCCTTACAGACCAGACCTTACCCCTTCAGACTTTCACCTGTTTGGTCCCTTGAAAGCGTTCCCGAAAGGCACGAAGTTTAAAAGTGACGATGAAGTCAAAAGTGTTGTGAGCGACTGGCTGAGATATCAGTCCAAAGATTTTTACGCTGAGGGAATACGGAAGCTTGTGCGCAGATGGGAAAAGTGTGCGACAGTGCTGGGAGACTACGTTGAAAAAAACAGTAAGATTCTATCTGTATTAGAAGTCCTTATACCGAAAAATTCACTATATTTATTGAATGACCCTCGTACATAAATCATTTTTTTTTTTGCTGAACAATATAAATTTTAAAAAGTAATTATATTATAAAGTAGTTTTAGGATTTTTTTTCAAGTACAAAAAAAAATCAAAAGTAAGAATCAATGAGACGGATGTGCTTTTATTACTGCATAACAATTTAAAACTTATAATATTTGGCACTGCGGGATATATAGCATCTTCTACGTTTCTAAGGAAGTTATGAAGAGTCTTAATGGCCAACGTCATAAAAGTACTCCGACAAAGACAATTCACGATTTAATTTATTCGGACTATTGTCCTCATCTTTGTTGCCATATTTGTGAAAACGTTTCGGCCGGTGTACGCTCCGGCCTTCTTCATATGGTTGGAATGTCGAACTGAACCCTTTATTTCGCACGCTTGGGTAGACTGTTCTAGTTCCACGTGCCATGTCTAATGGATCAGTTACCTCCTGTTAATTCCCCTCGCGAAGTTCTTCACTGCATTAACAAGGTATTGAACTCACACTCTTTGGGTCCTGTGAAAGAGTGTGAGTTCAATACCCGGGTAAGGCGGTGGAGGACTTGGAGAGCGAAATAAAGGTTTCAGTTCGACATTCCAACCACCTGAAGAAGGCCAGAGCGTACAACGGCCGAAACGTTGTCATAATAGTCCGAATAATGTAAATAGTGTACATAATACCTCATCTCAGAAATATAGACAGATACAGAAGGGTCGGTGTTGCAATGCATATGGCAACAGTTAGTTACAATTCCTGCATATCTACGGATATATAAAAAATATATATGTTTATTTCCCTCTGAATTTTTTCCATTGCATTAACCGGGTATTGAACTCACACTCTTTGGGTCCTGTCACCGGATTTAACTAACGACTTTATCCACTGTGCCCTGTGTCCTCAAAGTATGAATCTATCTCCTCTCCCGTATGAGTTCAATACCCGTTTAAGGCAGTGAAGAACTTGGAGAGGACAATTAACAGGAGATAACTGACAGCTGACATCGATTAAACATGGCACGTGGAATTACAACAGTCTACCCCAGTGAGCAAAATAAAGGGTTCAGTTTGACATTCCAACCATCTGATTTTCAAGAAATCCCCACACAAAAGTGTTCACTGCAAGAATGTTTTGAATAGATATTATTAATTTCTTGTCATTCATTCCGGGTAGACAGAGCTCACTAATCCGGGTAGAAAAAGCTCGTTATCCTCGCATGGCAATATTTATTTATGAGAAATCCCAACCTGATTTGAAAACTTGAGTATGGAACTCCTTAGTCACCTTGATGACAACCCTTCAAGTGACCAAACGCCTTCATCATTGTGATAAAAAAGGATTAGCGGCTACTAGTTAATCAGCTTCCGATTAATTACGAAAGAGGTTTCGAAACACACCGATGTGATTTTTTCCTGATGAGAATCATAGACATTATAGATGTGCGAGTAGCGTCATGTCTATCGGTTCAGAATAAGATATCAAAGAGCCGAGTTCAAATTCCATTTGATTTCATTACATTCAGTCGCAGTTACACTTGTAACTCATTCGGGTCGTAAAGACGCCATATCTGCTGCTGCCATAACGACAGTAGATTTTCCTGAGAAAGACAGCCTGAGGGAGCCAAACCCTTTCAAGGCTGGTTTGAATTCAGAATTTTCATAGACTATTTGTCAACTCTTCCACCATCTCTTCCACCCAGCAGCAGAGCCATAAATCTGGACGCATATCGAAGTTCTTTGGCGACCCACAGTTGCTACATCTATATTTGTCGCTTCAGCTGGGTAGGCATCAGGTCTTTTCACAGGTTCTTTATAATCTGTGTATTTCTTTTGAAATATTATGGTTATATTTTGCCTCCTCGCCTGTTGGAATTGAAATATCCATTTCATAGACTGGCTGCCAACCAAGGCTAAAACGTTCAGTTTCATAACTTAAGAAGTGAATGTAATGAACTTGACTGGAATTCGAACTTGGCCTCTAAATCCAAGCCGCGGTCTCTTACTCCAATATGCCTTCAATTTGCGTGCAAATACTCTAGGGAAATGTCTGAATCAATGTCTTCTCCCGTCAGTTAGTGGCTAAATAGCAGGACTGACATCTCTCTCGCTGTAGCTGGCCAACATTATCCGAGAAAGACAACGCTGAATTCAAAACCACAACTGTTCATGGTGCCCGACCCTCAGACTTGATGACGGGAAGATATAAAATCAAGCAAGGGACGCTATTTTCAGTTGCTGACCAACATCTGTATGTTCAACTCTTGCCATTTGTCTCAATTACGCTTTACACATTGTGCACTCTTCATACTGAACAAAGTTTATATGCCTCACGCTACGCATGCAAATCGAAGATTTAACATACAGTGCAACCTCGCTTCTCGAACGTCTCACATGTCGAACAAATCGATTTTCAAACAGAATATTCGAGATTAAAATGCCTCGGTTATCAAACAAAATTTCGGTTGTCGAAAGATTTCTTGAACTTTTGCTTTCACATGGATTTTTAAAAACATGTGTCAATGAACAATTCAAGGGAAAGATTCCATAATCGAACTGAAATTACAAGAATACTGTAGCGGGAGAAATGAGGATTCTTACCATTCCCAATAGTATTTACGAATAAATGGCTGATGTTCAACACCAAGAGAGCGTCTCTCTGCGCATGCTTGTGCTCACGCTTTCCACTGACCTGAGGTAGAACAACTATTTTGCATCTTCTAAAATTGTAAATTCACTTACGTATTGCACATCACCACAGTCGTTCATCCACGTCCTGTTTATTCGTAATATCTTTTTCTTTTAATCCCATATTTGCTCCATGAAACAATTTATCAGAGAAACGTTTGGAAAATTTCAGTCTTCGAGAGATTCTTTCTTGATTCACCTGCAAAATAATAAAAAATAGCTATATTACAGTTGGCTTGTAATATGACGTATAAAATTGTTTGATTGTTTTTTACGACTTATCAAGCATTTGCAGGTTATTTACAACCAGAAGATATTTTGGAGATGATAACTGATAAAAAACCTAATAATTAAATCATAGCGGGGGAAATGAGCATTCATACCCAATGGTATTTGCGAATAAATGCCTGATGTTCAACCCCAAGAGAGCGCCTCTCTGCGCATGCTTGTGCTCACGCTTTCCACTGACCTGAGGTAGAACAACTATATTGAATCAATAGCTTCATCTGAAAGTTGTCTCTGTGTCACGCCAGAAGGTTTTTCTCGCCTGAGTCCATCCTTCAATTCTACAAATCAACCATTCGTCCTTGCATTAAATACTGATGCCATATATAGTCTGGTGCCCCCGCTGTTCATCTCGAGGTCCCCGACAAAATCCAGAGACAGATATGCAATGTGATAGGTCATGATCTAGCATCTCGTCTACAGTCACTTTCTAACAGACGTGATGTGACTTACTTTTCTACAAATATTTTCATGGCAACTGCTCTGAGGAGCAAATTACATTGGTGCTCCAACTGCATGAATTTAAGCGTGCTACTAGATCGTTCGCACCCATTCACTGTGGAAAAAGGTAAATGTAGCCGTCAATTATACCCCAGAAGCTTCTT
>OZ038484.1:14931349-14946349 GCA_964036315.1 Acanthosepion esculentum
TTGTCAGAAAGAAACCCAATAAACTATGTAAACATTAGCCATGTTGAAAAGTTTACAAATGTATGTTGCAGACTCTTAAGATTGTACAGAGTTTCGTCGGTAAAGAGTACCACATTTTTGTAGTTTTGTGACAATAAAAAGAATAGTTTCAACATAGGGATAGACTTAATGTTAGTTTCCCGTTAGATGGCGAATAAAATAAGGTAAATGTCCCATTTGCAAAGAGGGAAGAAAAACTTTCCCAAAATGGATACCTGCAGGATGTCAGACGGAGGTATGGACGCATGTCTACGCACAGACTCAAATATAGACACAAATATAGACTCAGGTATAAACACGACCTAAAGTCTCTAGTATGAACAATGAATTTAAGTTTGTCAGTCTTTCTGCACCCAGCCAATCACAGAAAGTTATATTTATGCATATATACAAAGAAAAGAAAGAACAGATGGAGTAAAATTCCACCGTTCGATAGAAGTGCTCAATAGAAAGTACATCAATATATTATTATTATTATTTATTATAAAAGATTGTAATAAAAACATCTTGAAATCGCTACAGAAAAAAGATGTTTCAATACCTTGATACTACGTTTTCATATATATATATATATATATATATATATATATATATATATATATATATATATATATATATATATATATATATATATATACATCCAGGTAAGATGAGAACGAATAGAAGAAAATTCCAACGTTCGTAACATTTAATTTAAAAGAGGGCTCAATAAAATGTAGACGAATATTATTTACTTTAGGATATTACATCAAAAACTTCGTGAGTAATTTACAATCGGCTGATCAGATGCATTGATACGCATAGAAACACTACTGCAATTGTGTAGCGATTTTGATATGTTTTCAATGTAATATTCTTAAATAATATATATATATATATATATATACATACATACATACATATATATATATATACACATAAATATATATATATATATATATATATATATATATATATATATATATATATATATATATATATATATATATATATATATATAGTGATTTAAGTATTAAAAAACCAACAGAAAGAAAAAGTGCATACACTAATTTAATCTTGCTGCCGGGTAATTGTGAGTAAAATATTTTTGTAAACAGTTCCTAATTTAGTGACCTCTTTCTTCACTAGATGGCGAACTGTTGTGTCTACACCAGTGAAGGTTAAACATAGGAATATAATTAAATTTTATCATATGTTTTTGGACATTTACATTTTTTTATTTAATTTTCATCTAATTATTCAAGCTATTATTATTATTATTATTATTATTATTATTATTATTATTATTATTATTACATTGTATTTGTATCTTGTGTTTTTATCTTTATTTTTCAGTGTATTTTCTTTTAGATTGTACCTGACTGCTTTCCCAAATTTCTTTTGATGTTTTTCTTTCATTTTTCTTTCGATTTCTTGGTTTCTTCTTTCATTTCGTCTCCAACTTTTCTTTTATTCCGTCTGAATCTTTGCATCGTTCTTTCTTACTGTTTCTAATTTCTTTTCTCTTTCTTTTTTTTCATTTCTGTCTTTATATTCCTTCTTTCTTTTACTCATATTCATCGCATTATTAGACACGTTCAGATTGTCTCTTCTTTATTTCCTTTGTTATATATTTTATTTCAGTGTCATCGTCCACATTAACAATACTCAGAATATACCTGAGTAGATATTAGCCAGGGGTCAGTGGATCCGGCACCCGATTTCAGTTAATCCAGCACGCTACTTCACTGTGCCACCAATGAGCTAAAATAGAATTATTTATATGGAATTATCAATAAATTGTAGTTAATCTTTATATGTAGAAAATATTAAAATAAACTTAAGAAAAAATGTCAAAATTTGGTCAATTTGATTTTCGAATCTGACAGTAATATAAGTTTTAGAAAAATCAGTGAAATAAAAAAATTCCGCTACTTTATGTAACTTTTGATATGCGAGCAATTTTTAAAGTGCCTGCTATGAAGTTTCTAAGAAAAACGATTATGAGCCTACTGCAGAAATTCTGTTTTAAATTGCATTTCCGTGTATAAACCTGTGTGAAGAGTGCCGTGTATAAAAAGGACTGATTTCAGTGAATTATGTCATATATTTTAGCTGAAATTATTAAAAAAATCTAAAGTATGTAAAGCCAGCACATGTAACGAGGTTGACCGTTGAAGCATTTCTTTTGGTTGGGTGCAGTAATACCAAAACTAATATTAATTATATCTTAAAAGGTAAACGCCGCTTTCACAAATCTCACTAACCGCTTGTGCTGCTTTGTTTGTGAGATTCGGATATGTGCGCACTTGGTGTGATAGAACTATATTGTTGCTATTGTCGCCTTTGGGATAACGTTTTAGTAAATGAGTATGTTTGTTGTCTTTATTTTTGTGCATTCAGTTTATTGTATTGGACAAAATGGTTATCCGTCCGGTGCTCGTCTGTCTCTTAGTTTTGTGGCCATCCGTGAAAAAAGGTTTGGTGACCGCTGTTCTAGTCTATGATAAGCCCCGTAATATGAATGCGGCTAACTTTCTTCATACCTAGCTGTATAAAATAGTCTAGTATTAATTATACCCACAGGCAATTTTCCCAAACCTTTTTACTAGAGTAAAAACAGTCTTCCGTAAATTGAATGCTATGTGAAACCTCAAATAACTAGTTTTAATAACGGCTGATATAAAAAACTTTGAAAGGTTCTAATGTATCCATGTTTCTAAATGAAACCATATATTAATTATCAATGTGCATTTATTCATGTATGTCCTGCCATAGTGGAAAGGGGGGGGGGGTAAATAAACTTAAGTTTGTAAGTTTATAAGTGATTACTTCCCTTAGTCGTTTTAATAATCTATATAAATAAAAAAAAATATTTGCATTTAAACAAAATTGTGTCCTGGACAAAATTAACCATACTATTACTCCTTTACTAATACGCTTCTTAGATTGCAGTCTTATTTGTTCAAGCCTTTCATGTGAGGTCCTTAGATACCATTGACTATAATGTGATTGACATGCTTCAACTTTGTCATGAAATAGACTTTGTTGTCGCCGTCTTTTTCGTTCTGTTACTAATACAGTTGTTCTGTAAAATAAACAGTCTCTACTCGATAATGCAAAAATTAGTTCATTAAAACATACATTTGCCGTCATATAAAACTGCATGTTAGGTCACCTTGAGGTTGTGCAATGGTTAACAAGCTTGTCTCGCAAAACAATTACGAGAGTAGTGCGCTCGATCCTCACTGGGTGCACCCTAATTTCGGCGTTGTGGCACATATAAGCTACGCTTGGAAAATAGCTATAACACTGCATGTATGTCGATACCAAAATATACATCTCATTAAATCAGAAAAATATGTGGTTATATACTGCCAAGTTTGATATATAAAAGGCTAGACCAATTTATACGCAGTCTACATTAAACAATACTTCCGATGTAAACAGTATAGCCCAGAATAGACTTTGGGTATATTCGCTATTGGAATAACCCTGGGTGTACTCATGGTGAAATGTATCTACATTCATAAATCCCTTGCTGAGCATGGTGAGATCTATCCTTACTGCAGTGACTATTATTGTGGGAGTTTGCAAGGTTAGCGTAGAATAATATATAAGTGAGTTATTCTAGTAAACCATTGATTTTGTGCCGATTTACGAGGACATATACCTGTGATGTTTGTGTGTATGTGTTGAAATAAACTTGAATAGAAAAATTATATGATACTCTTATATTTGAATTTGAAATCTTCCGTGACCATCAAGAAAAAAAAATGCCAGTATGTATTAAACAAATGTAGTTGACCGTTTTGAGTATATTTAGTTCTTGATAATAACTATTTTGAAAAAAAAAGAGAATGGAATATATATATATATATATATATATATATATATATATATATATATATATATATATATATATATATATATATATATATATATATATATATACGGATAGAAATTTAAAAGGAAGGATGAAAACAGCAGCGCCTAAAAGGTATAAGTAACAAAATGCGCTTAGTGCAAAATCCAAAATATATATATACATATTGCACGACTCTTCGGCAGAATTGAGTCACTGTGTGTTTATATAAATCTAAAAATAAACACGCTAAAATTCACCTTCGACCCTGCCGTCGGTTTACTGGTAGAAGTTCCGACTGACGCAAATTCAGTCGGGTTTCAATCCTAGCTAGAGGCACCCGGACGTCTAGCCACACTGACGTCTGTCTGTGGATGACATATATATATATATATATATATATATATATATATATATATATATATATATATATATGTGTGTGTGTGTGTGTGTGTGTGTGTGTGTGTGTGTGTATAATTCACGCTTGTGTAATTGCCTCCCGACTCCATGATTACATCTTCCTCTTCCTACTAATTATGAATATTTCTGTTCCTAATTCTTACACACCCTGTAACCTCTTGTGTCTTAGATGCTTTACTGCCTTGCATGGGATGATACATATATATATATATATGTGTGTGTGTGTGTGTGTGTATGGACGTATGCATAGGTAGATATAAATATAAATATAAAAATGAACATTGAAGATTCAGAGGCGACATGCTGTTTCATGATGGACGAAATCGTCAGGCCGCGAATGCTGGATCCCATAAATATAGTACATCTTAAAACTATATTTCTTCATTTATATGTATATATGTATGATATATTTTTATATTAACAGTCAGTTTTGCTCTTGTTTTATAGTGGCTTTACTGCCTTGCAGGGGATCACACACGCACACACACACACACGCGCGCGCACACACACACACACACACACACACACACACACACATATATATATATATATATATGATATGATATTTTACTCTCCTTTCTATATTATCAATATGTCTTACTCTTTCCTTTTTTTGATATATTCGCGCCCTTACTCCATTCACATTCATTCCTTTTCTTTCTTTTCTTCTTACCTAAATTTCAGTTGTTTTCCGCGGTTGCCCTTTGTTTCAGTTTCCCTATCGTCTGCTTCGACTGTGTCCGCTTCCATTCTTCGTCTTTGAATTTTTCGTAAATTTCTCGGATTCAATTGTCGATACTTCTTCATTTGCATTTTTGCCTGTTACACATTTCGTTTCCCTTCATCACTTCCAATCACCTCGAGAATTCAGCCATTTTCTTCGCCCAGTAAATCATATTTCCCTTGACATTTGAACTTGTCTTTTCTTTATTTACTTCATCACGGGAAGATTGATATGCTTTCCTTGAAACAGAACATGCAACCGTCATAGCGGATGTAGGGAGATACGCACAAGAACGGCCATTATTACAGTTTTACATTTGATTTATAACAAGAAATATGTGTGTACAAATGGGGAAAACACATACGTACAAACAGTCTCTGTTACACACACACACACACGCAGATATTAAATGTATATATACAGTGATACACGATACATAAGTTTTCATGTATTTAACTATCCTTATATTTTCAAATCAGTATTGATAATAAACGTATAAGACTACATAATATATATATATATATATATATATATATATATATATATATATATACATACATATATACATATACATATATATACACACATATATATACATATATATACACACACATATATATATATACACATATATATACATACATGTATGTACACACACATATATATATATTTTTTAATATATATATATATATATATATATATAAATATGTAATCAATATTAAAATAAATACGTGTTATTCCCATTTAACGGAGACAATAATAATAAATGAATACGATGTTTACACAGACATGCCCGTCTATTACAGCACCAAGGTAATCCCTTTTGCATACGCCTGCTCAGGCACGTTTGTTTTTGTTCGAACTGTGGTTTATACTGCAACCATGCTGAGCCAACCTTAGAGAGTGCGCCTTTTCTAGCGTGATCAACAGTTTGAACAAGTTCAGCTGGATCAAACTCTCGGCCACGATGACTTTTGACTTCGTGCTAGTACTGCCATCGATAGCTGCCGAAAGAGTTCTGTCTACCCAATTTCACGCGCAAAGCTTGGGTCAATCCCTGCTAAGGTTTTCACTCACTTTCCAAAGGTGCCGAACAGAAGGATCGTTTGCCTCAATCTGATAACATCAAAAAATGTCTTTTCAGACAAATCAGCATGATGAAATTCGAACATTCTAACTACTCGGCCACGTGCCCTTTCTTTCTCTCTCTCTCTCTCACTCTCTCTCTCTCTCTCTATATATATATATATATATGAACATAGACGCACAAACATCTATCTATCTATCTATCTATCTATCTATCTATCTATATATATATATATATATATATATATATATATATATATATATATATATACATATATATATATATATAAATTATACAGGGACACATCTTGTGCACATTTTCATAAATTTAAGTATATATGAAGTAGATATGTACTTATACTTTAAATAAATGCCTGACGATTGCGTTTAGCATGAAACAGTATGTCGCCTCTAAATGTTGAATCCAATGTCCACTTTTATATTTACATACGCTCTATATCTGTTATTGAGTACTTTATCCCATAAATATTGCATACCTTAAAACTATATATATATATATATATATATATATATATATATATATATATATATATATATATATCGTTGAAATACTTGAATAGATATAGGTATATGTGTTAATGTGAAAGTTTGATAAATCACTTATGGTTGTGCATTTATACATTGAAATATTTTCCATTTGAAATTTAATGCAAATTTTCAATTTAGAAAGATTAAAATTAGTTTTTTAGCTTTTCTTTCGATTTAGGAAGTTTAAATGACGCGATTCAGATTCGAATAAAATGGGTCATTATATTCTTTTTATTATCATGAGGCAAACGTAAATCTCACACAGTTTCATTCTCGTGGTTTCTCGCGCACACATTCCCATGCGTGTGAAAATATAATAGCAATCGCATGACAGTTAAGCATTTGCTCCAGAAATGCAGAAAAATACGATAATGTACTCGTGTCTCAGCATAAGGATGGCCATATGTACATTATATATATATATATATATATATATATATATATATATATATATATATATATATATATATGCTTCTGACAGTGTCATATGCACGCACAATCTTCAGGTGATAGTAAAAGTGACATTATTTTCTGAAGTGAATTTTGTGCGTGTATATGAAACTGGCAGTAGCGTGATAACCGATAATCAATTATTAGTTTTTTCTATTTTTTATATTGTATATGTGTGCCATGTATTTTTTTTTATTATATTACATTGGGCATTGTTCCTTGTGACGTTCACCGTTTTGGAACATATTCTATTTCTGTAAAAGACACACACACACACACACACACACGCACACACACACACATATGTTTCTTTAAAGGCGAGAGATAGGTTATCCTTTTACACGTCTCAATTACTGCGCAACAGCAAAAGAAGTCTTTAGACACTTTTGAAAGTAACGTTTTTATTGATTTTTTTTTAATCTAAGTTAAATTTACTAAAAAAAAGCAATAAAAAGTGTTGTTTTTTGAGATTTAAGTTTTTATAGTGAAGCTGTAATAATAATGAATATTGTTTAAATTATATAACAAATTTTAATGATCACGAATACTTGTTTAAATACTAAAATTTTTTTTTTCCAAATTTAATAAACAATTACTTGAACCTTAAAATTGTTCTACTTCTTATTAATTCCTTTCAGGCATTTATTTATTTTGTAAATAAACCTCTGCTCTTTTTAAAATTCGCGCAAAAGTTGCGCATTGTGTGCGCAATAATCAAGAAAAGTGAGGCTTTCGCGCATGATTGCTCGAGGCAAACATATGTAAACAACGCCAGTAATGGCTGTCGTGCTGTAGCCGCGACGCAAATGCCTTCCGAAATATTATTGTCGATAACTCCTAAACGGTAGATTTCCGCAAACTTTTACTGTTATTTTCGAAATAAGCATGCAAATTTACACCGAAATCGAAATTTTCAGGAAATTTTAATTACAACTGGTGTGCGGGGCTTAAACTGTAAATTTACCGATTATTCCAGTTGAGTAAAGTAGCGGCTGGCAGAGGACAGAAAAAAAAATTTGTTTATAGTTACGTTGTCCTGGAATTGTCATCATTGGCCGACTGAACTTGCTTTGTTTCAATTATTGTTTCCCTTAGATTGAACTTACCATTTCTTTTTATACAGTGTAACCCGGATATAAGGGACCCGGATATAAGAGAAACCCGGATATAAGAGAGATTTTCTCTGGTCCCAAATTAGAGCCTGTGTTAATGTATATAAAATAGACCAAACCCGGATGTAAGAGAAACCCGGATATAAGAGACTTAACTGGTCCCGACAACTCTCTTATATCCAGGTTACACTGTACTATAATGTATTTCAGTGTTATCCAATAAATCTCTTAGTCTATAAGCAAGTACACTACTAATAAAGTGAGTACCCTAGGAGACTGAAATAATCAAATCAATGGAACTCTTTCTTGCGGGAAAAAGAATGATTTCCTTTTCTTGATTACCGTTGTTTGTCGGTGTTGAAGTTTCTTTTGTCTTTTTTGAACTTTTTGACTCATTTGTTCAGGAATTCTTCTTCCGTTTCTCATTACTGAAGCCGTAATCGCATAAGTGGTTTTAGCGTAGTACTTGTGGCACAAATCGTTAATCATTGTCGTGTTTTTCTCCAATGTTACAAGCTGTCTACATAGCAGACACATGGCCATTTTCTCTATAGTCTTGAAGAAAACTTTAAATTGCATAAATCTCAGTATACATAATTCGATTGTAATATCAGAAGACTACAACTATTGACTCATTTTTCCCCAATTCCAAAGAAAGTACAAATCACAGTTCAGCGAGGATGGTGCTTCAGTCCCTTCTGCGTTATCACTGTTTTCTAAGACATTTCCTACAGGCTCGTAAAAGCATTACTAATTATTTTAAAGGAATAGCACAATGTTGTGACAACACGAATTCGTGATACTTGTTGGCGGCCGGTTTACGCGTTAAGAGATAAACACGTGTCTCCAACATAGCAGACTCGGAGTATGAGTCCAGCTAAAATAATAAAAATGTATTAACAACAAACGTTAAAAGTGACAAAGACAATGATGTGTGTAAGAAATAAATGTGGAAACTTTTTGGTCCAAACATGTGAAGTGAGTGAATGTGCGTACGTACGTGCGTGTGTATGTATTGTTTATGCGTTTCCTAAAAGAGTAAGCGTTATAATCGCGTTCTTCCGCGAGAAGTTTACATGTTGACGTAAAAAGTAAGAAAAAGCTGCGAATATTTCTATCGAAGCATTTATAATATCGGAGAACGTCTCCAGTAACGGTTTCCAAAATTACGAGGAGGTAATCCGACTATACTCATCTTATTATACTTTTAAAGAATTATCCATATTCACTGTCTGTTTCAATATATTATAATATACTAGCAGCATGGCCCGGCGTTGCCCGTGCTTGATTAAAAAATCGTACGTTTAGGTAGTTTACTCTTACTTTTCAACGAATATGTGTAAACTGATTTTCAGTACAAACGGTAGTTACGCTCACCAATCTTTTCATGTTACAAAACATACTGCCTCCGTTGAGATTGGCTGTAAAGCCTCAAAGAGGCCTCTACCTCGGATTCCTCCTCCCGCTTTCTCTTTGCCGCAGAGGCTCTTTTAGAACGCCTGCTAAGGTTGGCTCGCCATGGTATTTTGGCACGCTTAGGAAAGCTGCAGGGTCGGTCATGGCCACGGCACTCAGAAGAGTGCAAAGCAGATGTTGAAGTAGACGCCAGCCGCTTCTCCCCCAAGGAGGCGCACTCAATGGAATCCTGCTCTCGTCTCCCATTAGCCGGTGAGGCTTTTTTTAGAACGCCTGCAATGGTTGCCTCGCCTGGGTGTTTTTGCAGCCTTTAAAGAGCTGCCTGGTTGGTCATCGCCACGGCATGCAGAAGAGTGCAAAGCAGAGGTTGAGGTAGACGCTATATGATCATCTGTAACCAGAGTTATTATGTGCTCCTCCGCAGTCACCTGTTCTGCATGTGTAACGTTAACGGTGTTAGGGGTCTTCAGTTGCTGACGTGCGGATGTTCGTCATGTAGAAGCCATTTGAAGGGTTGTAGAAATGATGTGTAAGAATGCGAATAGAAGTTGACGCCGAAACTGAAGCGGTGCGACCTCGTTGTATACCAAAACTAAAAATGCAGTGGAGCGGTATGGAAAAAGCTTCTCCTCGCTAAGGGCCATGCTTTCTGGCAGCACGAAAACGTCGGTGTAGGAAGAGGTTACGCAACCAAAACATTGAATCGTTGAAGGTTAAAAAGTAGTGAAACAATGAGTTGTACTGGGCCGCGTAGTAAAGGTAGAAGAGAAGTAACTTGCGACAGCAGTTAACTGTCTAATAGAAAAATTGAACTACGAAAAGGTAGAAATAGGTATGGAACGCTAAGATGGACTGGGCTGCGCAGTAGAGGCAGCACGCGGAGATAAAATGGATAATGCAAACGTTTAAGCAAATAGGTAACTTGCGGTGGCAGGAAGCTGTCAATTGATCCAAGGACAGATGCGTTAATAGCGATCAAATCAAAACGTGAGTGCGGATGCAGCCGCGCTGAAGGTATTTAAAGGGAGCGTGAGTTGTCATTGATTGGTGTAGCCTGGACAATGGCCATGACTTAGACCAAAGAATGAGCTCACGCAAAATGGAAGATGCTAGCGCGCATTCACGCACGCGCGCATGATTTGGCAAGCGCAAGGCTTGGCCGTAAATGGGTTCAAGCTGCCTGCTGCATATGCAGCTTGGCTCTAACGCACGTGATGCCGGCGATGAGAATGCAAGTAGCTGCAATGAAGCGTTTGCTCGTTTGTTTGTGCGACAACGAATAGCCGCTACCCGTTTGCCGGCATTAGCTTTGAAATAGATTGGGTGGAAGCCCTGCTGTTTTAGCGCAAAAACTCCTCGTCAGGTCTGGGATGCGGCCTGGGATAGGGGAAAATGTTTAAAGAATTGGAAAATGGACTGCTGAGGGCGGAAATATTTTCACTCAGCACGTATGCGGGGTTTTTTTTCAGTAAAGACGCGAATAAAGGAAGTGCTTATTTTGGTAAGATGCGACGATTAAAGCAAAAGTGTTGACAAAGTCGAATATGTCGTTTGTGGCTCAAAGTCAGACCTGGTAGCAGGGATAAAAAAGCCGAATTTCAATGGCCCTGAACCCATTCTAGAATTTGAGATCAAAGGTTTTCTTCCACTCCACTGCACGCACTGACCTTTTTCTTCCCGCGCATAGCGTGACCTTAAATTAATCTGCATTTAGGAAATACCCAACCGGAAAAACATTTTTAAGTATTGACCGATTGTCGATTTGCACTCTGTTTGGGGGGAGCTCAGAGTTGAAACATCACATGGTGACTCCCAATGGCCTCCTCATAAATCCGGTCGGTTTTCGCTAAAAACCGACATGCTGTTTAGGGGTCCATGGTCATGAAACTTCTGGACATCATTTCTAATGGTAGACTCTAAGAGGGTGTCAAATTTGGTTGAAATGCGATCATTCCTTCTGTAAGCAGATTTTTTCGATTATCGATTTTTTGGGAACCTGAGTCAGAACTCAAAAGTCGCTCTCAGTCATGTCCTGACGGTAGCCATTTGCAAACTTGTGGTGAAAACCGCATCGAAATCGGGTGAGAAATGCTGCCTGGGCAAGGTAACAACGCCCACGACAAACACAGACAGACAACATGAAAAATATAGATAGTATATATATATATATATGTATATATATATAATCGTATGACACCCTTAAGTACTACTTTATATCTATCTATCTATCTATCTATCTATCTATCTATCTATCTATCTATCTATCTATATATATATATATATATATATATATATATAAAGCATAATATTTTTTTTAAATAAAAAAAACATTTTACATCCAAAAACGTTTGTGGATTCTCTCTTCTTTTTAATATATATATATATAAATATATGTATATATATGTATATATATATGTGTGTGTGTGCGCGTGTGTGTGCCTGTGTGTGTGTGCGTACGTATATATAGAAATAAATCACATGTTTTCATTAATATTAAAAAAAAAATATGTATTATTTTTGTATTGTACGAATATTTTTTCATCCATTAAAATGGATAAATGGGATTTATTTCTATTAAATCAATTTTATTTCTGTTTTCTATGCATATTTATTTATTACGCAGCTGTGTACAGTTAATTATAACTATATTATGTTTATTCATTACTTGCAAACCCAATAATTTAAAAATTACTATGTGTACGAATATTTGTTTCCCCCCACTGTATGTATATATACATATATATATATATATATATATATATATATATATATATATATATATTGTGTGTATATAGGCAGCATTGTTTCATTGATCCATGTTTCATTAAATAATATAGACAAGTGTTGTCTATTTATTTTATGTAAATTCTTTTCATATAAGCTTAATAACATTATCATTAAACGAAGAAAGAAAATCACAATATTGATATATATATATATATATATATATATATATATATATATATATATATATATATATATATATGTATCTATACACACACAGACACACACACACATATATATATATATATATATATATATATATATATATATATGTGTGTACAATAGTACAGGAAATCAATCCGTTGGTATATAATCAGGGTGGATCCTAGTAATATTAATCATTAAAAGTGATCCAAAGATAGCTCGATTATCTTAACAAACCATATGTATTTTCTACACAACAAAAAATTTACCTCAACATAGGTACAGTCTATTTCAAACCGTTCTTCACACGACTATTGTCAGCCTGTAAGCAACCATTGATAAAAGTGACTGAGGCCCCAGACTGCTGCAGAAGTCCTGCCTTCTGGGGCCTCCAAACAGCCTTGCCCTCCCCAGCCGTAAGTTTCAGTGGTACTTATCGCGGTCTCTGGGAAATGATATATCCACTTGAGACCATACGTACACTCAAGGTAGCAAATTATGATAGATCCTGAAAAGGAGACTGTTTCCCTGGATATTTCGCAGCAGGTGTTATTATACACCCTCGAGGCTGCGGAAGGAGTACAATAGGTTATATTGTCAACGGAATGAATCGAAGTTACACTCTAAAAAAAGAAAAAGAACATTTGACCTTATGTAAACAAGCGGATAATGGAAAATTTCACAAACGATAAATAATGAAATAACGTAAAGAAACGTAAAAGCAGAAACATATGCAAATGTTTTTGATTCCCGTGGAAAATACCTTCATATTTTAAAACATGGAATTCCGAAGATATCTGCTTAGAACACGTCAGTCTTACGAGTGTGAGCATATATAACGTGTATATATATATATATATATATATATATATATATATATATATATATTACAAATTTACCTCATTCGAATAGCTTTTTCAACCCACAAGAATTACTTGGCTTGGAAGGTCGAGTTGACAAGGGTTAAAATTAAATTAAGTATTGTAGATCGAAATAGCTATTCGAATGATGTTACTTGGGATTTTTATTTTATGCAATTTATGTGCGCTGTTATAATAAATAATTGAGCTCTTTTTGTAGATCAGTTTTAATATTTTATATTATTAGGATTCACTTGGATTATTTACCAACAGATTATTACATATATATATATATATATATATATATATATATATATATATATATATATATATATATATATATATATATATATATATATATATATACTGAAAATTTGGCTATTCGATTAAAATGATAAAGAAACAATTATATGTATATTTTCTTCCGTTACTTCTTCGAATAATTTAATAATATTTTAAACTTAATGCGGGGTTAACTTTAAAATTTGTAATATTTATTTTTTTAAATTTATAGTAAAATTAATCAGAATAATTTCAAATTTTCTTTGACATTAACATTACGACATTAATAACTTGTATCTAAGGTTCATTGTCAAGTTTTTTGAATTATCATTTACTTGTATTTTGATTGGTTATTGTAACTTACGTAGCAATGATTCCGCTATTGATACATATATATTAAAACAGCTAAATCTAGCGTATTGATTTTACGAATGTAAACAAATGCCAATCAGCCGGATTTGCATTAACGCAGGTGCCTGTTGTTTATAGAATTAGCTTGTCACTCAACAGTGCTCAATTGAAATATGTTTTCAAGAGCTACATTATGTCATTCACAGACAGTACTGTTTCGCTGTATCACACCTCCTCAGTGTATCTAAACAAGCCAGGATCGAAACCTAACTGATTTGGTGTCAGTCAGAGCTTCTAAAACTGAGCTATCGTCATTGATCAGATCGAAACAGCTAAATCTAGCGTATTGTTCTCACAAATGTAAACAAATGTCAATCAGCCGAAGTGCTCTATTCATCTTACTGAAGAGCTTTGCATTAACGCAGATGGCTGTTGTTTATAGAATTAGCTTGTCACTCAACAGTGCTCAACTGAAATATGTTTTCAAGGGCTACATTATGTCATTCACAGACAGTACTGTTTCGCTGTATCACACCTCCTCAGTGTGTCTAAACAAGCCAGGATCGAAACCTAACTGATTTGGTGTCAGTCAGAGCTTCTAAAACTGAGCTATCGTCATTCATCAGATCGAGACAGCTAAATCTAGCGTATTGTTCTCACAAATGTAAACAAATGCCAATCAGCCGAAGTGCTCTACTCATCTTACTGAAAAGCTTTGCATTAACGCAGATGGCTGTTGTTTATAGAATTAGCTTGTCACTCAACAGTGCTCAACTGAAATATGTTTTCAAGGGCTACATTATGTCATTCACAGACAGTACTGTTTCGCTGTATCACGCCTCCTCAGTGTGTCTAAACAAGCCAGGATCGAAACCTAACTGATTTGGTGTCAGTCAGAGCTTCTAAACCTGAGCTATCGTCATTCATCAGATCGAGACA
>OZ038484.1:14951349-15016349 GCA_964036315.1 Acanthosepion esculentum
AAAAAAAAAAACAAACAATGACATTAACATTTTCTACAAAAATCAAACACATAGTCACTATAGCAAGACGAACCTTCACCTATTAAAAAGCATAAAGAAATATGCAACTCCAGTCGACAAAAACAGGAAAATTAAATTATTTATTACAAAAATTTAAAACCGCTAACCGCATCGTCAAAAATAATAATTTACCTGCAACATCTACTTTACAGAGAACCAATATTATTGTCCATTTGTTTTTCGTGATTATAAACATTATTTGTTTTGTTGCTAGATATATATTGGATATTATATTTGAGTCAAGACGTATTCAAGTGTTTTGGCGATAGATGAATATTGTCCGTTTATATTTGAGTCGAGAAATATTAAGAGGATTCGAAGATGTTAATATGGATCTTTTATAAAAGAATTATTTGTTTCGGGGGCATATAAGTATTGATCGTTTGTAATTTAATTCTAGAAGCTTTAAGTTCTTCGGAAATGAGTTAATATTATTCGTTTATTTATTTAATATATATTCGTCGTACATATATGAGTTTACAAGACTTTACTTGGTAGGTGGTTCTTTTTAGAATGAACTTAACCCTCTATACGTGATACGGCCAGTCTATGCTAAGATACACTGACAGTTTAAATCAAGGTAAATATACACATTGCTGTGTTATTATTTCACTCCAAGCAAGGCAATAAAATCACTAGGATGGAAGGTGGTTACTAAATGTTAGAGAATATGAAAAATAAACAATTATTAATAAGAGAGGACAATAACAAATAAGAATTAAGAAGTCAGAAGATAATGATTCACATTGTATTTAAATATTGTAAGATCAGATTTGACTGGAAAATAAGGAGCAAGAAGATATTTCCATAAGCGAGAAGTGCGATAGAAGAAACTGTTAACATAGAACTTACGGTTCCATATAGCCATTTCAACAGTGAATTGATATGACATTGCCTTCAACCTAGTACTGAGCTTTAATTCATAAAGTCTAACTACAGTGGCTTACGAAAAGATTTTAGCCAGAAGTAAACTACATTCAATTTAAAAATTTAATTACGTAATCCCTATTTAACATAAACAAAAGGTGTTTGGAACTAGTATAGAGTAGGTCCTCCATTTGCTAGTTTCAGTGATTGTATTCGATTTTTCATCGATTTGAATCCCGTTATTCTACTAGAAAATAATTTTCGTCTTTTAAAAAGAATCCATCTCTGAACGCTTTTTCCGCTCGGCTTAGTGTGGAACGATAAATTATATGAGACTAGCCTCTAAGAAGCTGAATCAACACAAAGACAACACGAGACGTGGAAAATTAACAATTAATTTACTCAAACTACCGCACGATCCGTTTTGCAACCAGGAGTCCGTCGTGGGATCGGAAGTACTTGAAGTCATCATAATCATGATCTTAATCAATCTTATTGGGGCTAAACAATCGAACAGATTTGACTAATTATCAAAACAGGAGTAAATAGTTTGTGTCATCAGCATAGATAACCGAATTGAGAACTGGCGATATCAGGAGGGTCATTTAGGAAAATTCGAAACAACGTACGACAGTACAGTCGAAATTATTTTTTTTTATAAAGTGGAAAGAAAAGGTACATTATTTATTGGTGAGGATTTGATATTCAGTCATTCGGGCGGTCGACATTCAGCCAGGTAGAGAAAGAAGGATATTTATCGTGTGGGTTATAGTATCAAAGAGAATATGAAATTTAGACATTTCATTTCTAAAACAAATTCTAAAATAAAGTGAAAATGCAATAATATACAATAATTACGTCAGAGTTTGCTTTGTATCGAACATTGTTCAACGATAAATAGTTGGATGCATTTGTTTCATCTGTAAGTACAATCGGAAGAATTACACCGCCATATTTGTAGACAGAATAACAGAATTACGCCGCCATATTTGTAGACTGAATAACAGAATTACACCGCCATATTTGTAGACAGAATAACAGAATTACACCGCCATATTTGTAGATATAATAACAGAATGACACCGCATTATTTGTAGCCAGAATAACAGAATTACATGGCCATATTTGTAGACAGAATAATTTTGTTGGATAAATAAACAGAAACAAAACAACTTCGTTAAATAGTCAAAATACATAGTTTAATAAACCTATTATTTCGTTAATCATTCATCGTGTTTATCCAGGTTTGTCATTTAAATATATTTTCTCTCATATGAGCTGAAGATTTTTATATTTGTCTATATCTCTGAGATAAGGAATTATGATTACTTGCATTATTTTCGGATTTTTATCCTCATCTTCATTGCCATATTCACAACGGTTCGGCCGTTGTACGCTCCAGCCTTTATGTCTATGTCTCTCTAAATATCTGTCTATATCTATAATAAAGGCCGGAGCGTACAACGGCCGAAAAGTTGTGAATATGGCAATGAAGATGAGGATAACAGTCCGAATAATGTAAATAATGCAAGTAATCATAATAGCTCATCTCAGAGATATAGACAGATATATAGAAAGACAGACATAAAGGCCGGAGCGTACAACGGCCAAAACGTTGTGAATATGGCAATGAAGATGAGGATAACAGTCTGAATAATGTAAATAATGCAAGTAATCATAATTCCTCATCTCAGAGATATAGGCAGATATATAGAAAAACATATACATAAAGGCCGGAGCATACAACGGCCTAAACGTTGTGAATATGGCAATGAAGATGAGGATAACAGTCCGAATAATGTAAATAATGCAAATAATCATAATACCTTATCTCAGAGATATAGACAGATATTGAAGAAAAATTCCAAACACATGAAGAAGGCCGGAGCGTACAATGGCCGAAACGTTGTGAATATGACAATGAAGATGAGGTAAACAGTTCGAATAATGCAAATAATGCAAGCAATTTTTATATTTATAATTTCTTTTTAATCGAGTTCACCCCATGCAAGACAATAAAGCTATTAAGGCCTAGGGTTTGGAAGAAATAGAAAAGAAAGACAAATAATGAGAGAGAAGACAAAGAGTAACCAGGAGGACAGTTGATAGCGATTGACATTGCATTTAACTTTAGGAAAATTTTGCTGGGAAGCATGGAGTCGAAAGCGAGTTCCAAAAGTGAAAAGTGCATCAAAAGAAAATGCTGGCAAAGAATTTACGATTAGATCTAGCCAGCTTATTTGTAAATTGATGAGAACACGACGCCAGTCTCGTACTGCCCTTAAATTCAAAAGGTGAAGTTACCATAGCAAAGATCTCGTCCGGACAATTATCAATTATTTATTTTTTTTAAAAAAGGCACAGGAAGGCAATTTTTATCGGGGTGGGAAAGTGACTGAAGCCGAAATGCCATGTCTGGACCGATGAAATTGCTGATTCTTCTTTGGAATCTATCAAGTCGCTCTAGATAAATGGCAAGTTCACCAGCCCATATGTAGCAGTAATATTCTAATCATGGACGAAGGGTAGACTTATAGATATGTAGGATAGATACTGGAGAGAAAAATGACTTGCACAACCAACTTTCTTAGTATCTGACCGAGCAATGTATCCAGTATAGTCTTTTCACTCCGTGTTATTTGAGAACGTTTGCCTGAGAATTTTCATAGCATATTGATACAAAGGTGTGCTGTAAATTTCTCACTCCAACTCAACTTTTCATAATATGACCAAATGATTAAGAAATAAACATTTAGATGAGCGTCCATTCATTTCGACCGACAACTTTCCAGCACTCATTCTGTTACGCTTTCCAATATAAATCTCAATAAATTGGTAACGATAAACATTTGAATGCATTTGCTTCATACGTAACTATTAACGGAAGAATGACACCGCCATCTTGGTACATATTCGTAGACAGAACAATTTTGTTAGATAAGTAGACAGAAACAAAGCAGATTCGTTAAATAGTCCAATATATAGTTTAATAGACCTTTTATTTCGTTAATCATTTATCCTGTGTATCCAGGCTTGTAATTTAAATATATATTCTCTCCTCACCAAGTACATTTACTGTGATGCTTCTCCATGGAACATAATTCGAGTTGATTCATAATGTCGTTTCAATTACTTAAATATACACACATATTGTGCTTGGGCGTCCGTTTTTATTTTCGTTGTGAACGGATTCATAACCCCGGCGCGCATGCGTATATTACTTTGGCGCCAATAGATGTCATTTGAATAATGACATTTTAGACCCGACATCGCTTCAAACAGCCTCCTGTGCGACCGCATCGAATCCCGTGCACACAGGGCGTTGCGTATATTGTGTGAAAAGACCGGAAATTCAATAGGGGGCCTAGGGCCGTCATGCACATTCGATGCAACCGTGTCCATTCAACAAAATAGTGCACATTATTTTTCCAGCTTTCTTCTTCTTTAATAAAACAACAGCGCACAAAAATCTAACAAACTGTCCAAGTGGATATCATCTCAAGGGGGCTATATAATAAGGGATAAACGTTTTATATACCGGCGTGCCTTGCTTATCTACCGCTAAGAGAGATACAGAATTTGATGATGTTAATATTTCATTAAATCGCTTTGCTGACGCGAGAGAGGTTATTGAACACAGCCCCCTCTTGAGATTACTCGCTTCAGTGGAAGTAAAGACAGGTGAAATCAAGGTCTAATATCCGGATTTACACAGACTAGATAAACTATTTCGACAATATTCCCTTATTATAAAAACATTTATAACTTTGGGCTCATTATCCCCCCCCCTCTCTCTCTCTCTCTCTCTCTCTCTCTCTCTCTCTATATATATATATATATATATATATATATATATATATATATATATATATGTGTGTATGTATCCTAAAATAATAAAACGCTGAATGGACGACTACCGCGGTTTCGACCACCAAGATCTCGTCAGGTTGTTAACTCAGCAAAAATAAATATTTTAGTGTTTATTTACTTCGTTATATATATATATATATGTATATATATATATATATATATATATATATATATATATATATATATATATATATATGTATATATATATATATATATATATATATATATATATATATATATATATATATATATCAATATATATATATATATATATATATACATATATATATACATATATATATATATATATATATATATATATATATTCTCAGATGGTGTGTATCTGTAGAAGAGACAAAATGAATAAAAAGAGACAAGAGGAAAACTATATTCAACTGTGACGTTTCTTTCTCTGAGGGACTTCATCAGGGCAATTTAGGATTTATTGTTCTGCACATGTTTATATACACATAGGCGTGGGTGCCATTGGTTTATCAAGCCTTGTAACATTGAGATCGTTCCTGAATGTTCATCAGGTGGTTGAAATGTCAATCAATGTAAGTGAAGGACGAAAAGTGTCGTAATTCAAAGTCTGGTGAAAAGTAAATAATTAGCGAGCAATATTAAATATTTATTATGAATATTGTGTGGATAGTGATTACATTGTTATGGTATGAGATGGACGTTTGTGCTGAACAATCTTCAAAGATTGTAGGGTCTGAATTAGGACAATTTGCCTATGAAATGCCGCATTTCATGTCTGACAAACTAAGAGATAGATAGATAGACAGACAGACAGATATATATATATATATATATATATATATATATATATATATATATATATAGATAGATAGATAGATAGATAGATAGATAGAGAGAGACAGATACATAGATAGAAAGAGAGAGACAGATACATAGATAGATAAATAGACAAACAGATAGATAGATAGATAGATAGAGAGAGAGATAGACAGATAGATAGATAGATAGATAGATAGATAGATAGATAGATAGATAGATAGATAGATAGATAGAGTGAGAGGGGGGAGAAGAGTTTAGTCATTGTTTGGGGTATAGTCTCATTCAGTTACCATATTTTGCCTGTCCTCCTTTCACGAGCTCAATATATAGGCCATTGTGTATGAAGTGACATGAGAAGACAAGAAAAATTCTGCTTTTTCCACTTGAGCTACTGTTTGGAATTATTTAGTTATGAACTTGAGATTTTTCATCTACTTATTAGTTTATTCAACTGTTAATATTTATTAATCTATTTAATTACATATTTCACTTATTGTTTTATATATTTTCTGGAGTTCTGCTATCTGAAATTTTAGATAGATAAGATTCTATTATTTTATGTAGTCTTTTGAGTCATTCTATGCTTGTTGGTCGTGAATAAAGTATTTGTATTCGTGTCTGTTTTTGGTGATGAAATCAGATATATTAAGAAGTTTCGTTTTTTTTCTAAAGGTTGATTTTTGAATTGTTTATATGTTTTGACATCTTTTAAGAGATTGTTGTTTTTCTTATTTTCCACGGGATTTTTGTTGTGTTTCATTTTATTTCACTTATAGATTTTGTGAGGATTATTACGTTATTTTATGGGATTAAATAAAGCTTTGTGAGAGTAGCTTCTTCATCCCAGAGAACAATTATTATTCTGTCATATATTTATCTGGTTATAATTTTGTATGATTACTTTCTATATCTAAAAAAGCTAGGACTATATCTAATAATAATCTCACTTCCCCATAAATATAGTAAATTCTTTATACATATCTAAAGGTTCGTGGGTTAATGTATCTTAATAAATTTGTTTGCTAAGATTTATTTTCGCTATTTATATCATTAACTTCACTATCTGCTTTTTGTATGAATGATTAATGTAATATAAATTGAACTGCACCACATACTTGATTTTAGAAGAACTGATCTGACGTGCACCTTTAGGATAATAACTACGACATTCCTCTAATTAATGAACAATTTAGTTCATGCCACATCGACTGAAAAAAAGCTACTACAACAAAAGAATTCTCCTATTACCATATTAATAAAAAAACGCACAGTCTTAAATTTTCAAAAAAAAAAATCAACCTCAGCGTTGCGACCGCACACTCCAAAATTTCTTACAGTTAACAATAATGCATTTCTAAAAAAAATCACATCTAATCTTTAGTTGTCCCGTTATTACCTGGATGTAAAAAACAAATCAACTTCCATACCCGATGATATCTGTATGAACAGATGAAAGTACTTGTATAAAAAGACCTTATGCAACTGGAATTTATTAAAAACTGGGATCATAACATTCATCTAGTGGTTCGTTGGTTAATGTATTTTAATAAATTTGTTGGCGGAGATGTATTCTCGCCATTTATATCATTAACTTCACTATCTGCCTTTTGTATGAATGATTCATGTAATATATATATATATATATATATATATATATATATATATATATATATATATATATATATATATATATATGTATGTATGTATGTATGTATGTATGTATATATATATATATATATATATATATATATATATATATATGTATATATATATATATGCATTTTTTATATATATTATTTATACATTATATATGAGGAGTACTTATTAGTACTTATTGGAAAGCGCTCAATATCATTGATATTTAGTTGGATTGATATGAGATTTGGAGCCTAGATTTCACGCCAGTTGCGATCGTCAGACAAACTGATTAATTTTTAAATTTCGGATTTATATATGGTTGCGTATATCGGTGTTTTTATGGTAGTAGGAGGAAAAAATGTCGCCGGAACATCATTCATACGTACGCAAACATACATACACGCACGTTCACGCATTGCAACTCACACAAACATAAACATATATGAACATTGTGGGACTGGGTGTATATATGCTCATTCATGTGTCGTTGTTTGCATGCGTACGCAGTTGGGAGCAGTATTCAATGTTGGATTGTGTAGCGAACTTTTCAAGCGGTAGTCTCAACGTACAGAGTGTTCGTCAATTTTGTTCGCGGAAAAAGGTTTTCTCACATCTTTATCTATAAAAGGCAGAATGTGTGTGTGTGTGTGTGTGTGTGTGTGTGTGCGTGTGTGTGTGTGTGTGTAACGAATGCACAGCCCCAATCTTCGACAGATTTGCATCAAAATTTACATGCACATGCTCCAAGTTAGTGCACAGTCCAAGACCGACTTTGCTTTTCCCAATTCCCATCGATAGTGGAAATAATCGATCTTTTTCATGCTTCTACGGTAGTTTTCATTTAGTTTGCGGCCATTTTCTACTGGCCAGAGTGAGAGCTGGCTGCCACGAATAGGCAGGAAGATTCTATTGGCCAGCGTGAGAGCCAACAGCTGACTGACACGAATGTTAACTAGCATGTTAGCATGCAAAAACAAATCGATTGCTGCATTCGTCACAAGTGGGAAAAATTCAAATCTGCATGGCACTTTACTCCAATTGGCTCATTCGCTTGCTTAAACTCAACCTTGATTCTGATTTCGCAGAACTGGGTTGGGTGTGAAAAATTATTTGTTGTTAACAATCTTCTTTTCATTCGGTTTTTCAAGTTACGAGTCCTTTTTTAAAGCTGATCGTTTTGTGTTCATTTTGTTTAGTTCTTTTTTGTAACAGATTTAATGTCTAGTATACAGCTTAGAAAAAAATCGCAGTGTGAGATAGGCAAGAAGTAAGGCATGTAGCAACATCAGCACGGCAAAGGGCACTCCTTTAAAGGCAAGGAAGGGCAAAAATATTTTAAGTCAAGTGATAGCGATTGCTGTATGAGTCGTACGATTTTTGAATCAAGCACGAACAACGCCGGGCCATGCTGCTAGTATATATATATATATATATATATATATATATATATATATATATATATATATATATATATATGCATGATATTGATTAATGATTATTGATTAATGTCATGCCTCCTCTGTGTTTGTGTGTGCGTGTGTGCGTGTGCATGTGTGTGCCGGTCGTAACAGCAAAATTGTCCAAATCATGTAACAGCATAATTACCCATGCCACAAAATGTTTAATATCTAAAAAAATATCTATAATCTGATTATTTTTTTACAGTTTGTCACAGGAGACATTTAGCCTACTTTCCACCATTTGGCGGGGGAATAACTGAAAAACACTTTGAGTTACACAGCTAAAAAGATTACATGTTAAAATTGTTTTGTGCCCGATTCAGTATCTTCTCAACTGAGCAATGGTGAGAGGAAAAATCATTCACGCCTTCGTTAATGGTAACCACATACTGTGGCTTCCATTCTCAAAGTTCATTCAAGAACCATCAAGAGAAGGGTGAATAAGTTTAAAAAACAGGGAACAGTAAAGATCAGGAGGACATAGCAGCAAGTGGGATGATCAGCTAAACACATTCTTATTGCTTAAAGTAGATTCCAATAGGGTTATAAACAAAAATCGGAGAATTCCAGTAAGATAGCTTTAATCATTTCTAAGATGCAAGGGTTCAAAGCTTAATCGAACATTTGGACAATTTTGCTCTGACACGATATGGAAAATTTTGATGCTACACCCGGTATATGTATGTGTGTATGCGCGTGTGCGCGCGTGTCCGTTTATTTGTGAATGCAGGCTTGGATAGATCCTGTTGTCTCTCAATGTGAACTGAGTCAATGTAGTGATATTTCGTAGACACCAGATTGCCTTTATTAACCTTATTACATAATTAGGCTTTTAAACCTTCAATATATTAATTCGCTTCCTGGTTACTATCTCGCTGATGCTGTTCAACATTTGTATCACTTTCGCTTTGGTGTAATTTTACCTCGAGAATGTTGTTTCTGCTATGTTGACGATCGATTCCATTGTTGAATTTAACAGAAAATACATAAGATTGTTTTTGCTTTCACAAGGATGTAAACTTTATTTGACTTCTCAGTTTCACAAGCATTGAAATTTACATAGAATAAATAGCACTTGTAAATTTCCATGTAGTCTAAAAGTTTGCTAAAAAGATATAACAAAAAAGATGTATTAGGTACTAACTGAGACTGAATTACTGGTAAGTGTCTCATCTGTGATCACTCAAAATATAAATTTACTTTCTTTTCGTTGATCCAAATAAATGGCCACTTGTTGTAGTTTCTCTTACAGAAACTCATAGTCTATTTCACTGTGGAATGGACTGTGCAGACGCGTGCCCGCATGCACACAACAAAACCACTCACACAAACACATATGTGTATGTATATAGGTTAGTGTGTGTACATATTAATGTGCGTGTGTGTGTATGTGTAATCGTTAGAGGCTACGAACGGCCGAGATCTCACATTGATTTTGGTACCATACCGTTTGTAACGGTAGCAATACTTCTATTCTGTCCCAGCTATGGATTAAATAGTAGAACAGTTTGTACGATTAACTTTGATTAACAGCCAGTCTCTCAGAATGAAAAGTATTTAACTCAAATACCTTGGACGAGTGTTTTCCCCAGTCCTTCGGAAATGTGGGACAGGTTCTACAAAATCTCTCATCCATAAAATCAAATGATATGTTTAGGTATTCGTGGGATTCAGTTAAATGAAGTGACATTTTAGTTCGTCTTAGGTCGCAATTGACTAGATAGTCTTGACTGATATATATATATATATATATATATATATATATATATGAAAAAAATATAGTTTTAAGTTGTGATATATATATATATATATATATATATATATATATATATATATATATATATATATATATATATATATATATCGTACAGGTAATAAATCCGTTGGTATATAATCCAAGTGGATCCTAATAATATCAAATATTAAAGCTGATCCACAAAAAGAGCTCAATGTATTTATTATAACAAAGTATATAAATTACACAACGAAATCCAAAATTACCTCATATGAGTATAGATCTGTTTCAGCCAACGCGAAGTACGTCGGTCTTATTCAACTACCGGGGCTGAATAAGACCGACATATTCGCGTTGGATGAAACAGATCTATACCGATATGAGGGAATTTGGGATTTTGTCGTGCAATACACACACAAATTTATTTGTTTATTTGTTTATTTATTTGGGTCAAATTATTTGACCCAAATAAATAAACAAATAAACGACTTCCGGTAAAATAACCGCCAAAATAGACTACTCACGATAAGCTATATAAACAAATTTTTACTACGTTAATAAAAACACCGATCAAAATATATAAATAAATAAATATATAAGATAAAAAATAAAATTAAAATTAAATAAAAACAAGCACCACTGACCCGTATATATAAATAGCCGAGAAAAATAACAGCACTCGTGGACTGACGATTGCATCTAGCATGAAACAAACTGTCGCCTCTAAGTGTGGACTATGTTCACTTTTATATTCATATATATATATATATATATATATATATATATATATATATATATATATATATATATGAATATTTAGACAGAGTTTAGGAAGTGAATTGATCCGGGAAATGTCGTCCAAATAATGTTTGTTCTGACTGATCTTTACTCTCATCAGCTTAAAACATTTGTGTGTTCTTTCAGAAAGACAGTTACAGTATGAGCAGGCTCAACATAGACTGACCGACCCCACGTCCAGGAGAATTTGCGAGAAACAATATCACGATGAATAGAATTGAAACAATACTAAATTAAATCAATTCGGCCAAAAATAAAACACAGAAAGTAAATATCCTTAGGAGGTTGTACGTGCAAATACAAGCTCTCAATATTGTAAACGCTTGAAAAATGTTAACTTCTGTTTCCTTGCTTTTGATCTGTGGAAATGATGGCTTGAATATCCGTCTGAATGCCGGTCAGTGTACACAGGCGCCAAACCATTTCCTGACTCGATTCACACCAGGTGCGTTAAGATACGTCATCTCTTTGTGTGTTTCTGGGCCATTAGACGTGAAAAGTACTGGCATTTTTTGGGGGGAACAGAGTAATATCACATGTATACTTGCATATTTTGTATAAATGATTGTATAGACGCAGACACGCTGATTCCATCTTTGTTTCCCCATTTTAACTTTATTTATTGTTATATTGCTTGCGCCCAGGGGGCTTTAACCTTCCAATAAATGGGAATTTGGTTGGTGTTACTTAGTACTTCCTAAGGTTAATGGATATTTATTTAGCACAATCATACAGAAAATCAGATATGGGAGGTAGTCAGTGAGATCTGAAGTCATTGCGTTAGACATTAAATATTTATTTCAGTTAACATTAGCCTGGTACAAGGCTAAAAATGGCGGATACCTTTTGGGCATCAGATTCATATATAAGCAACATCATCATGCAGAGGTATAATCCTTTCTTTGCCTACTGGTACAGAGTTCGCATCTTTTTGTGACGTGGAGAGGAGGATTATTTTCCGTCTATGTACTTATTTAGCTATGATAACCAATTTTAACCCGTCCTGGGTATAACGATAAACTAGATCCACGTCCTAGGTAAGACGATAAACTACATCCGCGTCCTGGGTAAGATGATATACTATATCCGCGTCCTGGGTATGGCGATAAACTACATCCGCATCCTGGGTAAGACGATAAACTACATCCGCGTCCTGGGTAAGACGGCAAACTTCATCCGCGTCATGGGTATGAAGATAAACTACATCCGCGTCCTGGGTAAGACGATATACAACATCTGCGTCCTGGGTATTAGGATAAACTACATCCGCATCCTGGCTAAGACGACAAACTTTATCCGCGTCCTGGGTATGACGATAAACTACATCCGCGTCCTGGGTAAGATAACAAACTTCATCGGCGTCCATGGAAAGACGATAAACTACGTTCAACGGCAAGACCTCTGATCAGGAGGTTTTGAGGAGCGTGGAACCACCTCTTAATTGTTATTGTTCCCAGGTCTACCCTGACCCGGGGTGGTAGTACCTGTTATAGTTAACAGCCCAAAACTGGGGTCAAAACATTATGAAAGTGTAAAAATAGATTTTAATACCAGAAATACTTTTTGAAAAATTATTGCCAGTAATACATTTTTGAAGAAAAAAAAATATTACTAAACATAGTTTTATGAAGGAAAAAAATATTACCAGCAACAAAAATTTTGTTGGCATTAAATGACCCAGTGCAGTTGATATGCCGTAAAACAAACCAAACCAATTTTAACCTACCCACCACGAGTAACCCAACTACAACGCAGGAGGTTCCTTGAGTTTAAAAAATAAGAGTAAAAGACAAAACATTAAGAAGGGAGATCAATAAAAGAACAAGAATTAAGAAGACAGTAAATAATATCAAATTTGATTGGAAACCAAGAACAGTAAGATTTCCGTAAGCGAGAAGTGCAAAGGATGACAATTTTACCAGATAATTTACGGTTATATCTATCCATGTCAACGCTAAAATGATGAGACCTAACAGCCAATCTAGTAATGTGCTTATATTCAACAAGTTTACGTACCAAAGATATAAGCTAACCAGAACAATTACCATGATAATACACAAGTCGATACCCGATCAGTAAAGGCTGGGTCACCGTGGAGAAGGGGTATGATGTTGAAAGAGCCGAAACCCTTAATGAACCTTGGCTAGAAACATTACTGATGATGTGTACCAAAGCAATGAATAGGTGTATTTTATGAAATAGAAAAGGCACACGCAAACTACGTTACGATGTTTGGATAGTGACTGAAGTTAGGTATCAGCAGCGATAATATTGTAGATGCTTCATTTTATTTTATCAAGAATCCTTAAATACATAGAAGAAATACCAGACCTGATGTGACAGAAATATTTAATGCATTGTTAAAGGTCAGGAATTTGGAGCATTACATTAGGTTTGAAATCAGAATAAGTGTCTAAATAACAGCCGTATTGACGATGGTTCATCATCGCATCAGATTACATTGTTGCTCTAAAATATGATGCACATTTTCTCGACCAAATCAAGAAATATATTACATACAGTTTAATTTTGGACTTACCATTAATGATAAAATTATGTTGGGATTGTCGTCTATTCTCAGTGCATGGGAAAGTCAAATCTAGCATATTTTACAGAGATGGAGAATTAATTCAGCTGTCAACATAGACATTTTTGTGAAAACTTAAAAGTTGCGATGGAAAAATTGTCGTCTAAATTACGCAAAAATGAAACTAACATTGATATCTCATTTTAACAGATATATTTACCAAAATTACACAATATTATCTCAAAATACGAAAGCGTAAATTTATTCAATGAAATCGCCATTGGCTTCAACCACGGCATCCAGACAACTTCGGAATCGCCTGTATCTCTTCTGGACCGTCTCCTTCTCTAAGTTGGTGAAAGCTGCCATGATCCCTGGCTTCAGTTCTTCTTTGGTCTTAAAGGAATTTTATTGTTCTCTACCCCAACTGCGCACCACGTATAATAAACAAGGGGGTCGCTGTCTGATATCTATGACTGGGAACTCCTGCTTGTGAGGCATGGTGCAGAATCCTGTTGCCAAAGATAGCTTCATCCAACAGGCACCCCCTTGGCCCAGGGCAGCACTACCTACACTAGGCACTTGATGTAGATCTTAATGTTTTGTCTAGTGCCATCACCAGCAAATTCAGGAGTTCTTGTCTTATCAGAAGGATCAGAGTGATATTTCTGAGGTTCCGTACCTTCGTAATCATCATTAGACTCATCCAACTCTTTCTGAATCCTCTGCACTGTCCTCAAATTGACATCCACATACTCTGAATTGTTCGTATTTTAGCTTCCGGCGCAAATGCCAAGCAATACAGCATGCCGTTTACAAATGTCTGGTGGAGGGAATTGCGTCATGGTGCTCTTCTTTTCACAGACGGTGCCCAACTGACCCTACTATACTGTGCAGTCGACAAAATCAAAATCTAACAACGTGCATGTGCGAAATTAAAAATATAAAATGGCGAGAATTTACCCATCGCAACTTTCATGTGACAACCAGAATGAAAGACCATTTTAACAGTTGGATTTTCTGCGTGCCGCCCTGGATATGACGATAAACTACATCCGGCAGCAAAGCCCTTGATCAGGATGTTTTGAGGAGTGTGGAACCACCTCTAGCTATGGGTAAATAGTTAACCCACAAACTGGGGTCAAAACTCTACGAAAGCATACAAAATTATAGTCAAAATACCAGCGATACATTTCCATAGTAAAAAAAACAAAACACCAGCAATATACTTTCTAAAAGAAAACACTAATGACCAAGAAAATTTAATTTCGGCATTAATTGACCCATAAGGAATTAATGTGCCGCTAAACAAACAAGCATTTCTTCATACTTGAAGTAACGATAACTTTTATCAAAAATTAAATTGAAGCTAATATTTGAGCAGGCAGTTTCGTTTTCCTTTTCAAAAATAAGCTTTCGGTTTGTAAAAAAAATAACAGAGAAATATTTCCGTTACTCAAATCGTACTTATTCTTGCAGAATGCAAGAGTTATTATGCAAGTTAATATTTTCAAAATACAATTGCTTTTGGTTTGTTTGGCTTGTTTTTGTTATACGGCATATCAACCTCAATGGGTTATTTAATTCCGACAAGATTTTTATTGCTGGTAACATTATTTAAAAAAAATATATATTACTGCTAATATTTTCCTCCAAAATATATTGCTGTTAATATATTTTTTCCTTCAAAAATGTATTGCAGGTAATGTTCTTTTTTATTTAAAAATGTATTGCTGGTAATAATGTATTTCTGTTAATAATCTTTTCTTCCAAAAAATATTGCTGTAATGTTTTTTTACAAAAATGTATTGCTGATATTAAAACCGATTTTTTCACATTCATGGTGTTTTGACTCCAATTTGGGGGTAACTATTTGTCCATAGTTGAGACTCTAAAAGATTCTACCACCGCGGGTCAGGGTGAACCTGGGCCCACGAGTAATTAAGAGGTGGCGTCACGCTCCGTAAACCCTCCTGATCAGAGGATTTGCTGTTGAACGTAGTTTATCGTCTTACCCAGGACGCAACGTAGTTTATCCTCATACCCAGGATGGACCCTAACAGGTGCTGCCAGCCCGGGTCAGCGTGAACCTGGGAACACCAGCAATTAAGTGGTGGTTCCACGCTCCTCAAAACCTCCTGACCAGAGGTCTTGGTGTTGGACGTAGTTTATCGTCTTACGCGAGACGCGGATGTAGTTTATCGTCTTATCCAGGACGCATAAAATTGGTAGTAACCGTTATTCCAGTATATTCTTCTGTGAATAAGAAAAATATATTGTTTGAATGTCAGCGTATATTTAAAAACAAAACATTAGTGGTTGAGAATTGATGTAACTCGCATGTTTTTTTTTTCTCATGTTGTAAGATGATGACAACAATGAACTACGTATAGATATTTATTTTTAACTTTATATATTTATAACTTTACAGAGGTAGAAAGGAAGATTTAAAATCTGATGGAAATTTATTGGGTTATGAAGTGACAACGTAGTAATTTGCAGAGAGCGTCATCATCAATTAAATAATATATTTTCGACATCAACAAGATAAGAATATGAAAGACCTTATTTTAGGGATGTCACAAAAAGAGACGTGAGAAATGTAGCCAGGAAATAATCAAGGAAAAGTGGATTAATGGCAAAGGTAATATTCGCCGTTTCTTTATAAGGAAATATTCGGATTTCTTTGACTGAGCATCCAGTAATTCTGTTGGTTAAAATTTATAAAATCTTTCTGTTAATACCATTTTTAGGAACATAGGTTCCTCAAGCTTAAGCTGTTATTGCTCTTTCTAGTACTGATGAATGTATTTCAAGTAGGGGTGTCATTATATCATTATTTTCTCTTGGAGTTACATGTGATATCCATTTTAAATTTTGCAAGTTCTCAAGCGATGTAATTTATGTTATTTTGTAAAGATCTTTGTTTGGTATTCTGCAGCACGAGTTCACAGGGTCCGAAGAAGTTTGGTTTTCGCTAAGATCCAAGGGTTTCACTCATTTAAAACAATTTTAACCATTGACCTGAGAAAGCGTTTGTATATTGTTGACAGTTTAGATATTTTGGAAGAATATTGGCGCCATTAATGAAATCCATGATGCCTTTTTATTATTCACACAGCCATTTAATAATATTTAATTTGTTAATTTTCATTTTTTATTTCATCGTATGAAAATGTTATATCCGAAATTTAGAAATACATTTTGAATGAAATTTTGAATAAAACTTCTTTTTTCTGATTGTTCGTCCATGCTTAATTTACAGTATACAAGAATACAATTCTCACGAGTGAAAGATGAATTTTAATTGATTTTCACGTTAATTAAATTTAACTTTGTTCGAAGGCGATAATGTTTATATCTACATTTAAGGTGACGTTCCAAGATACGATTTTGCCGACTGGATAAAGCACATGAAAACTAAGGTCGAATTAGAAAGTGGAAATCAGAAGGTGGATGTTGTCCAGTTGACACAGACGAAAAAGGACAGACATGAGAGCCCGTACGCCAATTCATTAGAATGCATTCTACACGCACTTATGCATCGTTAGATACGCTTAATGGTAAAAGTAGAATAACAGTTTACAGTAAATACTCTTCGATTCCGAGTTTGGAAACAGAAAGGAAAAATAAAAAACTTTCACTTCCGCTTCGCGTGTGATTGCCCATGTGTGCCTTATCTCCGGTTTGCGATCTAAATCCACCAGTATCTCAATTTCTTTTATTTTATGTTTACTTAGATGCTAAATAAATTAAACTTTGCTTGAATAATGTACAGGGTGACCCAAAAAAACGGGACATTTTGAAGTGCGTATTGCCAGACAAGAGCAAGTGGCAACACTGCGAGACAGTGACCTTGAGCAAGTAAACATTTCGCCATTTTTGTAACGAGTATTCACAGTATCCCAGCAGTCAATGAGAAATCTCAACAGCAGATTTCAAGAATGCATTCGTACAGCAGGACGCCATCTACAGGACGTAATTTTAAAAAAATGAAAATTCCATCATTGTTTCTTAAATGGCATGTTTTAAGGTTTCAATTACTATGAATTAAATATTTTTCTTTCATCACTCTTGGTTTTATTGGATTGTTAAAATGTTCCCTTTTTTTGGGGTCACCCTGTATATTTAAAGGTTGGCGCATTTACTATGCGTGCTAATAACAGTTTCTTTCAATGCTGTGGCTCGGGACTTGACATTCATGGAGTCAAACGGGAATACTGACATGATATAAATCTCAGCTGAGAAAAGAATTTCGTCGTTTAGATGTCTCGGGGAAACTTATGTAAACCTTTAAAAAATACAAAGGAAATACACGTGCAACAGAAGCCGCTGCAATGGAAATGTTTCCTTTTTTATTATGTTGTGTCAGGGCTTCAGTTGCGGATGTAATTGGTATGCTAGTGGAGGTTTACCCTTCACGTATATATCCCGTGATCTTTGGCTTTGTTAGGAACAGCGTTATGCCAAGATGTGCCATGAGAAAAACACAACCGATATTCATTGACGCTTGCTGATCCTTTAAGAAGACCAAGGGGAGGCTATGCTCACATTTAGTACTTGGGTAATTCATCTCGTCCCCCGCTAGTACAGACTTATAAGACCACGGCATGCAGTAGGAAGGAAGGAGACATTAGTTCTGGACCTTCCCCTGTAAATATATAATTGCAGGGAATGCGATGAAAATTCCTCGACCACATGAAAAAGCTCTTAACCTCGCCTGTAATTTAATTTACTCGTATCGAGAACATTTTAATGTTTCTCATATCCATATATGTAGGACATTCTAGTCGTCTGAAGAAACATGAGCCATGGTTTGGGCTGTCCTTTAGGACATATATTAAATAATATGGGATAAAAAGTATTCGTCTAAAACTAATTGCCACTGCATCATTAAAAAGTTTGAAATAATATTCATATGTTGAGGGGGGGGGGTGTTTGATTATTCTTTAATTTGGAAAACATAAAAAGAAAAAAAAAACTCTGCCTGGATTAGCCAACGAGTGCTAATGAAGGAGTTGAACTTTATACACAACTTAAATGTCAATACAGGAATCAAGAATATTAGTTTTTACTTAAATTATCTTTTGTAAAATATGGAAGGCCAGAGACAATAAGAGCTAATCTCTGAGAAGGAGTTCTCAACAAAAACAAATATATATATATATATATATATATATATATATATATATATATATATATATATATATATATATATATATATATATATCAGTCAGTTATGGGCCATGCATGATATACGATTAGGTGATCATGTATCTTTCCATATATGACTGACGAGGCAATTTTTTCCGCAGTAGGTTACCATTTCTTTCTGCGGTAGACCAGTTGCCATCCAAGGCTATAGAACCGGTTTATCCTGCTGTTTACCCATAGCTGGTGGGAGAAATATAGTTTGTTTTTTTGTTTTGTTTTTAAGCTTTTCACCCCAGGCAAGGCTGAAAGCCACTAGCACGCAAGGGGTTAGAGAGGATTTGGACCAAGAGCAGATAGCAGTGATAGAGGAAAGGATGTGGAGAAGGATAGTGGATAGATCAATGCAACTGGAGATGTCGATTGACGTTACATTTGAATAGTTGGAGATCATAGTCATCAGGGAAACAGGAATGAGGAAGGGAGTTCCATAGGCGTGAGGTGCGAGATATGAAGCTATTGGAGTAGAAGAGACGTCTACATTTAACAGTTTCAACAGTGAAAGGGTGGGAACGGGATGCCAGCCTCGTATGACGCTTGAATTCCTGGAGCCTGGGAACCAGCGATAGCAGCTCATCGGAGCAATTACCATGGAAGCATTTGTAAAAGAGACAAAGAGAGGCGACGGCGTGTCTGTGAGAGAGAGACTGCAGACGAGAAGCCAGATCAGGGCCAATTACATTGCATACCCGTCTCTGGATCTTATCAAGAACCGCGAGGCAAACAGAAGGGGCTCCAGACCATATATGGCAGCAATACTCCATGCAACGGCGGATGGTTGATTTGTAAATTTGGAGGATCGATTCCGGGGAGAAAAATTTCCTGGCGCGGCACAGGAGCCAACTTTCCTAGGATGAAGCAATTGACTCAATGTATTTGTTCCATCTCAGGTCAGCAGACAGCGTGAGACCGAGCAGCCGTAGAGAGTAGCTCTCGAGAAGTTGAGCTTCAGACATTTTAATTGGATGCAGGGAAGGATCCTTGTGGTGATTGATAGAGAGCAGTTTTGTTTTGGAGGCATTAAAGTTAACCAGCCAATTCCTGCCCCAGTTCACAACCGATTGAAGGTCCTTTTCGAGACGAACGGCCGGGTTAATTTTGTCAGCGTCACTAGATTTGTTTCTGAGGCAGGAGTAAATTGTGGTGTCATCCGCGTAGATGCCAACTTTGGAATCTATGGCGTCAGGAAGATCATTTATGAATATAAGGAACAGGGTAGGGCCTAGGATGGAGCCTTGCGGAACACCTGCGTTCGTGGGATAGGACCTGGAGGAGAATCCGTTTAGAACGAGCTTCAATTCACGGTTTGACAGGAATGATTGCATTAGGTCAAACAATCGACCTGTAATACCATAGCCCTGAAGCTTGCGAAGAAGGCCGGCATGCCAAACCCTATCAAACGCCTTGAAGATGTCAAGGGCCACGGTACGAGCTTCTCCGTTATTATGAAGAGCTTGGTAAACAAATTCAGTGATGGCCGTAAGCATATCAGCTGTAGATCGGGTAAAGCAGAATCCATATTGCTTGTCTGAGAGCAGATCATGTGATGTAAGGTGGTTAACCACTTCGGTATTGATAAGGACTTCGAAGACTTTGCCAGAAAGTGGTAGGAGACTGATAGGACGGTAATTAGAAGGGTCGCCAGAGTTTTTAAAGACAGGAACAATGGATGAGGACTTCCAGCAGTCAGGAAAACAAAATTCATTGAGGCAGTAGTTGTATAATTTAGAGAGGGCGGGCGCCAATTCAGGCGCACATTTCTTCAAGACAATGGCTGGTATCCCATCTCAACCACTAGCCTTGTGTGGGTCTAGATTAGAGATAATGCCCAATATCAATGACGGGGAAATGTGTAACCCGCTGAGAGGGAAATCGGGTATGGGTACACCAACTTTCCCAAGGGTACTAGCACGTAAGTGAATGTAATGGATTCGACTGGAAATCGAACTCGGCTCTTTTGTTAAACAGATTTTAAAAAATAAAATTTAAGATCATTTTCCCTATCTCTTGAAAACTGTTCAAAAGTAAACAAGACATTAATATGAACTGGGATAAAGTGTATGAGATATGGATTGGAATCCGACAGAAGAATAAGATGAGGAAACAAAAATGAAACGTTCATAAATGTAACATATTTCGCTTTATTAAAGTCTCATCAGATAATGAAAGATGGCGGCGAAACAGTAAATTATGTTATTTTAAATTTTTAACCTTTTTTGTTTTTCATTGTGTATCATAATTCTAGGTCGTCTAGTTTTGTAAATGACTCTATTTCAAAACATAACTTTTTACACAGTAAATATTTCGAGAGAGGTTTCATAAATATATATTACCATCTATGAAAACAAGTAAAACACTCTTTATTACGTCACAACTTTTATTATTTTAAATCTATACTTACAGAATCTACTACCAACTACAGTCAGTCAGTTATGTGCCATACGATCATGTATCTTTCGATATATGATTGACGAGGCAGATTTTTTCCGGAAGTGGGTTGCAATTTCTTTCTGCGGTAGACCAGTTGCCAGCCAAGGATATTGAACCCGGTTTGTCGTGATATTTTTCCATAGCTGAGGGGAGAAGAAGTGGATTCATACCTTTCTTAGGGTATTAGCACGTAAGTGAATGTAATGGATTCGACCGGAACTCGAACTCAGCTCTCCGATTCCTCAATCCGAGCCGCTATCCGTTGCTCCACTGTGCCAACCGATGGAAATTAAATTTTTTCCACCTTACACAAAACTTCCTTAAATCAACAGGCAGACTAGCACTAAACATGAAGAAAAATGTCTACTAGTTGCACACGCACGCAAACTAATATACATTACACTGTGTAAAAATAATTTTGTCTTTGCCTAGCCCATTTTGCCGTACTTCTTCAGCCGGGTATCGACAAGCTCCACATAGTTTTTGACATTCGACCTTGTGATTCCCCAGAAAGCCCCGAACCACTGAAACAAATCTGTTTCAAGCTGCTCTCTTCGTCCAATTTTTATTTGAGATCCGACGAAGACACTGGATTTGACTTTTGCCGCAGACAGCTTAAGGAATAAATCTTGAAGGTAGTTGAAGCCTGCAGACTGAATCTGTGACAAATTGTTTCACAAGACCCAATTTTAAGTGCAGTAAAGGAAACTATTTTCAAAGAAGTCCAACTGTAGCTCACATTTGTCACTGTTCCTCCCCACACTGGACTGGATCCGCTGTGGCCAGTCACGCCTGTGATAGTGTGCTACGTTGCTCCTGCTGTCGCAAAGGTAAACATAACATGGAAACTTGGCAAAACTGTTTTGTAGACACATCGTGAAGGCCAACGTTTTGAAGTATACATTAACATCTCAACTGTACTCTTCATATTTCAAGGTATCTAGCAAGATCTTGATACTGCTGTATTCCTTGAGATGCACAGAATGAACCGAGGTAAGAGATGGATACATATTCCCGTTATGAATCAGCACGGTTTTAAAGGTCCTGGATCAACTGTTGATGAAGAGGCGACGCTCGATATGGTTACAGGCCATTGCAATTGCCTCGAACAGACCGGCCACGGTATGGCAGAAACAAAGCTCATTTTGAAGGGTGAAAAAGCTTGAATAATTCCGATGATACTTTCTCTGACCTGCGGCTTGCACACATTCATCTAACAAAGTCCACTGCTTGCGTCTTAAAGTTACAGCACGGCATTGGACTGATCTCTGATTAGATCGTTTTGATTTTTTGTCTGGGTTACTAGGGTTTTGTACCCTCAGCTGCGCCTTTGCATTCTGGACCAGTGTCTTCTGAATTGCTGTTCTCTTATGAAGATGGCCACTCTGTCATTGGGAGGGCTGGATACGGGGAACTCAGGGCAGTATGGCACGGGGGTGTTGAATGAGAGAAAGTCTGGATATATGATAGCAGGTTCATACTTAAAAGCTCGGCATTTGGAAGGGTTCAGCATACAGAAGAAGCAATTGTTTGAGTGGTCAACGTGTGTGTTAGGTTGGTGCCTTCAAGTCCTCGTTTTTTTCTTCTTTTTTATTTGTTTCTACCAAAGACCTTAATGATCGCTGGGTGTGAGGTAATTTCATATTCAGCAGACATTAACGGCTTTAATACAACAACACCTGAATTCGCTGTTTGCCTAAGTTCACCTTTATACACATATTCTATCCCGATTATTGAGCATTTTTACGCACCGATATAGCATAGTTTAAAACTATATTATAACATATATATATATATATATATGTGTGTGTGTGTGTGTGTGTGTGTGTGTGTGTGTGTGTGTGTGTGTGTGCGTGTGTGTAGTATTGAATGTTAAAGACAACATAGTCTTGCATATTAAATAAAAAGTCTCATTAGAGAATATGAGAAAATTCAAAAGAAAATATGCAAGACTATGTTGTCTGTAAAATTCAATACTACATATTTAAAAGAAAAGTTGCTGCCAAATTACACACACACACACATATAACAATATATATATATACAGACATGACAGAATTGAATCGACGCTCACAGAAACCGTTTATTTTATTAAACAAGTAATTTATACAATTGAAGTAATTATAAATGGTCATAAATTTAATAATTAATACTTAGTTGACATCCCTTTTGCTTTTTTAAGGCAAGGACCCATCTAGGCATTCTAGCGATGACTTCACGAATATCATCTTGAGGGATTTCTTGCCATGTTTCATGCAATAATACAAAAAGTTCGGGCTTAGAAGATGGCTTCCTGTTCTTTTTGCGGAGTTTTCGATCTAATATGCCCCAAAGGTGTTCAGTAGGGTTAATATCCGGGGACTGGCTTGGCCATGGAAGTTTATTGATCCCATTTTGTCTCAACCAATGTTGCGTTGCTTGAGCAGTGTGACATGGAGCTCCATCTTCCATAAATAGGGAGTCAACTTTGCTCATTCTACTACTTGAGAATATTGGAAGGAGCCCTTTCTTTGATATAGAAACATATTTGGTTGAATTAATGTTTCCTTCACACTCCACAAGCTCTGAGCAACAATCACTCCAAATTGCACCCCATACCATTACTGAAAGGCCCCCATGTTTCACTGTTGGCTGCAGTCTATTTAAATCAAACTCTTGACTACAGAGTCTCCATAGCCATACTCTTCCACTGTCGGAAAATAATGCGAATCTTGACTCATCAGAGAAAATGACAGTGGTCCAAAAGGTCACAGGTCTCTCCACCATCTCATGAGCCCAATCCTTTCTGCGTTTGATATTGGCTGGACGGAGAAGTGGTTTCCTCTCGCAGCTCTGCCATAGCAGCTCACCTTGTAAAGATACCTGACAGCTGTTCTGGGACTGACATCAACTTGTGTTGCCATGTCAGAGGGCTTGCAACGTGGATCCTGTTCAACATTTCTTTCGACAAGATGCATGGTTCTTTCAGAGGGCCCAGGGCAGCCTGGATGAGGTTTTGTGCACTTCTTGCCCTCTCTGGTGAATTGTACAATCACTCTATTAACAGTAGAAAGGGGTATTGAAAGATTTTCAGATATTTTTCTTTGACTAAGACCACAATCACTGTTGGCCCACGATACGTCCTCGCTGAAATTCGGATAGGTCTGATGCTCCTTTGGTTTGTGGCATGTTCCAGCATTGTTATGTGAAATTTTAATCGAATATTCTAAATTAATTTATCTTGGTTATTAAAAACAATATCTAACTACAAACTATTAACAGAAGAACAAACAGTACTCTCTATACGACTGTCATTTTTCCAGTCCAGAAAGTTGAGTCCCGTAGATTTGTGTTACGACTTTGAAAACTTTCTCCATATCATTAAATTAAAGGAATACTTCTCCCCAAACGGCAACAGCCAGCGACCTTCCACCACCCATGGTAAGGCACGCATAAAACCATATAAGCTTTCGCATTGGAGTTCACCAAAGGGATGCAATCACCACATCGATTCGTTTATTAAGAGGGCCAGGACCCACCTGGACTAATTTATACGAAACAACCTTCATCAAAATAGCAACAACAACGTCACCAGTTGAAAACGAAAAGCCAAAAAACTTCTCCAAAATAACAAAGAGATAGTCATCAAACAGGCTGACAAAAGAGGTTTAATAACTATTATGGACAGAAGTTAAAGTATCGCTGAAGCAGAAAATTAGCTCAAAGATAAAAATAAGTACGAAATCCTCAGAGGGGATCTCACTAAATATTTCACATTAGAACTCATTACTCTGATTACTCACATTAGAACTCATTACTTCTTTATATGGACATACGAAAAGAATAATCTCCGAGACTTCAAAAAACTTCCACATATTCCACCAAACCATTGAATTCACATTCGAATATTCCACCTTGTCTATTCCGTTTCAGGATGTAATGGTAGGTCTAAACAACCACCTCATCTTCACTACACTATACACTAAACCTACAGATGTTTATTGCTACCTAAATCTCAATAGCCACCGCCCCTTCAACCTAAAAGTATCTATAATTTATAGGAAATTTCTACGCATAAAACATATCTGTTCACAGAATGTGGTTTACAAGAGACACATAGGATAATTATTCATTTACATTCTTAATAGTAATTACACAAATAAAGCTATCAAAAAATCAATTACTAAGGTTTCCAAACAAAATAAAAATATTTTCTAACCTACAAAACAAAAAAGATTAATTCCATAATTCTGTTTTTTATTATTTTAATTACAACATTTCATATCTTAACAAATGATTTCCAGTATTTAAAACTTGACCTGACAATTTGAAAAATATTCAACAAACAACCTGCGTCCTCCTAAACGTCAATTCCTTAATCTACACATACTTTTAACCACATCCAGTATATATAATTCACCACTTCACCAAGGGAATAAGACCTGCAATACACCCCAATCCCAAATCTGTAGATATATCATCACTGATAGCAGTTTCACCTCATCTGCACTCACGTAGTATTCAAAGCACAGGATTTAATTTGTGATAGTTCAAATTCCGTATATAATTTTCTTTTCCGCCACAAGATTCAACAAGGTAACCACGTGGGAGAAACAAGTACAGAATTCCGACTTCGATTAAGCAAAGATGACAAAAACCTCAGAGACAACAGTAATAATTTTCCATTCGCAAAACACTTCAACCTAACATACCATAATGCAGATGACATCGGATGCGTACTTTTGGAATCTTCGTTCAACAGCCGAGTGGCAAGACGTAGATCAGAGATGAAACTTATTTTCAAAATAAATTCAAACATTGAGAGATTAAAAATAAGTTTGGATTTACTCAGAGTGTATAACTTCCACAGTGAGACCTCCAGCCAAAAGCATTCCTCGAAAGAATATGTTCCACTTGTTTGTTTATTCCTCGCATCGTTGATAAAGTATGCAGGCATGTTCGAAAATTCTGACTTTAAAATTTCCAACTTCGTGCTTCGTTTCACACAAATGGTTAATATGTAATAAATATTTATTTTATTGACAATACTTGTGTTATTTTGGTGGATTTTATCTTTCGAATTTCATACACCGAATGTGTAGCGTTTATTGTAAAAAGTGAAATATATATACATACATATTAAAAAATTAAATTATTATCAAACATTAAAATCTCTTTTTTAACATAAATTGCTAAAAATTACTACTCCTCCTCTCTCTTCGTAAAGCCTAATTACAGCTTCTTTATCTTTACTTCCCGCTTCTTTCTTTCTTTTTTCTTTTTCTTTTTTTTCTCTCTTCTCCGCCTTCCCTTTCAATATATCACTTCAGTTAAGTTAACCGATTAAATAGGTCGATGTCTGGTCCATCCTCCCCTAATACTAAGTATGATAGATAGAAATATTAAAATAAACTCTCTCGAAACTCGATCATGTCTCTCACACCACTCCTCACTACCCTCTCTGTTAAATTACATAAACTTGATACTACCCGTCAAAAGTGTAAATGTTCATTTCATTTTTCTTTTCACCTTTTGGAAGTGTAGTCTGATGATCCAGCTTCTTTAAAAGGGCTATGGTGAAACAAATTATTACATGGAGGCTTAAAGTTGTCTGTTTTTCTTTAAATTATACATACACACACACACACACACACACACACACATATATATATATATATATATATATATATATATATATATATATATATAATAGCAAAAGATATAATATATATATATATATATATATATATATATATATATATATATATATATATATATAATAGAGGTAGAGTGTGCGATGGGTAAATTGTCGCCATGTTATATTTTTAATTTCGCGGAAGCGCCTTGTTTGTCTTCGTTTTTGTCGACTGCACAAGATAGCAGGGTCAGTTGACCATCGTCTGTGAGAAAAAGAGCACAATGACACAATTCACTATGAAAGAAGTTTTGAAACGGCATTCTGGCATTCGAAGCGGATGTTCCAATAGGAACAATACAGTGTTTTGGGGTGTCAATCTTTGGACATTGCAATGGATTCAGAAACAGCTGAACAAGATTCATGGTGGTTTCGAAGTTATGGCAGGTCGGAAAATTACTCTGATCGTTCTAATATGAAAAGAAAACACGATTTTTTGTTGAGGGCCTCAAACTCAACACGAATGCCTACATTAAGTGGCTTGAGAAGATAGTACTACCCTGGGTCAAGACGGTGGCAGCTGGTAGACCGTATGTTTTACAACAGGATTCCGCACCTTGACACACATAGTAGAACCCATTCATGGCTATCAGACAATTTCTGCGACCACATCATCCCGTATATCTGGCTACCTAACTACCCAGACTGTAAGTTCATTGATTATTACATTTGGGGCGCAGTTGACTAACAAAGCACTATTATGCAAATTTTTGTAACTTTGTATAATATTTATGCATTACACCCTAATCTTTATTCGGTAAAAATTTCATTGCTAATCATGTATTACTTTTTAAGTAATACACATATTTATGTCTTTGTTGTTTCCGTTCCTTATATTATGGCCGCTACTCTACATATATATATATATATATATATATATATATATATATATATATATATATATATATATATATATATATATATATATATATATGTATATATATATATATATATATACATATATATATATGCCACTTCTTTGAACACTTAACAAATATATATATATATATATATATATATACATACATGCACACACACACACACACATATATATTTATATATATATATATATATATATATATATATATATATATATATATATCTTTTTCATCGTAATCTCCTAAATCACATCGTAAAGAAGTTTCTTTTTCCTGAAGTGCAATATTTCTATAGACACGCTTGCGCGTACTTTAATTTACGAATAAGATATTTATGATTCATCAAATCCATATACAGGCATTTATAATTATATATGTGTTTTCTTGTCTAAAACAGAAAATCACTTATAAATAAACACACATAAAATAATATATATATATATATATATATATATTGTATTATTCAAAGTTAGTCATTCCGCAGATCGAAGATGTTGGTTTTGTCTATATGGATGCAGATATCAGTAAATCATTTTGGCTTTTTTAAATGACATTGCGAAATGAAATTCAGTTAAGTTAAGCCGCTCTTTTTGCCCTTTTCAAAAAATCTTGTAAAAACGACAATAACACAAAGAAAAGATTCAATATACACGGATAGTGAACAAAGACGTTTCAACAAAAGAATTGTATCAGTTGAGTTCTCTTTTGAGATTTGCTAAAGAAGACTATGGAAAAAAAATGTTCTTTGGTTCTCCGGTACTGATTTTTAAGTTTTTTACTTTTAATCTTTTGGGCTTTCTCGCAACTTCTGCAGTAATACGGACTTCAACAAAGAATCACATACATTTTCGATGAATTAGTCTCCTGAGTGATGGTCTGGGTAAGTGTGTAAAAAAAAAAAAAGTGGTCCAGGAAAGTAAGAAGTAGAAAATGACGTTGAAAAATTACCAAAAATAAGGAATTGATAAATAAAGAAAAATCGAAGAATTGATAAATGAAGGAATAAAAGCAAAAGGACATTTGTCTTTCTTTTCATTCTATAGAAATTTCACAAATACAGCACCAAATTGTTCACTTGGAGAATCATATTTATTTTTCTATATTATAATCAGTTTTTTTTTAATTCATTTTACTCACCAATTCTTTGTTTTCTCACAAAAAGCAATGATATCCTAATGGAGTCTATTTAAACTTAGGAGTTCTCTTTTGATTTTAAACGTATTTGGACCATTTTCCTTTCTTCCTAATTTCTTGATTTCCGATGGACTGTTGGAAAAATTCCAAACTATTTCAGAGTAATTTTCAACAATTATAGTTAATACGCATCTTATATATAAATATCCTTGTGCAAATAAAAACACACGCGCATATAAACAGGCTCAAATTCAAATACCCACATGTCCGCACGCACACACACACAAACACACACACACATATATATATATATTATATTTCAAAATTTGTCATATCAGTAATCAAAGACGTTGCATTTGTCTGTCGAGATGCATATATATCAATAAATCATTTTAGCTTTTAAATTACAACAGAAAAATAAAATTCAGTTCGTAAGAGAAACTTCACTTTTCGTCCTTTTAAAAACACATATAAATATGCTTTTAAAAAAAGTCTGATACGAAGAAAAAACTAAATAAAAACTGATAGTAAAGAAATATTTAACAAAAGAAACTTTATAGACTGAATTCTCTTTTGGGATTTGTGAAAGATGTCGTTAGAAAAATTACGATCATCTATTTTCCGGCTAAAAAATTAACGATAGATTTTTTAAAATATTTTGTTTAATTTAGATATACGGAAGAAAGATGGCGTCAGTTTAACACCAGGATATATATGCATCAAGTACTTTCCATTCTCACACACATAAATGTGTATCATCTATACATACATATATACATACAGGCTTAAATAAATACCGACAGTGTGGATATAGGAATCAACACTGTTTGGTTAGTGTTAGTTTCTTGCTTGAAATAATCTTCAGATTAGATGAAAGTGAATCGTAGTATTAAGGCTCTTGAAGCGTACAACTGACAGTTGCCATGCAGTGTTGATTCCTGTGTAAACACTACCTGGAACTATAAACACTATCTCTCTCACATTGAGTATTTTCTGCCTTAAATATAGCAAGTTTTAAACAACACACATAAATACACACGTACAAATACACACACACACATACAAACTCATTAAGTATGCTATTGCTTTCCTTTGTCTCTCTTTCCATAATCTGGCCTTGCGTTTGAATAGCTAATACTAAGCTATATCTGTTATTCAAAAAGTTGATTTTACCGCCCCTTTGGTGGCAGTGAAAACATCCAGGCGGGTGGTAATAAAAATGGGATTGATAAGAGGCGACATAGTGAGATTATAACCAAGTAATTATTCTTTAGTTTGTTTGTTTGTTTTTCTAAAAATGTATACGAGAAAATGTATGGCCTATAAATTTGAGAATCACGCGTGCTTTACAAAGAATAAAATCAACATAAATCTTGTACATCATCTCATGCTTTTATTTTGTTATTCAAAGTAAAAGTCGGATCTCGCCCTATCGGCTGGAGCTTCCGAATAAGTCAACGGTACCACTGCAGAAGAGAAGAAAAAAATGAGACGTTCTGGGTAAGGTGATAAACTACATTCAACAGCAAGGCCTCTGATCAGGAAGTTTTAGTTCGCCTTCATTATGTTCCTCAGAAATTTTAAGTGACTCATTCTGATGTTAATTACGATCATTCAATAAATAAGTTGTATCTTTCGGTATAAGGACTTCTAATACAGATAGAAGCTTACTCTTTTTTATTTTTTTTGTTTTACTTCTTTTTCACATGGATTTAATTTCTTTTGCAGATTAAAAAAAAATTTGAGAGGTTTGGCGATTAACAAAGATGGCCGACCAAGAAGCATGCTCCAGGATTGAACAACGGTCAGTTATCAAGTTTTTGGTTGCTGAAGGGTGCAAACCAGTTGAAATTCAAAACATTGGTATCGCCGATTTGTAATTTACACCATGGGCTCATACCTTTGTTCCGTCTTAGCCATTTTCTTCGTTGTGCGTCCAGTTTTTAGCGTGCAGGCAAGGTGTCCGTTCATTCTTTCGTTCGTCCGTTTGCCTGTCCGCCCGGGCGTGTGTCGAGTGTCGTTCGAGTGTACGCCTGTCCAATTGCGTTCACTAGCACGATCGCCCGCTCGTTTGTTCGCTGAATTCTAAAAGATATTCCTTCTTTATTTGCTTAATTGTACCTATCTTTGTGTTTGTTGTCACACTATATTGACAGTTGTTTCCTCCAGCCTTCATCAGATGCTTCTCATTCTGAGTAAGCTTCAGCGAATTTCGAACGGAAGATTAAATAAAGTGTTCAGTTCGATGTTTTTTTTTTCCAAAAATTCACCCTAAGAAGGGCATGAGAGCCACAAGCATGCAAGGGGTTACTGAAGAATGAGAACAAGATTAAAGAAGCACGTGTGGGGAAAAGATACAGAGAAAGACGGGGAACAATCTCAGGGTGTCAGATGTCGATTGACATTACACTTGAATATTTGAAGATTATAGTCATCGTGGAAGAGGAACGTAGTTCCACAGACGGGAAGTGCGGGAGAAGAAGCTGTTTAAGTAGAAGAGACATTTAACCGTTTTGACGGTGAAAGTGTGGGACCCCGAGATGCTAGCCTCTGAAGGTTACCCGCATCGATATGCACCTGTGAAGGTTGGATGGCACAACGATCGAACTGTTGTGGTAACATCAACAAAGATCGGGACAACAAGCCATGTAAATAATACTCTCTCTGTTCCGAAATACTTGTTCCATAGCCGGAAATCTCATGTGGAATATATTAATTCTTAGTCGAATTGTTTGCCGTTTACATTAACAGGTTAGCATTGATGTTCCTCAAGTACTTATATTAGCTTATTCATGTAGAATAATTTGAAGTGCAAATTATATCACTTTTTTCCCACATTAAAATTGTATTTTTTTTTCAGACCACCTGCTGGCAAGAGATTATGAGCACGAATTGACAAATAATGAACGTAGTGCTGTGTTGCAAACACTGCTGGAAAGATCGACAGAACGTGTGCTGAAGCGTGGTGCAATAAAACAGGTTGCAGATGAATTAAACGTAGGTGCAGAACGTCTGGGTTTGCAAATTGAATTAGTTTGCCAGCCTCCAAATAGCCCCGATCTCCATGTCCTTGATCTGGGTTATTTTAATGCAATTCAGTCAATTCAACACCAGCAAGCTCCAAATAATGTTGACCAGCTCATTGAAGCAGTGGAAGAAAGCTTCAATAAACTTCAGAAGTCGAAGCTTAACAATACTTTTCTAAGTTTGCAGTTAGCAATGAACAAGTTATTTTAGTTGACGGCGATAACAACTATAAACTCCGGCAAATGTCTAAAGAGAAGCTTGAAAGAGAAGGAAAACTTGAAGAATCCATTTCTATTTCTGACGAGTTGCAACAAAAACTGCTTTTATTAGAGTAAACCTTCCCCAGTTATTTTTGTTATTAATTTAACTGTTTATGTATATCAGTTTCGATATATTTCACACTTATTTATATGACAATTCAGTAATATTACTAATTTACTGTTGAGTATGGGAATAAATTATATTTTTTGTTCCTTTTGGTGTTTTTTTATCTAATAGAACAATTATTTTGGAACAATATGAAAATTGTTTTGGTACAACTATTTCTGAACGGAGGGAGTAATTCTTTATTGCATAAATTCACAGATTATTGTCCGTTTTACTTAACAGAAAATGTTTAAAAATATGGATTGTTCCTTAAATAAACTGTGTTTAATATATCTACGTATGATAATATGTCTATGTATAATAATATATCTACGTATGATAATGTATCTACCTATAATAATATAGCTACGTATAATAATATATCTACATATAATAATGTATCTACGTATAATAATATATCTACGTATAATAATGTATCTACGTATAATAATATATCTACGTATAATAATGTATCTACGTATAATAATATAGTTGCGTATAATAATATATCTACGTATGATAATGTTTCTATGTATAATAATATATCTACGTATAATGCGGATAAAATATTGTAATTCTCTAATGAATACTGCAGTCTATCTTTTCACTTTTAAATTAATGGTCATGTTTGTTGTTTTTCTTTTAGCGTCATATCAGTAAGGATAACGGCTCAGATTGAGGAGTCGTAGAGCAGAGTTCGAATTCCAGGCGAATCCATTACATTCACTTATGTGCATCCTCTCCACCCAGCTGTGGGTAAATAGCAGGACTAGACCGTTTTCTATAGCCGTGGAAAATGGTCGAGGAGAAAAACAATTTCAGTTTTAGTATGAACTGAATTACTGTTTATTTTACTATAAAAATATTTTATTTTTATAAAAATGTATTGTTGGCAAATTTTGATAAAAAGTTTATTGTCATATTTGAAACCTCAATGACCTGAAGAAGGTCGGACCGTACAATATCCGAAACGTCATATATATGACAACAAAGCCGGGGATAAAAGTCCGAACAACGTAAATACTTTAAATAGTTACAGCTGAGAAAATACGTAAAAATGACCAGAATTTTACTTGTATTTTGAATCTAGTAAAACTTATACTAATCGGTGGTCAACAGATAACTACAGCTATAATATTAAAATAAGGTTCAAATGACTTATCTGGTTTGCCGATCCAAGAGTTTCGCGTTGCAATACAGGATCATGGCCAGATGTTTGACACAGGTCAAACATCTGGCACTGATTTAACAGTAGTTATCTAACATTAAATAGGTTTTGACGCAAAATTCTTGATTCAGCCAACCAGATGTCACTTGAAATGTTAATTTATTGATTACACGCACACTCACGCATACATACATGTGTGTGTGTGTGTGTGTGTGTGTGTGTGTGTGTGTGTGTGTGTGTGTGTGAGAGAGAGAGTAAACCTGCATAACTTTTACCGTTCCTTCAATTATTTTGGGACGTTTTGTTTGTATGATTTCTTGTACGCTTCCCAAGTGTGCACGGAAAGGTCAAGCCTGGTGAGAGTAATTTCAGCTCATTCGGCCGCACTGCTGGCCAAACACTGTCACAGTGGTAAATAAAAGAATAGTTCTAAAAGAAAAATAACCCTTGAAACATCGACTATACGCTTAAATGATTCTTTCCTCAATTACTGATGGTGCGCCTGTTTTGACAAACGTACGACCACATAATAAACCTGTTAAATCTTTTTATGTCCGTGGAAGCGACCGTTTATTAGGAAAAAAACAATCAACTACAGGTTAGTCTTTCACCGTACTGCGAAGATGATTAAATTCCTCTATACTTTAGAGACGAGAAGGAAAATACGTTCCAATATAATCTAGAGAAAGGAGATGGTATCAGATGATAATATAGAATAACATCTTTTAGCTTGCTTTTTCATTCTTCTATCATCACCAAAATAATGATAATAGCTACACACGGACTTACAGACAAGGTAAAAAATATCTAATGTGTAAGAGGCCGCCAACAGAGAAAAATGGAGACATGTTACTAAACCTGGATGAAGAAGTGGCTATTTTCCTTCCCTGATGTCTGTCTGGACTCTAGCTTACACCGACGAACATTATAAATTTATTTAGTTTGAAGAAAAAGTCTCGCCATTTATAAATACATTTAACTTCCTACAAACTGTGGTAAATTTATATCCAATCAGACTCTCTTTTTTTGGAAACAAATTATTATTATTTCAAACGTAATCACAGTGGATATTCACATATGAAATAGACGCTCACATTTATTTTATATTAAACTACGGGCTTTTCGAGAAAAAAAAAATCTAAATAAGAGAGTATGCTTTCCATAATTAAAGCCTTGCTGGATTATGATGTCCGCTGTAGACGAGTGGTAAATTATGACGGAGAAAAAGATGGTTTCTCCGACAAAGCCAATGCATGTTCGATCTCTGCCGGAGAGCATATTTCATGTATAAAAATTTCTCGAATACGCAGACCGATCGATATAATACATATTGCTTAAAATAAAACTGGCGTTTATTTCAAATACGAGTATACACTGTATTAATGTTTGATGTAATCATTGGATCACAGGAACCATTTTGACGTCCAAGGCTATAGAACGCAGTCTGTCCTGCTATTTACCCATAGCTGGAGAGAGAAGAAGATCAATACTTTCCCAAGGGTATTTAGCACGTAAGTGAATAGAATGGATTTGACTGGAATTCGAACTCGGCTCTCCGATTTCATCAACCGAGCCGCTGTACACTAATCCTCGTTACAAAGGGAAAATGTTTTTGTGTGATGCCTTTCGTCCCTTGGAACTTCATCGGACTAAGTTAGTTTAGGTTGATGCGTCTGTATATGCGTCCGAACAAGAGAAGCTGGGAATCTTAAATTTAAAATTTTCTTTTCTTTTTTAATTTGTTTTAGGGATAACATCTAGCCAATTTCATTTAGATTCTTTCTTCTTTTTGCACGCATCATCTTTGTTTATTAAATTTTCAACATGGTGACAACAGAAGATCTACCAAGAATAGTAAAATGACGCAAATACAGGGGTTGGACAAAATAATTGAAACACTTGTTAAATGCAAAGAAATTTTATTTAATGTGGAGTTGGTCCTCTTTTAGCCTCACATACAGCTTTAATACGTCTAGGAATGGAACCATACAGCTTCCTGACTTCATCCAGAGGAATTTTCAGCCATTCTTCCATTAACACCTGCTCCAGCTCTTTACGACACGACGGTGGAGGATAGTAGCTCCTAACTTGTTGCTCCAAAATGCACCACAAATGTTCAATAATATTGATATCTGGAGAGCTAGATCACATGGAATGGCCTCCCCAAGGCCACTCCATGTGATCTAGCTCACTTTCAAGCTCTTCATACCAATTCTTAACTACTCGAGCGGTATGTATGGGAGCATTATCGTCTTGGAAGATGCTGTCACTATCAGGGAATAAAGTCTGGGCCATTGGATGAACATGATCTCCCAAAATGTTCAGGTAATCTTTTCCATGATATGGCGGCCCAAACCATCACAGATCCACCTATCATGCTTCACTGTTGGAAGAAGGCAGTCAGGGTTGTAAGCTTCTTTGGGCTGCCTCTACACATAAACTCGCCCTGAAGTTGAGAAAAGAGAAAAACTAGACTCGATTGAGAATATGACTTGCTTCCATTTGTCTGCAGACCAGGAATTGCATCACTTCAACATCTTCTGAATGTTGCGAGTGGAGAGAAGAGGTTTCCTCACAGGGGCTCTTCCATGATATCCAGCCTTATGGAGCTCACGGCGAACAATTTTCGTAGAAACTGGACTATTCAGATGATTATTCAACTCAGCAGTCACTTTGGCCGCAGTAGTCTGATGATTTTTTTTGCCGCATTGCATTTCAATGCACGTCGCTCCCTGTCAGTAAATTTGCAAATCCGGCTCGAATTGCTACGGTTGCTTGAGGTTTTACCCTGTTTCTCGAATTGCGTCATAGTTCTTGAAAAAACAAACATTTCAGCAACCTTATTGATCGAGGCTCCTGCCATGCGAGCTCAAATAATTTGCCCTTTTTCGAACTCGGAGAAGTCACGCAATTAGCTTAAATTTTACTAGATTCTAAAAATAAATGAGAGAAAGACAGTAAATTAGATAAATAAATGTATTCACAATAGATATAACCTACAATTACGAAGTTTTAGTTAAAGATTTTAATATAATAGGTCTTTGAAATATTTCGAGTGGATTTTGCACCTGTTCCAATTATTTTGTCCAACCCCTGTATATTGTAAATGAACTAGATATTTCTAAATAAATTTAAACTAAATGATTTCTAAACATTTTCAGCGTCCTGTGTATGACGATAAACTACATACGCGTCCTGGGTAAGACGATAAACTACATCCGAATCCTGGATAAGACGATAAACTAAATCCGCGTCCTAGGTAAGACGATAAACTATGTCCAACAGCAACGCCTCTGATCAGGTTTTGGAAAGCGTGGAACCACCTCTTAATTGCTGGTGTTCCCACGTCCACCCTGACCTGGGGTGGTAACACCTGTTAGGGTCCCTGCTATGGGCAAATAGTTAACACTCAGACTACATCCGCGTCCTGGGTATTACGATAAATTTCATCCGCGTCCTGGGTATGACGATAAACTACGTTCAACAGCAGGGCCTCTGATAATGTTTTTGAAAAAATAATGTTGCCAGCTATACGTTTTTGAAAAAATATTACCAGGTATACGTTTTTCAAAAGATAATATTTCCAGCTATACGTTTTTTGAAAAATATTATTACCAGTTATATATTTTTGAAAAAATAATAGCAGCTATACATTTTTGAGAAAAAATATTAACAGAAATAGATTTTTGATAAAACAAAAATATTACCAGGAAAAAAAGAAGTCGGCATTAAATGACCCATTGAGGTTGATATGCCGAAAAAAAAAAAAACAAAAAAAACAAAACAAACCAAACATTTTCATCTTCATTTACATTATTTACAACATTCAAACTGTTATTCTCATCTTCATTGCCATATTCACAACGCTTCGGCCGTTGTACGCTACGTCCTTTTTCAGGTGATTGGAATTTCGAACCGAACCCTTTATTTCGTCGACCGGAGTAGATTGTTCTAGTTCCACGTGCCATGCCTCTTCCGGATGTCTCAGTTATTTCCCATTAACTCGACTTGCCAAGTTTATTTTCGGTTCATAACTGCTGTAGCTTGTTATTGAACTCACAACACTTTGGTTCTAGTCACTGGATTTAACCAACGCCTTTATCCACTGGGCCATGTGGAAGATGAGGATAACTGTTCAAATAATATAAATTGTTAAGGGGTCTACACCAGTATACATATACTACTACCAGTGAATACCCGGACGGTCTGTAATAGAGGAGACGACGACGTAGACGACGACGTAGACGACGACGTAGACGACGACGTAGACGACGACGACGACGGGTAATTTATGTCCGAGCATACGGGCTCGGGAAACCCACGTTAAGCCAGACCTTGTGCCACATGCAACCCTCGTGGGTGGGTGGATAAATACCGTCTGTAATAGAGGAGACGACGACGTCGTCTCGACTAGACGGTCGAACTCTCTTCCTTTGTGCTGAGAGGAACACGGACGAGGCTCCGCTGAAGGGCAGAGTCTCGTTCGGGGAGGTTGACCAACCCGATCCCGTTTATACGGGTTCTACGGGCATTTTGTGGCCGAGCCTACGAGCTCGGGAAACACATGTTAAACCCGGCCTTGTGCCATATGCAACCCTCGTGGGTCGGTGGGTGGCTAAATACCGTCTGTAATAGAGGGGATGACGACGTCTTCTTGATTAGACGGTCGAACTCTCTGCCTCTGTGCTGAGAGGAACACGGACAAGGCTCCGCAGAAGGGCAGAGTCGCGTTCGGGGAGGTTGACCAACCCGATCCCGTTCATACCGGTTCTACGGGCATTTTGTGGCCGAGCATACGGGCTCGGGAAACACATTTTAAACCCGACCTTGTGCCATATGCAGCCCTCGTGGGTGGGTGGCTACATACCGTCTGTAATAGAGGAGACGACGACGTCATCTCGACTAGACGGTCGAACACTCTGCCTCTGTGCTGAGAGGAACAGGGACGAGGCTCCGCAGAAGGGCAAAGTCTCGTTCGGGGAGGTTGCCCAACTCGATCCCGTTTATACGGGTTTTACGGGTATTTTGTTGCCGAGCATACGGGCTCGGGAAACACATGCTATATGCAGCCCTCGTGGGTGGGTGGCTAAATATCATCTGTAATAGAGGAGGTTAGAACAAGTGTCACCGTCACGAGCACTTAAACTCAGTAAGGAGTCATACCGCGATACTTCAATAACAAGACTGTATATATATTATTGCTACAAACCGCTTTCCTGGATCTACTAACCCGTATTACCAGTTTGTATTATTACGTTAATACATTTATTTTCCTTATCCATTCCTGGCGTTTGTTATTCATTGATATCAGATTCATCCCGGAATCCACAACATAAATAATGTAAATAAACATAATACCCCATCTCAGAGATACAGGCATATATTTTCGTCTGCGTGAATCAGTTTCTCTCTTAATCAGATTAGCTTTTTTATGCTACAATTGTGATCACTCGATAAATGCGTCTAGTGTCTTATAAAGTTTCACCATTTTTGGCTGACGCAACCGATGCCAATGGAAGAGAGATTAATTACGTTGTCATGATGTTGGCTTACCACACTACTTCAAGCAAAAGGCTAGAAAGGAAACGCCATCAATTCTTCTATACTTCAAATAAAATGACAGAAAAGAGTTTACGCATCAGTAGTAGAATGAGCAATAACAATTACTGGATCTGTTTTCAGAGAAGAAATTTTATATACTTTAACTTGTAGAAGCATTGACTACTAGTTCAATGAACACCAGATGATTCTTTCTAAAGCAACTGCTAATATTACCATTACCATAAAGTCCCGAATAGCTATCTCAACTAAAAAAAAGTTTAATTACCCGCTTTAATAAATGCAAATCTCATATCAGGACATTTTGACGTCTATAACTGCTAATTTTATGCTCGTTCGCGAAATGTAAGCAAATTAATTTTTATGCAATTAATTTTAATCCGATTTTATTATTTATTATTAATTTCAACATTATGTTCAATCAGTGCACGTATGTGAATCGACATATCTTTTTTTTAAATATTGAAATTAATATCAAACAATGTAATAAAATATATATAATGTAAAAGGCTCAAACACTAATATTCCGTGGTTATAATTTATTACATTGGAGTCGTAATTTACTCCAATTCATCAGACCTACAAATTCAAAAAGAAATCGGAAAATATAACTCCGGGTATAAAAAACAAAATTTTAGTGAGATTCTACGCGTGGGAGTGGGAAACAAGTGTGAGAGGGAAATTTACGAAAGCTTTAGAGAGATGTGAAACAGAAGAAAGAAGCACAGGAAGGCCTAAAGGTGAAGGTGGGGATTAAAATTTAACAGAGAGAGGTTTTAAAGAGAGGAGTTAAATAACGGTTTAAATGAGTGAGATACAGATAAATATGAATTATTTTTCAGATGCATAAATCACTACCGATTCGCTGACCTAAAATTAAAATTTAACAACAGATACCGGAAACGTGTGAATACATTTGTGGTGACACTATGCACAATAAAAAAAAAACGACATGATCTAAACTTAAAAAACAGCAAATTTATACTGCCGAGGTATATGTGAAAATTTTCCGTCTGCTTTGCATTACTAACCTGAGAGAGAGAGAGAGAGAAAAAAAGTGGAGCAGACTAAATACGAAGGCATTTATAATAGATCTTAAGTGTAATCAAGAATAATTATACCAAGCAAGTAAAATCAACTACAGTTTACAAATTTAACATAAACATATAAAACTATTTAAAGAATATTTAATCTAGTAAAATCTTACTATTTATATGCCTAAAAACACATACGTATAGACACACGTACACAGTAATATACCTATACATACTCGTACATACATACATATACATTGACCACTAATAATATCTATCTATCTAGCTAGCTAGCTATCATAAAATAAACACGCTAAAATCCACCTTCATTTCTGCCAAAGGCTTAGTGGGAGAAGTTCCGACTGACGCAAATTCAGTCGGGTTTCGATCGTAGCTAGAGGCAACCGGACGTCTAGCCACACTGATGAGCTGTGAAACAGCGAAACAGACTGTCTGTGGATGACAAAAATATTGGCTCCTGAAAAATTAATTTCGGTTGAGCTCTCTGGTTTGAGGTGTAAATTTGTAAACAGTGACTATTTAAGCTAATATTGCACGACTCTTCGGCAGAATTGAGTCACTGTCAGTCACTGTGTGTTTATCTAAATCTAAAAATAAACAAGCTAAAATTCACTTTCATCCCTGACCGTGCGCTGACGGGTTAGTGGGAGAAGTTCCGACTAACGCCAATTCAATCGCGTTTCGATCCTAGCTAGAGGCAACCGGACGTCTAGCGACACTGATGAGCTGTGAAACAGCGAAACAGTCTGTCTGTGGATGACAATATATATATATATATATATATATATATATATATATATATATATATATATATATATATATATATATATATATATATTGATGTTTAGCTAATCCCAACCTATTTCTACATGCTTTATTACAAATTCGGCTGTATATATCTGGAGAAATTAGTTGCGTGTAGTCAGTTGAGGGCGTATTTTTCCATATACGGCTGGTCGTGCCAGTTTGAGATAAGCAGCCGCAACAACAAATATCAAGAGTTTAATGTCTTCATCTGTTGGCTGATCTCTTCTTGAATCTCTTTTTGTCTTTGCATGTCAGCGCCTGTTTTTTTTTTCCAAAGAGCTTTTCCCCTCCAATAATAGCTTTCCTTCATTTTAATCAGTCATCAATCATTATATATACACATGTGTGTGTCTATGTCTGTATAGGATGGCATGTCACTTTCTTCATACGAACACACAATGAAATACGTAAATTCGTATATATATATATATATATATATATATACCATAATATAAAATATGTGCCTAAATGTATTTATATGCGGTTTCATCAGTCATGAGAGTGAAGAGACGTTTTTGTTCAAACCTGCAGTAGTTTATAACGAGTCCAATAGCCGAGGTTTTTGATACGGAGGATATATTGATAGATTAAATGAAAATTAGGCAGATTCGGTGTCAGAAGCGTGATGGTGATCAAAGTAAAAGGTGTTCCAATAAATTGGACCGATTTTAAATGTGAATTAAGTTTGAGCGTCTAAGGATTTTTTCCTTTTTCTTTCAGATTTAAAAACTTAAGGCTTTGGCAATTTCAACCAAAGATTAACAATCAAACAACCTGTTAAAGTTTCAAAAGTGCAATTAGAACAATTATTCGTAAATTCAAACAAACTGGGTCGATAGCTGATGTGAAAACATCATTGCGTGCTCGTTTACGCTGTTCAGCTGAAAACATTGCTGCAGTGCACGAGAATGTGGCCGAAAATCCAGACCCCACTATTCGTCATCGCGGGCAGGAATTGAAAACCTACATAACAACGTTACATTGTTTCCATTTGCATACTCAGTTGGTTGATTATGTTAGCCCAAAAAAATCGCGAAGTACGAGAAATGCATTTCTGTTTGAACGTCCATTTTCTTAATAAGGCTTCGGTAACTTTAACACGTTGTTTGATTGTTAATCATTCTATGGTTGAAATTGCCAAAGTTGTAAGATTTTAAGTTTGAAAGAAAAATAAAAAAAATCATTATACGCTTAAACTTAATTCATATTTAAAATCGGTCCAAGTTATTGGAACACTTATTATTGTATTTTTTTTTTCTTCCAAATACTGAAATCATCATTAGGGGTGTAAAAAAATCTATTAAAGAATTTAATTTAATTAAGAATTAATTTAATTCTTATTTATTCGTCATCGCGGGCAGGAAATAGAAATCTCTATAACAACGTTACCTCGTTTCTATTTGCACTCTAGGTTGGTTGATTATGTTGGCCAAAAAAATCGCGAAGTGCGAGAAAGACATTTCTGTTTGAACGTCCATTTTTGTAATAGGCTTCGGTAACTTTATCACGTTTGATTGTTAATCTTTCCATGGATGAAATTTTCAAATACTTAAGTTTTCAAATCTGAAAGAAAAAGAAAAAAAATCATAAGACGCTGAAACTTAATTCACATTTAAAATCGGTCCCAGTTATTGGAACACCTATTATTGTACTGTTTTTCCCCCCCAAATATTGAAATCGTCATTAGGGGTAGAAATCTATTAAAGAATATATAAATTAAATTTAGCGATGATTGATTGTTCAATGCATAATGTTTTGTATGCCTAAAATGTAATAAAATAATAGATAATATAATAACTCTTCATGACGGTGGCAAACATGGCTCTCCACAATTGGCTTTTGTAGCTTTTATATATTTTTCTCTCCTAATCTCTGTGTTGCCATCCAATTACTCAGGCTCGATAGGTAGGTTATGCGTTGATTTTTGTCTCTCTCTTATCTTCAAACAGTCCTGTGAGAATCAAATTTTCCCAGCACCCTTTTTTTTTATTATGTCAATTTACAAATGCCAAATGCCTCTTTCTGATGTTAAGTATGTGTCCTTTTTTCTTACATTTTCTGTAAAACTTCGTCGTTGCTCACATCTTCGGTTCCTGGTTTTCTCAGCACTATTCTATAGAACCAGAAAACACTGAGAAGACAAAGGTTTTGAAATCGTCATTAGGGTGTAAAGAAATCTATAAAAGAATATATGAATGCAAAATTAGAGATGCTTGATTGTTCAATGCATAATTCTTTGTAAGCCTAAAATATATTAAAATAATAGGTAATAAAACAATTCTTCCATTAATACTCATATATCAGTAATTATTTGATATAATGGCATAGCTATATTTAAGCACCAATTTTAATTTGATGGAAGCCAAATGAAAATGTTTTTACTTAAGAGTTTTTGTATTTAATTTATCTATGTTTCAGACTATTTGTTAATTACAAGTGAACATAAATTATCGCACGTTTTCTGAGCTCGTTCGAATTCCATATAATATAATAAAAAAAGACATACTGTTCTTTTAATTAAATCCTGTCTTTATACATTCGTTTTGAGCGTCATTTCTAAGCCAACAAAATGTCACACATATGCACACAACTTTATCAACACAGCATAAAAAACAAATTCGTAATGTCTTATTATTTTGTTACCTTACATGACGTTAGCGAACATAGCTCTCTACAATTCCTTGTCTTTTGTAGCTGTTAATAATTTTTGTCTCTCCTAATCCCTGTAATGATATCTACTTACTCAGGCTCGCTAGGTAGGCTCTGCCATGTTTTCCTCTGACTCTCTTATTTTCACACTGTCAAATTGGGAGTATCAAATTTTCCAAGCCTTCTTTTTTTATTATGTCAATTTAGAAATATCAAATGTCCCTTTCCGATGTCAATTATGTTTCCTTTTTAGGTTCCATATTCCGTAAAACATCGTCGTTTCCGACATGTTCCGTTCATGGTATGCTCACCACCATTCTATAGAACCAGAAAACACTCAGAAGACAAGCGTTGCGTGCAATGTGTCCAGCGTTTTTGGAAGGCTACGGGAAACTACGCCACTATTTTTTTAAAGAATAAATGGGAATTCACATAAATAAGAAGGAAGTTGTGGAGAGTCGCGTTCTAAAGGAATATGGCATGAAAGATCTCGTGATTTCAGTCATCAAGATATCAAATTAATGAGTTAAATAATTGACATCATTCTTTTTGATCAGATGGGACCAGATGTTTATTTTGTTCGTTGAATAAAGGAAAAGAGATATAAGAAAAGTGTGATAAAACCCGAAAAAAGTATTCCTTGGATTTGATCTTTAAACCAAACACACACACACACACACACACACACACACACACACACACACACACACACACATATATATATATATATACAGACACACATACATATATATATACACACACGAGCGCGCGCGTGTGTGTGTGTGTTTGGGTGGGTGTGTGCAAATGACAGAAAGAACAGATGGAGTAAAATCCACTGTTCGTAGCATTTACTTTTTTTTAATAAAAGGGTTTAATATAAAGTAGATCAATATATTATTATTAATATTGTATTTTTATTATAATAGATTATAATAAAAACATTTTGAAATCGCTACACAAAAGCTTGCATGTTTCAATACTATAATTGTACTTCTTCAGGCGATGGTGAGTAACTGGTGATTAAAATGATTTTTAATGAAATTCAAAAACAAAGTCTTACCTCTTTTCCGAAAGTTAAAGACTTGTGGGCATATCTTGATTAATAAATTAAATGTCAGATCTACGCTAAATAGAAAAGTTATCTCAATATATCCATAGTATTGAAACATGGAAGCTTTTGTGTAGCGATTTCAAAATGATTTTATTATAATATATTATAATAAAAATATAATATATATATATATATATATACAACATACACACACATTAATATATATATATATATATATATATATATATATATATATATATATATATATATATATATGTCATTCACAGACAGTACTGTTTCGCTGTATCACAGCTCCTCAGTCCGACTAGACTTCCGAATGCCTCAAGCCAAGATTGAAACACAACTAATTTTGTGTCAGCCAGAGCTATCTTCACTCGGTAGAGTTACACAACTAAATCTAGCATATTGTTATATATATATATATATATATATATATATATATATATATATATATATATATATATATATATATATATATGTATATATATATATATATTAATGTCTATTTGGAATGTAATCTTACTTTCAAAGATTTTTCATTAAATACAGCAGTCTTTCGTATTTAATTAAAGATATATTTCTCTCTCTCTCTCTATCTCTCTCTCTCTCTCTCTCTCTACATATATATACATATATATATATATATATATATATATATATATATATATATATATATATATATATATATATATATAAAATATTTTGTCACTTTGCTGATTAAAATTACTTTCATAACCCCGACTACACAGTTCCGTAGGTGGAGTTGTCCATACACTCATCAGGGGTTATCAGAAACTGACTGCTTATATTTCTTGATTTTTCTTTTTTATATGCACTTATCTTTGGTTCAAGATTTTCGGAGTGTCTGCGCGTGTGTATGTTTGCGCGTGTGCGCCCATGTGCCTGTCTGCGCTGATGTGCGTACGCGTAGAGTTTCGTGATCATTTGACCTTTTCTTCGTTTTTTTTATTTTTATTTTTTTTATTTTGTTATACTTTACATCCTTTCCTTTTTCCTCTTTTCTCCTTTACTTTTAATTGTAGCCATTTGTTGCTATTTTATTTTCGCTTATTTTTCCTAGCCATGTTTTTGTCTTTTAAAATTTTTTTTAAAGATTTTTGAGTGTTCTATTCTTTTCTTTAGTTAGGACATTTTATATTTCGCTTTTTACACAAATAATTGATTTTAATGCTTAAATGATAAAGTAGATATTTATAAACCATCACTTAGCTATTCTTTCGATTTCTTATTTGGTTTGGTGGTATCTTACGTGGGGTAATATTAAAATACTAATTGTGGGAGGTTAGGGTTTTAATTAAAATTCTATTTATTTTTGTTCGAATTTATGTGCATATGCCTGTATTTATACGTTTGCGCACATATATGCATACAAGCGCAAGTACACAAGCGCATGCACTCTTGTCTCTGAGTTGCCATTAATGAACTAGTGCTTAAATGGTTATTTTGTTATCTTTTTAAGGCCTTTTTATGGTTGTGTTGCGTTTATGGAGTACTCTAAACATAGTATGGTCTTCAGGCATTTTCCAAATGTAGCGCACGTGGGGACCTACCCCTCCAGTCCGACAATATCAGAAGTCTCCTTCCTGACAAATCGAGCATGGCCGAACACCCTGTATACATACGCAAACAAATGTTATCAAATTCAACCTATAAATTATTTTTATTTATTTTTCATTATATATATATATATATATATATATATATATATATATATATATATATATATATATATATATATGTATAAAGCATTAGATATACCTTGTCTCTTGAATTTAACCATGCTTGTTTCCACTTGGTGCCTAAAAACACATCGCAGTACTGATGAAGATATTAGTCTGAAGAATTCATAAACTTAATTAAGTTATTTTAGCTCAACATATTAGACTATAAAAGCCCGGAGAATGCACCTGTCGAAATCTAGAAGAGGCTTCACGACTGTGTGGATCTTATTTTCGTTTCTGATTTAAATGCATATGCTCTGATTTTTAAGTGGTTAAATAAAGTACGGGCATAGGAGACAAATCGTTAGATTTTATTTTTCATTTTCCATAAATTATGAGAATGAAATAAATAATGGACGAGCGAGGAAAAAAAATAAGAAAGAGCCACAGAAATCTCGTAACATTTATGAGCAATTTGTTTATTAAAAGAGCAGTTAGTTGCTGGATGTCGGAGTTTAAGTGTTGGATCCAAATGATTTATTATAGGGAAGAGCATTTGATGGAGGAAACGCAGACAAGGACCGAAGTCAAAAAGACAAGATAGACATCAATGTGTCTTTTCACATGAGAAAAATAATCTTTATTTCGGTTGGAATTAGGTGTTTGTACTGACATGGCCATAACCTCTAACATTATTCATCTCTTGCAAAAGTACAATTTATAGATACATGTGTCTAAATACATTACATCAATAAGCAATAGAGTACAAAAATTGTACCAATATGTGCGTAAACAAAAGAGCATATACATTTAGAAATATATCTCGTTCTGTTTCAAGATATGACGGGGTGCTGAAAATTTCTCGATCCAAGCCCTTTCCTAAATAAAACCAAATAGCCAGATATAATAATTCTTAGTATCAGATTCTTAGTCAAACCAAGAAATTGTCAGAAATTGTATGATACTACTACTACTACTACTACTACTACTACTACTACTACTAAAACTACTATTAATAATGAAGAAGAAGAAGAAGGAGGGGGATGAGGAGGAGGAGTAGAAGAAGAAGAAGAAGAAGAAGAAGAAGAAGAAGAAGAAGAAGAAGAAGAAGAAGAAGAAGAAGAAGAAGAAGAAGAAGAAGGATAATAATAATAATAATAATAATAATAATAATAATAATAATAATAATAATAATGCTGACCCCGGAGTGAACGGACGGGATTTATCTTTCATTGCTCAAAAAAGCGATGTTGTTGTTATGAATAATCACGAGTGATCTCCCCTTGCTTCATTACTCTCCTCTTTGAGAGAGCTATTTCTGTTTACTGGGACAATAAAAGAGCACTATTAGCGAATCTTGTATTCTCAGTTGAATAAAGCTTTCTTAAAGCCTAAAGCTGCCTACGTTTGTCATTACAGTCTTATTGTAAATGGGAAGACTTGTTTGTTTTAATTATCATTTTATACTTATATTTTTCTTTGTTATTATACTATCATTTTTATTATATTATTATGCATTTATAGTCTTAAATTAAAATACATATTTGTTTATTTTTTAAGGTAAGTCGAGTTATAGATCCATTGCTTTCTTTTTAAAATAAGTGTTGTTTAGCATTTTAAATTTATTAAGAATAAAGTCTCACTAAGGATAATTATACTAGGACCATTTAATACGTTGTATTTGTTAAATTACTTATACATCGAGAGGAATAATTATAAACTTTAAGCTTAACATTTCTCTTTTCATGAAATAGTACGTAAATTTTGAAATTTTAGGAAAAGCATTTCGAGTAGTAATGTTTATGTTTATCTCTGACTATTTGTTTAATATCGTCAATTTCTTTCTCTATCATTTAACAAACATTTTTAACAATATTTGATTATAATTTCGTTAATTCATTCTTTTCTTATTTATTGATAGTAACGTAACATTTTTAAGGGCGTATTTTTACATTTGTAGGAAAAATCGATTCGAGTCTTTAGTTTTGTTTTGTTTATTTTGTTTACTGCTTTTGGTTCAGAAAAGTCGATTTCTTATTTTACTCAAGTTTCAGATATTTTGCTGATAATTTTTTACTTTTATTCTTTTCCTATTTTTGATTTCTATTATTGTCATTATTATTATTAATAATAATAATAATAATAATAATAATAATAATAATAATAATAATAAAATCGAAATCTCAAAAAGTTCTCGAACATGTGGTACATGGGAACATCAACAATCCCTTTTGTAGTTGGAGCCCTCGGATTTGTTGGGAAAGATTCCAGTAGACCAATTGAAGCGATCCCTGGAAGGCCATGCCTTAAAGAAATACAAAAAAATTGTTCTCACGAGTACAGCCCACAACTTACGAAGGGCTTTATCTATGTTAAATATTTTCTTTTCCTTTTTTTTGTTTGTTTGTGTCAGTGGAAAATGTCATGACGCCATTTCTAACCTTAGGTCTCTGGGTGGGAAATAAAATAATAATAATAATAATAATAAAAATAATAATAATCATAATCATAATAATAATAACAAGTACAGCCCACACTTTACGAAGGGCTTTATCTATGTAATTATTTATTTTATTTTATTTTTTTTTTTTGCAGTGGAAAGTGTCATGATGCCATTTCTAACCTTAGGTCCCTGGGCGGGACCCGGAAAGAAATGTGTAAACGCCAGATATCAAAGGAAATAATAATAATAATAATAATAATAATAATAATAATAATAATAATAATAATAATAATAATAATAATAATAACAGTCTCTGGTCAAGGCCCGGAAAGAAAGAAATACCCACCAGAAATCAAAGGAAATAATAATAATAATAATAAAATAATAATAATAATAATAATAATAATAATAATAATAATTCTTAATGTGGTACATTTGATAATGAACTGTTTACTCCGACATTCATTTTCAAATATAATGTGTGTGTATGTGTTTATGCTTGTGTATATATAAATGTACTTCGGATAAATGGAACTCGTAAGCCCGGGAGAGTAGTCCATTTAAAAGAATGAAAATACTGATTTTAAACCTCTGCTGCCTTGCGGCCACATCCAATCACGAGAAAGGCTTCCGGAGCAAAACCTAAGGACAAATCCGGTGCCACAGTCCCTAAGACAATCCGGTGCCACAGTCCCTAAGACAATCCGGTGTTATGTTCAACTTCGTTCTGGCAATTCCAGCAAGACTGTCACTCCCATGTGAACCTGTACAGTCGTAACAGATGCTCCGCCGCCACCAGCAGCTGAGGCGTAACATTTTGGACGCATATCCATGGTTTCTCGATGCCGAAGGATGTCACAAATTATAAAAAGCAAAACAATTCGTTATATCATAATAATAATAATAATAATAATAATAATATTATCAACAACAGCAACAACAATAATAATAATAATGATAAAAATAATAACAACAATAATAATGATAATAATAACAATAACAATAATAATAATAATAATAATAATAATAATGATAATAATAATAATTATAATAACAGCAACAAAAACAACAACATCAATAATAATAATAATAATAATAATAATAATAATAATAATAATAATAATAATGAGAGGAATAATAAAAATAAATGCATGAATAAATCTCCCTTGGCCTAGAATAGAAATAGAATTGGCTCAATTGCAAGACAATCACTTTAGTTTTGTTCGGCAGTCGACCTGGAGGGTATATATTGAACAAAATTACCACTTGATGCTTAAGAACAAAACTCAAAACTCAAAAAAATACAAATCTAAATGTTTACAAACAAAATCTCATACCGGATCAGACGTCAATCGGATAGACAAGGTCTGCGTACCTCAGAGAGGAACCAGTCTGCGCTCTAAAAATCTGTCACTGGAACAAACAAAGAGGAGACACCTGGTTACCAAAACCGGAATAACTCGAAGATTGTACCTGGTGACACGATGCGAAATCAATTAATAAAATGAAAGCGAACGAAATGGAATCGTGAAGAGTATAAACAAGTAATGACATCTTTTTTTTCAATCAACTCAAAAATTCACAAAAGGACATCACGGATCAAACTTCCAAAATATAGAAAGATATGGTAGGAGTTAAAATCAGACCATATCTCGACCAAAATATGCTGGCCAAAAAATAAAAACAAAAATAAAAGTGCTATTAAAGCATAATGCAATAACTGCAGCGGCAAAGAACCTAAAAGAGAGAGCAAATGCAATGTACGAAATGCGAAAACGATGACAAGATAAGCCTCTTCATGGTCAATAGCCTGCCTGTACCAAACAAACTGACGTAGAAGAACCACGTACCCACCAGTTTTTACGTAGCACAGGGTAAAAACTGAAATCGAAGGTTTTATTTTTGCTTCACAGGACCGATGCTTGCTAAATAGAAATTGCCATGCACACATACTGAAAAATTATGTCAACCCGAAATGAAGGTTATGTGATAAATATCCAGAAACACTTGACTATCTTGTATCAGTTTGCAGAATGTTATCACCCACTGAACATAAAAAGCTACATGATAGGTTAAACCAATATCTCCACTCGAAAATCTACAACTTTTATGAAAAGGAAACTGAAAGTATCTGGCAGGAGCACCACCCAGATCCGGTTATAGGAATAGGAACCGTAACAATTTTATGGGACTTTACAATACTCAAAGACAGAACAATCAACGCCTATCGTCCAGATATCCTGATCAAAACCTCAATAACAGAATGTGCTTTGTTATTGCCATGTCTGTTCCTCCAGATTTTAATGTATCTTTGAAGATCTTCAAAATCTATCAAAATACAAAGATCTTGAAGTGAAAATCCCAAAAATGTGGTACATGATTAGATCAATAATTCTAGTTGGAGTTGGAGCCTTCGGATTGATTGGAAAATGTTTCGATAGATTCTTTGAGGGATTCCTGTTAATCTATGCCTAAAAAGAAATTCAAAACATTGTACTCACAAGTACTGTTCACAAACTGGGAAGAGCTTTGTATATGTAAAATGTTTGTAATCTTAAGAGTTTTCTTTTTAATTATCTTTACAAGAATGATTAGTGGAAGATGTCATGAAGTCATTTCTGACCTTAGGTGTTTGGTTGTTACCCAGAAGAAAATGTATATACAAAAGTTATCCATGGAAACAATAGTAGTAATATTAATAATGTCAAAATATAAAAAAATATATTAATATTCATTTAAAATATAAAATAATATTTTTCATTTAAAATCAATATTAAATTTTGTGACATTTTTCAAAAATAATAAAAGATGTCTACTTAAAAGCATGAGATTTTTTCTTTCCCCTGGAGTTTTTGCCAATATGTTCACCGACAAAAGCCACATATACGTAAAGACTTTTTTAATTTTTAATTTAAAAAAAAAAATAACATTAAATATAATTACACAAAACGTCTATTATTTTTAAAAATCACACACACTCTATGAAATTCGGAAAGGAATAAGAATCGGAACTGCGAAAAAAAAAACATTCCGAAGATTTATTTCATTCGTGCTCCAGTTCTTCGCACGGTCAGAGTTGTTGGGGAGATTTCGTCAGCGTGATTTTAATGTAAACGATCAACCACGCCCCGGGAGACCTTACGACGTCGATGAAGATTCTTCTTGGAATCGTGGAGAATAAACCCAAGATTTCGACGGAAGAGATTGCTAAAAGTTTGAGAATTTGTCATTTGAAGAGACCTGGGTTCGATTCAAACCTCGATAGGTGGCTGCCATATCTGCGCTTAAATCGTGTTTCTATGATCTGTTTGCTGTTACACCCAGAAAGGAACTTTTCGTGAACAGAAGACGATAAAAACAGGATCGTTTTTGATAAGGTTTTGACGCAAAACGAGCTCGAAAGAAGCTTGTGAATATGTAGTCCACGTGTCCAAGGCAGGCTTGCATCCAATGAAATTGCTGCGGTTCTTTTGGTGGGATTTCAAAGGGAAAGTTCACTTCATCTTCCATCGGCTGAAACAATAATTGAAAAGAAACATTACGAAAAACTCACCAATCTCAATTTGACTACGCATTTTGGCAAACCGAAAATGTGTAATTTCCCTCTAGAACTACACCAGACTGCATGTTGCTAAATAGACCTTGCGGAAAAAGAGTTAAAAACGGGAAAACCCTCCAGCAATCACCGTAATATCCTGACTTGTACCTTCGGATTTTTATTTGATCCGATCTTTACAGAACAATTTTCAATGTCAGAAAAGTGACAATCAGTAGAAAAAGTGTGTATAATTATGTGTGAAATTTTTTTTGAGTGTGTGTGTGTTTCCCTGCAAATACCTCTTAATATAAATGAAGCAGCTTGAATGGGATATTGAAAAATATGAATGCGAGATATTGTCGTTTGCAGTAAATCTGATACGTTTCTAAATTAATAAAATGATTTAAATCAAACAAATTAAGCTATTTACAGAGGATTATAAAATTTACTTTAATCTGTTGCTTCCATTGCTAAATATATGTAAAGTAAAACGTTTGGATTATGAAAACAAATCTTTATTAAAATATTCAGTATTAGCCGAATGACTTGACGCAGCCGGCCCTTAAAGTGACACTCATACATACATTCTATTTCGTTTTAAATCCCCGATAAAAGAGATTTAGACGGACAAATGAAGGCATTTTGAGAATTAGCACAAAAAAGTAAAACTCCCGTGGGAAAGAATTCCATATAGAATCCTGAATAAAATTTGCTGAATGAAAATAAATGAATTCTTGGTTTAAGGCAATCTGTCTGGAAATTAGAGTGGAATTTTATAGGATTTAGGAGAGATTTCTTTTGGTTTGCTGAAGGACAAATAGTTCAGATGAAATAAAAATGAAGAAAAAATATTAAAAGAAAGTAAAAACGAAAGGAAACATCAACGACGGGGAAAGTGTGAATTTTTTTTTTATTTTAAGTATTAAACATGCTGCAGAAAGAAAAGAACAAGATTTGAGAAATAATATTTTCTGGTCAAAAGAAAGACTAAAGAGTAGAAGACGTCGGAAAGGGGGATGGGGAAAGGATGGATTATTATTATTATTATTATTATTATTATTATTATTATTATTGTGTATGATCTTTCTCAAGGAAATACTCAGTGAAAAATGTCATGGTGCCATCTTTGACCTTACGTCTCTGGTTGGGCCCCGGAAAGAAATGAGTATGCACCAGAAATCTAGGATCTAAACTAATAAAATCATGACGAAAACGAAGAGATCGAAAAACTGAAGAAGCAAAAATTGAATTATAAAAGAAACAGAAATGAGCTATAGAATGAAAAAAAGAATAAAAAAACACTAGAAAGAAGAAAAAAGAATTAAAAAAAAACACTAGAAAGAAGAAAAAAAGAAGAAAAAACACTAGAAAGAAGAAAAAAAGAATAAAAAAACACTAGTAAGAAGAAAAAAATAAATAAATAAAAGAAGATGAAAAGAAATTAATGACATCCTTGACTATACGGTAAACGAAAAGAATAAAAGAAAACGTAACCGAAGATAAACAAACAGAAAATTTGTGAAGAAAACTGCCTATAAACTGCTAAAAATGAGAACGAAGAGAAGTCTACAAAGAAAAATAAAAAAGTTAAAAAGTAGAAAATAATAACAAAATTTAGAAAAACGGAAACAAAAAAGTGAAATTAAATGAAGCATAAACAAGTGTAGCACCAAGAAAAGTATGAAAAAACAAGAACGAACATAAAGGATGTTTCATTAAGACGGATTATATATAAGGGTGTTTCATTAAGAAGGATCAAAGTCCTCAATAAATAAATGTAATTGGTGAAACTTTATTTATTTCTCTATTGGATCATGTTATTTAAGTCATGTCAATTATGAGTGAAAAATAATATCGTCCAAATGTCCGCCAAATCTGAAAGAAAAAGAAAAAAATCATTAGACGCTTAAAATTAATTCACATTTAAAATCGGTCGAAGTTATTATAACATCCTTTATTAAATAAAAACAGAATTAAACTTACAACAAAATTAATACTAGGCGCTGAAAGAAAAAGTAAATAGAAACAGAAAACGGACAGAAAACAAAAGAACGATTAATGCAAATTAAATGAACAGGGACTAGAAGGAAAGAAGAAAGGAAATGAATGAAAAGACTAAACGAAGGAGATTAGCATAAAAATAAATAATGATAGAAGACGTGGGAGATGATAAATGAGAAAGAAAGTTAAACAATGGAATTGAGAATAGATAGAATAGAAACAGAAAAATAAATCGAGGGGAAAAAGGAAAATAGGAAAGAAAGAAATAAGTGTAGAGAAAGATGGAATATTTAAAAGGAATTCAAATCAAAGATAATGGAAGAAGAAAATAAATCAGAATGAATGAAATTAACTGTTGAAAAAAAAAACTTAATGCCTTAAAAATAATGACTATAAAAAATACAATGAAAAATGGCGGACGACAAAAGCTTTTGGTGCGATAAAGTGGGATCCGAAACCTACAATATGTTCTCATTGTAATCTCATGTCATTAATTGATACTTCAAATTTAACAGTGAAATGTATGCTTTTGTTGTCTGCTCGACAGTGTAATGCCCTGAAGAAGGCAGTCATTTTTTTATGGGTTGCGGGTCCATTTACATCAATGTTTCCTACTGTGTGCGTGTGTAAATAACAACGTAAAATATTCAATGAGATGACAATAGCAATGACTCTTCATGATGAAAAGGTGTGTGCCTTTTTCTCTGGAAGGCATGTTATATTCATGTGCTCCATCCTTTTAGAATCTGCACGAAATATACTTTGCAACAAAAGAAGCGAGAATACGTGAATATATTTAGTGACGGTATGCGGATAAGTCGCAAGTGTCATGCTTAGGCATAAAAGAAATTCTCCCTGTTAGTTATATTATCAACATTTTAGTAGGAGTTTCAGTAAGGAGTTTGAATATTCTAGATTCTTTCTCGTGTGGAGGCTTTCGTCTGGAATTTTAAAGACATCAGTTTTACTTTAATCCAAATCATATTTTATTTTTCAATATGTTGAATTTTCAAGACATTCCATAAGTGGTATATGTATATAAACGGTAAATTTCTTACAAACAAGTTCCTAAATATATATTTTTTTATTATAGCAACAGGAAAATTATGAAAAAACAAGGGTGTTTCGTTAAGACGGATCAAAGTCAGCAGTAAATAAATAAGTGTAATTGGTGAAAATTTATTTATTTCTCTATTAGACCATGTTATTTAAGTCATGGCAATTATGAGTGAAAAATAATATCGTCCAAATGTCCGCCAAATCTGAAAGAAAAAGAAAAAAGTCATCAGACGTTTAAAATTAATTCGCATTTAAAATCGGTCCGAGTTATTGGAAGACCCTTTATTAAATAAGAACAGAAATAAACCAACTACAAAATTAATACTTACTACACACACACACACACACACACATACATATATATAGTTATAGTTATATATATATATATATATATATATAGTTTTATATATATATATATATTATTTTTTTTGTCATCCACAGACAGACTGTATCGCTGTTTCACAGCTCATCAGTGTGGTTAGACGTCTTGTTGCCTCTAGCTAGGATCAAAACCCGACTGAATTTGCGTCAGTCGGAACTTCTCCCACTAAGCCATCGGCGCACGGCAGGGATGAAGGTGAATTTTAGCGTGTTTATTTTTAGATTTAGATAAACACACAGTGACTGACAGTGACTCAATTCTGCCGAAGAGTCGTGCAATATTAGCTTAAATAGTCACTGTTTATAAATTCACACCTCAAACCAGAGAGCTCAACCGAAATTAATTTTTCAGGAGCCAATATATATATATATATATATATATATATATATATATATATATATATATATATATATATATATATACAGAGATAGATAGATAGATAGATTTTTTAATCATTTCTCCATAAGCAAGGCAATAAATCCACTAATACGCAAAGTGGTTACTCAGTGTAAGCGAATATGAGAAAAAAAACATTAAGTCGTGAGTACAATTAAAAACAGGAAATATGGATACATAATGATTGGTATTGGATTTAAAATTTTTGAAGATCAAATTGTTGAAGAGAGTTCAACAAACGAGAAGTCAGTGAGAAGAAACTGTTAGCATAGAATTTAGATTTACATCTACCCATTTCAACTATAAAATAACGAGACATTGCCACTAATCTAGTAATTCATAAATTGTAGGTATCAGAAAGTAAAGTTCATCAAAACAATTACCATAATTACCATAATAAGATACAGAGAAGCTACGTTGGGCCGGTGTAAACAAGTCTGAAGCCGAGATGACAGATCAGGACGAATAATATTACACATTCTTTTGCATAGATAGATAGATAGATAGATAGATCGATAGATAGATAGATAGATAGATAAATCTTCTTATCTCTCTTTACGCGGATAATTAGCGTTTGTGTAAATGACATGTTTATTTTTAAAACAGTGCGAATTATGTCTATCGGCTTGTGCTTTCGAGAGACATAATAAAGTTTCAAGCTGCTGTCTTTATTTCTACGTGAAACTGCCATCTGATCCGGTAGCGGGCGTCTTTCTATTTAAAAAGAAACATAAAACAAAACAAAAAAGAAAAGAAAACACTGTTAACCCATTATTTCCGTTGCTAAATAAGGTGAGATTGGTACTGGGTGCATGAAGTTTTATGTAGAGGGCTTCTCTGACAAGGAGAAACCAACTCAAATTCCAGCCACTTTCCTTTCGCGGGGTCAAGATAAAGGCTACTATATATGCAACGCACAACTACATCTTAAACAGACTACAATGAAAACAAAATTAACAACACTTAACAACAAACCCTTGAAAATGGCAAATTACGTGACCGAAAGCGATTGGGACAATAGAAAAAAAATTTTTTTTCCACTACCTTACCCCTACCAAACAAAAATAATGTAAGAATATTAGAAAAACTGAATAAAAGATTCATCAAATTTTCCATGTCTGTTATATTCAACAAAATATATTTGAAACAAGATTGCTGCACACACACACACACACACACACACACACACACACACACACACACACACACACACACACACACACATATATGTATATATATATATATTTGTGGTGACTGGTTTAACTTAGATGCTAAAATTATTCCTTTACTCTAAGATATATAATTAAAAAAATGTGCATTAAATTAAAATAAAAACTCATTTTGGTATTACTTAATCCTTCTATAAAAATAAACATTTATTTTAATATATTTTACAGACATGTATGAATAAAGAATGAGGGCAAAGACTTTGCTATATTTGTCTGTTTATTGCCCCCCTTATTGTATTATAACCGGGTTATAAAGTCACTGATGGTAGAGATAAGAATTGTTGACTGATACCATATTTCCTCAACACTACTCCAGTCACACTCATTATCCCCAGCTCTCCAGTCGAAAAATTAAGGCTACCACTTTGTTTGATTTTCGACGAAATTAAATCGGGCTAAATTTAATTTACCCTTTTTCAATTGATACATTCTGCTAAAAAAATCTCTACGGAATAATTTTTTTCAAATGAATCTTTGAAAACAATAAGTTGAAATGAATATGTGTCCTTTGAAAAAGAGGGTATACAAGTCATGTGAGATTTTTAAAAGATTAAATTAAAACAAGAAATGCATTGCCCATTGTCTTCAGCTTGATACGGCTCAGATCTATGCACCCAGTACTAGCCACATTAATTTCATTTCATTCTTTTTTACTTACTTTCTTTCTTTGATTTCGTTTCGTTTTCTTTTTTGTTTTGGCCCAAATCAGTACAGAGTAGGCTCTCTACTAACTCTAGTAATAAATATTTTTTAAACAAATATAAAACTAAATACGTAGATGCACTAAGTAAAAGTAAATACAAAGTTCATCTAGAATACATCGACACTAATAAGACTGACAAAAAACGGATAAACATTGAAAATGCAACATAATTTGGTTTAAACCACCATTTAACAGTAATGTCAAAACCAACAGACGTTAAAATCTCCTTAATTTAATCCACAAGAATTTCAGCAATATTCCATTGCTCAACAAGTTTTTCAACCAGAACAACATTAGAACTAGCTACAGCTTTTCAAAAAGCTTTGAGCAGTATATAGCAGAGCATAATAATTTCATGTTAATTGAATATTTATAAAACTTCAGTAGTACTGATGAAAATCGTAATTGCCGAAAAAATAGTATCTGCCCAATTAATTCGAAATGCATGAATAAAGGCGTTATTTAAAAAGTCAGCATTGATCTTAATGGCGAGACTAAATTTTATTTTGGTTCTACTGCTAACTGCTGGAAAACTAGGTATTACCATCATAAAATGTCACTTACCAATAAACAATATTCAAATACCACGGCTCTCTTTATTTGTTTCTGGGGAATTAAGAGAGATAATTACATACCTGTAGTAAATTGGGATCTCATTCCTGAAACTAAATCTTTTGCCCTCAACAAAGAAAAATGTCTTCTGTGCTTCTAATAATAACGAACTATTCTCAAATACATCGATAATCATAATCTGCTGACCAAGCGAAATGAGCTTATGACCACATAGAATGAGATCACATATTTCGATGCTGATTAGCGAAATTAACCTAACATCTACTTTAATAACCTCACTGACCGGCTTCTCATATTTTTCATATTCATTTACCTCCCTTGCACATTCATAGCTTTTAACGATTATTGTAACCCTGCGTTCACTTTTTGCTTTTTATTTTATTTAATTATTTTTTATTATTGTTTATATTTTTTACTTTACCTCACCGTATATTCTGTTTTATCTACATACGCTTTATATTTGGTAAGTACCAACTTCTTTACTTCGTCTTATAATCTAATCCGTTGAATCAATATACATTAATGGATCAATATCTCTATTAAACTTATTATTACCACCTTTAATTCTAGATACCTACCTATCGACACTCTATATTTTGAATTTATGCCCAACTATATATCATATTTATGATAATATTGAACTTTATATCCACATACAATGTAGCTTTTCTCCCATGAGACCCAGAATTAAAAAAAATACAACCGTATTGAAGAGTTCACAAATTTTTGTACCTGATGAATGGAAAAACCACGAAAGTCGAATCGTACTGTAAAGGTAGGTATATATGTAATTATATTCATATACATACATACATACATACATACATACATAAAAATGTTTCAAACTAATTGTCGGACTTTGTCCATTTCATAATGTGTGACGTCATTTGTTTACATTTTGAAACGCATTGTGCAGATATGAATGTACGAGAGAATCAGGGAAGATTGTAGTGTAAAAGCAGTAAAATCGACCTTGCTAACCGAACGATCCTTAGTGGCCGAATCGGTTAAGGCACGTCAGGCTATATGCCGGTTTCGTATAGGATATAGTTTCGATTCCTGTCGCAGGATGAATATTTTCTATGAAAATTTCTCGGACATTCAGGCCGGTATATGTTGTTAATTCTGTTTATTATAGGCAGAACATTTATTTACTTAAATATTTTTATTTATAAAAAGAATGTATAAACATAAAAATATATTAATATGTGTGTGTGTGTGTGTGTGTGTGTGTGTGTGTGTGTGTGTGTGTGTGAATAAATAATATCGCATACTGAGTGCTGGTGCTAATAAAATAGTGATCGGCATATTAAGAGAGGTATAATTTATATTAATAATAAGTATACATTTATTTCCTCAAAACTTTTTAATCATTACTTTTATGATTGCATTGAGGAATCAATGTGCAATTATTATTAATGTAATATATATATATATATATATATATATATATATATATATATATATATATATATATCAAAGTGAACATAGAAGTCAACACTTAGAGGCGACAGTCTGTTTCATGTTAGATGCAGTTGTCAGGCCTGACGATTGAATCTAGCATGAAACAGACTGTCGCCTCTAAGTGTTGACTTATATGTCCACTTTTATATTTACACACGCTCTATCTCTGATAGTGAGCACTTTATCCCATAAATATAGCACATCTTAAGACTATATTTCTTCATATATATATATATATATATATATATATAGTTTTTACGATTTGTGCAGAATCAAATGTACTTTTCGGGAAAGCTGTATACAGTACTGTAATTCTCAGTTTTTATATTATTTACCAGTTGCTACTCGGCTATTTACCCATAGTTTAGGGTATTGAATCGATGGATCCATAACTTTCCGAAAGGAATTGGGTAAGTGTTACACGTAAGTGAATGTAACGATCTCGACTGGAATTCGAACTCGGCTCTCCGATTCCGCAATACGAGCCGCTATCCATTAATCCACTGTAACATGAGGGATAAGTATTGTCCCTACAGTGATATTAATGTAAAGTTATCTGTTATTTATTAGATGTAATATATAAGATTTTTCCATCTATGTCTACCTAGCAAAACCGATTAATTGTCTTTCCATTATGGTGAGAATGGAAAGGCATTTCCTCATACGAAAGATTCCAACAAACAGAATCCCCATGTTTATATCTCTTAATATGAGATTTGTTCAACGCTGACTGATTACCTACCTACATACTTACTTGCCTACATACGTCTATGTGTTTTGTCCTTTAATAACACCTAATTTCAAACAAATTCTACATGAAATGAATCTAGTGTATCAAATACAACATTTTTTGTAATCATTCAATGTAAAAAAAAAGTTCTGTTATATATGGTTTGAAATTGTATTATTTGAATATCTGATTTCTCGCTTGAGGGGATCAATTTCAGTAATGATGGTTATTTAGTTTGTTGAACGTACGTGGAAATCTCCGCAGCACGTAAAATAAAAATAAGACCACTCAGACAAATAAGACAGATAATATGTAACCACGTATACACCCATCTTTAACTCCCTCTATCTTCATATATATGCTAGATGCAATCCATTGCATCTAGCATGAAACAGACTGTCGCCTCTAAGTGTTGACTTCTATGTTCACTTTTATATTTACACATGCTCTATCTCTGATATTGAGCACTTTATCCCATGAATATAGCACACGTTAAGACTATATTTCTTCATATATATATATATATATATATATATATATATATATATATATATATATATATATATATCATTTATTTTAAATGCCAAATATAATCTCTAAAATTAAAAACCGTAATCCCAGTATAATATATAACTAAGCTAAATTTTTCTATGTCCATACTGTGTTATAAATGTAGCGAAAGTGCTCTACTGATTATCAGGAGCTGAATATGAAGAAATATAGTCTTAAATATATAAATATAGCACACTTTATGACTATATATATATATATATATATATATATATATATATATATATATATATATATATATATATATATATATATATATACGTACAAAGCGATGGTGCCTTTTTCCAAAATTTTCTAATAAAATGGTTTCATAGAAAATTTCATTCAATGGTAAATAAGTTCTGAAGGTTTCATTAAATTTTATATTTATTTGACTTTTGCGAGAAATTCCAAATTAATATCTCTGCCACCGTAAAAAAAGAAACAAAAATGTTCTATGCTAAAAGTCAGTACAACCGCTGACACAAGTAAAACACGATTTAATCAAAATTTCGAATGTTCTAAAAATGAGTCCAAAATCTAATTAAATCAGCAAATATACTTTCATCCTTCCTCTTAATAATAACATAAATATTTTGAGGTTAAAACGATGTTTTGATTACGTTTGGAGCCTGCTTTTAGCACGGTATGCTGATTTTTAGCATTTTCCTTGAGATACCTACTCAAAAAAAAACATATATATTTGTATGATCACCTTTGAAAGAAATATTACTTTATTTGTAACGTATTTATTTGTTGAAAGGAGTTAGTTACAATATCAGCGACTATTGTCGTATCTGGTTCTCAGAAGATAATAAACTTTGAGTCTTCCTGCATGAATATTTGTCTTCTAGAAATTGTAATATAAATGAGTACAAATAAAGGCCAATAATATGGCGAAGCGAAGGAATATTATATCAATATAGTATTAAACAATGGCTCCATAAAGAATTCATCACAGATAAGTTGACACATGAAGTCACAACATTACAATTTTAAAATAATTTAAGTCAGTGTAGCTTTATGAAAAAATCCGAATTGTTGTGTAAAAAAGAAATTAATATTGTACAATGAAGTATACAGAATATTATCCTAAAACGTAATGTGTAGATTACTGCTTCCGAAGCCATTATGCATATACCCTGATGAAAGTTTTCTCTAGCCAATGATACATACATATATATATATATATATATATATATATATATATATATATATATATATATATATATATATGTGTGTGTGTGTGTGTGTGTGTGTGTGTGTGCACGTATGCAGAAAAATAGGAAAGAACACGTTAAGTAAATAATCATTAGTTCCTTAGTATTTTTGCTTTTATTTTTAAAAAGACAGTGCTCCATACAGAAGTAGAGCTTATATTATAATATTTAAAGAAAATATGATTCCTTCGCTACATAAGAGTTGTCATGTTTCAAAATCGAGAGCCAAGACCCCTAATATAATTTTTGAAATTAAGTTGAATTAAGGTGTCTGGTCTCGCTTCCTCGTCAAGCGAGACCTTAATTCAACTTAATTTCAAAAAATATATTAGGGGTCTCGGCTCACGCTTTTGAAACTTGAGAAATCTTATGCAGCGAAGGAATCATATTTTTTAAAGAATATTATAATATATATATATATATATATATATATATATATATATATATATATATATATATATATATATATATATATATATATATATATATATATATATATATGTAAGAAGATAATATGAATAAAGTCAAAACGAAAACATTTCTTTATCAACGCGTTTCGACTTTTGGCGGATTTTTTCACGGCATATATAAGGATTTTAAATGTCTTTAGCTAAGCTGGCTTTACTCGTGATGAAAGAAATGAATAAAAGTGAATGACGGTTCTGTATAGGATACAGGTTCGATTCCTGTCGGAGGACGAAAATTTTCTATGAAAATTTCTCGGACATTCAGGCCGGTAATACTGTTTATTTTAAAACAGCATTTACTTAAATATTTATATCTATAAAAAGAATGTATAAACATAACAATGTCTGAAAATAATTGTCGGACTTCATTTCATGTGTGACGTCATATATATATATATATATATATATATATATATATATATATATATATATATATATATAAGCGTTACACACCATACAAGACGGGAAGCCACTAGCACACAACAGGTTACCGAGAGTTGGATCGAGAACACAGACGAGTGATAGAGAAAAGGATGAAGTGAAGAATAGTGGATAGGTCAAGGCATCTGGAGACGTCGATTGACATTACATATGAATAGTTGGAGATTATAGGAAACAGGGAAAGGGGAGGGAGTTCCAGAGGTGCGAGACCTGAAGCTATTGAAGGAGAAGAGAGGGCTACATTTAACAGTTTCGACAGTGAAAGGGTGAGTGCGAGCTGCCAGCCTTGTAGAACGCTTAAAATCATGAAGTCTTGGAACAAGCGAAAGCAGCCCATCGGAGCAGTTACCATGAAAATGTCAGAGGGATGCGACGGCAGGTCTGTGAGAGAGCGACTGTAGACGAGATGCCAGATCAGGGCTAATTATATTGCATATCCATTATATATATATATATATATATATATATATATATATATATATATATATATATATAAACCTTTCTTCAGATCGATATATATATATATATATATATATATATATATATATATATATATATATATATATATATATATATAAGCATTTCTTGCTATCGAATCTGATATTTGCTCAGAGTGTGTCTCAGAGGAAGTTTCCAACAATCACGTGAATATAAATTTTTGCTTGAGTCTCTGTTTATGGATAAATGTGTACGTATTTTCTGTAACTGATATATGTTGTCACGTTGTCACGAGTATAGATATGCAGAGATGGTCGAACACCTAACGCCGTCTTAAAGATCTGTTAGATCCATCTCTCAATTATACCCAGGAGAAGTGTGCGTACATACCGGTGTCGCATTCGAAACGGAGACAGGCGCAAAGGCACTGACAGAGCACCAGAGAGTAAATGATCTCCCAGGACAGAGCAAATTGTTCAGGGATGCAAATTAGAGACGTGAATCTTCTATTATATTTTACTTTAATTTAATTTCCACATTGCAATAACTTCGAGACACAGAAACATCTGTCTATTTATCTATTTTAGATTTGTATCTGACTGTCTATTTTATCTATCTATCTATCTATCTATCTATCTATCTATCTAGTTTTGTATTTGTCTATCTGTTTTAGTTTTGTATGTCTGCATGTATGTATGTATGTATGTATGTATGTATCTATCTATCTATCTATCTATCTATCTATCTATCTATGTATTTTATTTTCCTATCTATCTATGTATTTTATTTTCGTATCTTAGTTTTAGTATCTATCTATCTATCTATCTATCTATCTATCTATCTATCTATTTAGTTTTGTATTTGTCTATCTGTTTTAGTTTTGTATCTATCTATCT
>OZ038484.1:15021349-15066349 GCA_964036315.1 Acanthosepion esculentum
TGTTGGGGGGGGGGTGTAAACAATAATGTTTACGGAGAAAGAATGCTTAATATTGAAGATACACCATTTATAGATACTGACAGTATGCACATAGCAATCAACAGTGTATGGTGAATTTCTGCGTCAGGATTCAATATGATCTTGAGACCAATGGCGAATACACTATATGTACACTCGATCTAAAGTTTGCATTGAATCGTGAAACAGACAGTCAGCATGTACTGTTGATTCCTGTGTCCTGTCTTTCTCTCTCTCTCTCTCTCTCTCTCTCTCTTTATAATTTTAATGAGAACTCTGAAAATATAGAATTCTGAAAAAAATATAGATTTCCAAGCCGTTCACTCCTAGTGACCATGGATGTAACATAACTCTTTAAGTCAGAGGCACAGCCGTGGGAACAAAAATGTCTCCCAGCCAGGCGAACATATTCATGGATGCCCTCGTTGATATGGTGAGTAGTTATCAAACAGCGTCGCTACACGACCACAGATACATTGATGATATCTTCTTTATATAAACAGTCTCCCAGACCTTTAAAACAACACAGCTGTTTCCACCACACCATCAAAATCACAATCGAATATTCCCCTACATTTATTCCGTTTTAGGATGTACTCGTACCTCTAAATAACAACCACCTCCACTGCACTAGTTACCAAAACTACAGATATTCATTGCTACCTAAATCTCAATAGTTTTCACCCCAGCAACCTAAAAGTGTTGAAGTTATTTGGGTGCCTTATATACTAGTGAGCCAACCAAAATGAGCTGACTCATTTTATAGTTCACCAATGGAAGCGTTAACCATTGAGAAAACTCAAAATATTCAATCCGACGTGTATAAAGGCGGCCATTTATTTTCTCCGAATATTCACTCCCAACCTCTGATATCGAAGTCTGAAGAATTACTGAACAGATGCTGCTAGTGGTATTGACGTTGTTTCATTGAACAGATTACGTACTGCGCTGGATACTATATTCATAGACTATGGCGAACATGATCAACAAAAAGGATCGATAATGTACAGACAACGTATCTGTTCGCAGAATGTGGCTTACTAAAAACACGTAGGACAATTATTCAGTTACTTTCTTAATTAGAATTACCCACTTAAATCTAACAAAAACTCAATTACAAGGTTCTAAACAAAATAGAAATATGCTTCTAACATACAAAGCAAAAAAGAATAATTCAGTTTTTTTTATATTATAATTACAACATTCACAAGTTTTTCCATATTTTAGCAACATCCAGTATACACCATTCACCACTTCACCAAGGGAATGTTGCCTGCAATAAACTCCAATAAAAATCTGCAGACATATCATCACTGATAGCAGTTTCACACCCTCTAGCACTCATGTAGTAATCAAATCACCGGATCTGAATTGTGATAGTTCAAATCTTATATATCTGCTTTTCTGTCACAAATGCAAACATGCGAGTTATGTTGGAGAAACCGGAACTGAATTACGACTTCAGGTTAATAACAATACAAAACCCATTAGAGGCAACAATAATTTCTCCGTTCTTACGCACTTCAACCTACCATTTCATAGCGCCGACGATATCATATGCGTGATTTTAGCGTCTTCATTCAACAGCAGAGAAGAAAAGCGCAGTTCGAAATTGAAATTTATTTTTTAAACAAATTCAAACATTGCGGGATTAAACAGAGATTTGGGTTTACAAAGAGTGTATAACTTTCACAGGGAAACCTCCAATCAACAACATACTACGAAAGGGTAAGTTCCACTTTTATTCCTCGCGTCGTTGCAAAAGAACACAGGCGTGTTCGAAAGTTCCGACTACAAAATCTAGCTCTTCGTGCTTCAATTCAGTCAAAAGGTTTTTATATACTATTCCTCAAATTTTATTATAGCTCATGGGGAAAATCTCCGGCAGATACCAAATCGGTCGGGTTTCGATCCTGGCTTGAAGCAATCGGACAATCTAGCCACACTGATGAGCTGTGATACTGCGAAACAGTCTGCCTGTGGATCCCAATATATACGCAAAAGAAAAACTTAATTAATTTCGGTCGTGCACTCTTGTGAGAAAAGTGCGAATTTGTAAGCAATGGCTATTACTACTAATATTACAAAGCTTTTCCTTTAATTGAGCACTCTCAGTCATTGGCATGTTTATTTGCAGAGTAAGTACGTAAAAATTCGCCTTTCTTTCAACCGGGCGCTAATAGCTCAGACGGAAAAATTTCCGACCGATACAACGCTTCTGCATCCTAATATCTCAATAATAATATGACGAATTCGTAGTTTGGGATTTATACTACGCTTCAATGAATGTTCAACTGATAGACACTGACATGTCTTAAGTATATTGATAAAATAGTAGATCCCTAGATAATCTTTAGTCGTGTACATTAAATAAGCTTTGTGCTAATTTTTTCACTGAATGAAAATGTCTGTAATTGAACCTTAATGTTAGCGAATCCACGCATCTAAATATATTGCATAAACCTATAAATATGTCTTTTTTCTTCCTGAACATTCCCAGAAGCCCTTGCGAATATTGAAACTGTCTGTAGAACAAATGTATTTACGTCTGGTGACGATCCACTTGAAAATTGAGATTGCGCACTTGTCTCTTCTTCACCGAACCCAATCTCGTCTCCACAGGGATTCTCCACAGATCGTGCCACAAGTGAACATAAAATAATCAAGAAAGACATTTCCTGATAAGACCGGACAATATAAACGGGACTGAGAGTGGGTTACGGTCAGAGTCTACACAGGCCATTAGCAGTACCGGGAAAGGTGTATACTGCGGACAGCTGATTCTTCCACGCGTGAGAATATCGAATTCCTCAATCACTTTATCTTCATCAGCATATTCTTCTTTATGAGCCGTGTAAATTCAGGATGTCGGTGATCATGGCTCTCCACAACTACATGTCCTTTGTAGTGCATCACTACACTACCACAGAAACATTGATGATATCTTCTTTATATGAACAGTCTCCGAGACCTTTAAAACAACTCAACAGTTTCCACCACACCATCGAAATCACAATCGAATATTCCCCTACATTTATTCCGTTTCAGGATGTACTGGTACATCTAAATAACAACTACCTCCACTACACTAGGTACCAAAACTACAGATATTCATTGCTACCTAAATCTCAATAATTTTCACCCCAGCAACCTAAAAGTGTTGGAGTTATTTGGGTGCCTTATATACTAGTGAGCCAACCAAAATAAGCTGACTCATTTTATAGTTCACCAATGGAAGCGTTAACCAATCAAAAAGCTCAAAATATTCAATAGGACGTGTATGAAGGCGGCCATGTTTTTTTCTCCGAATATTCACTCCCAACCTCTGATATCGAAGGCTGAAGAATTACTGAACAGATGCTGCTAGTGGTATTGGCGTTGTTTCATTGAACAGATTACGTACTGCACTGGATTCTATATTCATAGACTATCTCGAACATGATCAACAAAAAGGATCGATAATGTACAGTCAACGTATCTGTTCACAGAATGTAGATTACTAAAAACACGTAGGACAATTATTCAGTTACTTTCTTAATTAGAATTACCCATTTAAATCTATCAAAAACTCAATTACAACGTTTCTAAACAAAATAGAAATATGCTTCTAACATACAAAGCAAAAAAGAATTATTCCAGTTTTTTTTAATATTTTAATTACAATATTCACAAGCTTTTCCATATTTTAGCAACATCCAGTATACATCATTCACCTAGGGAATGTTACCTGCAATAAACTCCTGTAAAAAGTCTGTAGATATATCATCACTGATAGCAGTTTCACACCCTCTGGCACTCACGTAGTATTCAAATCATTGTTCAATGTTTGTATCTTTGATATATCCCCTAATCTCTGATCTACGAAACATTTACACAAGCTCGTTATTGGCTGCTTTCCTCTGTCCATCTGGCGTTCAATATGTCTTGTGCGTGTCATATTCTCTAAGCTCTCTCTCTCTCATTATATGCCCTCCACATTTAAATAGTCTCTTTCTAATTCTAAGTGTTCCTTTTGTTTCGATTTTCTCTTAAACTTCCTCTTTACTCACATGTTCAGTCCATGATATTCACAGCATCCTTCTGTAGATCCATATTTCTGTTGCCACAACTCTCTTCTTCAACTGGAAAGGGATTGTCCAGCATTCGCCGGCATACAAGAGAACTGATATTATATAACAGTTCAGTAATTATTTCTTTGTTTCTAACGAAATTTATCTGCTTAAAATCCGGAAGGCATATTTGCGTTTCTCCAATGCACCTTGAGATTTCGGTATTAAAATTTCCGTCGATTGTTAAAGAGCCTCCTAGATTTTTGTACCTACTCGATATTGGTGTCTCAAATTTGTACTAAGCAATTTAGGTTCTTCCTTTTCGTGACAAAAAAACACATTCTGTCATTTTGCAATTAGTGATAACCCCATTCTTCTCAACTGCCTGTAATTCATATTACGTGTCTGCTATCATCTACATATCTTATTTTGTTAAGATTCTGGCCGTCAATAATAAATCCTTGCATGATTTCTAATTCCCTCGGAATTGCATCACGTTAAAGATTGTAAAATCTTTTTAGAAGACACATCCTTATTTACATTATTCGGACTATTGTCCTAATCTTCGTCGCCATAATTATTACAACTTTTCGGCCGTTGTACGCTCCGGTCTTCTTCAGGTGGTTGGAATGTTGAGCTATTAGGACGTGGATGTAGTTTATCGTCATACCCAGGACGCGGATGTAGTTTATCGTCATACCCAGGACGCGGTGGTAGTTTATCGTAATACCCAGGACGTGGATGTGGTTTATCGTCTTACCCAGGACGCGGATGTAGTTTATCATCATACCCAGGACGCCGTGGTATTTTATCGTAATACCCAGGACGTGGATGTAGTTTATCGTCATACCCAGGACGCGGTGGTAGTTTATCATCATACCCAGGACGCGGTGGTAGTTTATCGTCATACCCAGGACGCGGATGTAGTTTATCGTCTTACCCAGGACGCGGATGAAGTTTATCGTCATACCTAGGACGCGGATGTAGTTTATCGTCATACCCAGGACGCGGATGAAGTTTATCGTCTTACCCAGGACGCGGATGTAGTTTATTGTCATACCCAGGACAGTCCTTTTACATTGTTATTTCTCTTTCTGATTATCATTCTGAGAATAAATATCGCATTTCTTTGCTCCGATGACTTCAATAAATCTTCGCGCGTTCTCTATTTTACACGTGATTATTACTTGCTTTTAAATTTTCGACAAACATAAAGCTTCATTTACGATATTTTCAATGGATTGTGTATACTGAAATGTAGCAATCAGTTGTAGAAAATTCACTATTAATGCTAATGGTAATATTAACCGATCCCTTATAAGGAAATATTCGGTATTCATTGGCCGAGTAGCCACGTTACTCTCAGTTTAAATTTATAATATCATTATATTAAAATAATTTTATTAAGAAAATCCGTATTACACGTTCCCTATTATCGCTCTTTCTAGCATTGATAGAGGTTTCCTTCCTAACCTTTTGTTTGTAGTTGTGCGGAATGTCAACATCTTCATTATGTCATTATTTTCTCTTCAACTTGCATATGCTATCCAGTTTAGATGTTGCTTCTGTTTACATTTCTCACGTGATATTCTTTCTGCTATTTGATACATCTTTTTTTATTGTTTTTGATTCTGTAACGCCAGACCTATTTTGTGAACCACCGCAGTTTTCCTCACTCAAAATCAAAGCGACATTATGCATCCGAATGAAATAAGAGGTCGCATATATGAATCTAGTATGAAATGCTCAGTGCCCCCACCCACTTCAAATGGGGCCCAGAGCATGTGTTATATCTGACATCCTTTTTGCATAAAAGTAAAAGACACCTGTACACTGCATAGTATCATTCTCTTCTGCTTGACACAACCGGCTGATATCTGCGCGACTTAAGAGGTAAACAGTTAGTGTAGCTGGAACAGAACAACTGTTCCAATGCTGACGACAAAGTTTAACCCCATTTCTGCACGAAAATGTGCCACGATGTCTCGAGGTTTTTCTATACATGTTTTTATGAAATATATACCAATTCCAGACAAAGATCAGTCATCTTCTGATTGTAAATTCTTTTGTTGTTCTTATTTTTTCAGTAACGAGTGACAAGAACAGAAAAAGTTGCAGTAGAAAATGAGGAACTCTGCAGACACCAGTAGCAGCCAAAAACCTACTATCAATCCCATTTGATAACGGGGTTGCCGGAAACTAACAAGAATGCTAACGCTTGTAATGAGGACGTTACATCGAATCATACAGCAATTAAAAGATTATGTTGAGGGAAGTGTTACTGAATTCCCTGTACATAATTTAAGCGCCGTAGTAGATTGGCGGCAAGGTCTCATTATTTTATATTTGAAATGGCTAGATGTAACCGTAAGGTCTACGCTGAAATTTTCATCTCTCACACTTGTTACTTGTGGAAGTAGCTTCTAGCTTCTTGCTTTGCGGTCAACTTTGATCTTCAAAAAAGTAAATGCAATGTCAATCTTCTTATTTCCTGTTCTTTTATTGTTTTCTCTATTAAGTAATGTCTTATCTCTCTCTTTTACTCAGTCTTAGTGGCTTAATTGCCTTGCTTGAAGCTAAATGATTTTCAAAAATACTTCCATGATCGTTATTTTTTTGTAGGTGCACGTGTTTGAGTTGATATTCTGTTTTTATGTTTTTAAACAATAAAATGAATGTAAACCAGTGTAGATCAAGAAGTTTTACTTAAGTGAAATGGCACATTTCACTTAAGTAAGACTTGTTTCGTGATGGAAATCGAAAGAGAATTATCTTTTTCCGTCAGGAAAACCATTCCAAAAAGCAAAAGACGACCATTTTCAATTCGGCCACTTGGAATCATAAAGATAAACCGTGTCGCAAATACTTATTTAAAGCACATCTCTCGCTTAAAACTTTTAAAAATCTATGACAACTGCCTTTTATGTTCTTACTCCAAACGTAAACAAATCAATATATTAGCATTTCATGATTTTTAAAAATATCATCTATTATTTCTTATTACTATATATATTATTTATCGTGAGTACAAATTTTTGAATTGGTTTCCCTGTTTTCTTTATTTTCTTAAAAATTCAAATTAATATCAACCGGCCTAGACAGAGACGTTATACTAAAGACAAATGTACCTGATGACAGGAATCGAACCTGTATTTCATTTGCACATCAGAGAAACCACTTCTATATTCCCACTAAACATATTGTCGGATTAAAACAATCTATTTTTAAAAATTGCAACGTACATTGCATTCCATGGGTTTGATTGATTAATTTATATATATTTTTATGGTTTATCAACCTTTTACAGGTTATTTAAAGCCAGAAAATATTTTAGATTTTAAGGATTTGTTGAGATAAAATTTATTTACTGATACAATTCCTACTAAATAACCAATAGCTGCGGGAGGAGTGAAGTGGTAAATTCCTATTTCTCCCCAAGCGTATTTGCGCTTAGGTGTATATCCCGACTGAAATTGGAATTCAGCTTACCGATTTCATATTGGGACCGTGGTGTTAGAAAGCTGCTGGATGGCATTACCATTTTCCCTTTTAAAATGGGGAAGTCGTCGATTTGAGATGCGAACTGTGCGGATAAATTTTCGGCCGGTAATTTGATCAGGTCCGAGGTTGAGCCGGGGTCCGTCGTCCATGACGCAGAGATAAAAAAAATAGTTAAATATTCTTCTTTTGCTGATAGATTTTTTTTTTTTACTCCTGTGGCAGTGGAGACTTCTGGGATTATTGGCCCTCTTTCGATGACGTTCCTTCGGAGGATTGGCGCGATTGCGTCTCGATTAAGGGACGAGCCTCGCGAAACGGAGTGGCTCTTGCAGCGTGTCTCACTGGCGATGGTTCGACGTAATGCTTTCTACATCAGGCAGAGGATAGCAAAAAAAAATTTTATAGTTACTTTGTTCAAACTTTTTTTCAATAAATAAATCTTGATTCTTATCTATTACACTACACGCACATCCAAGGTTTCATCACCTGATATTCCATAATTGTCACTCATCTAGGTACAATCCAGGCTCAACGTTGCTTAACTTCGGTGATCGTACAAGAACATGTGTTTCAACCTGATATAGCCGCAAGCCCTGCATTCCATTCGATTTCTTTGTTATAGAACACCAACTTACGTACTATTGACCTCATGGCATTATTTAGAGCGTTTTACCTATAGTATGTCCATTCGATCAATGATTTGCCTTATCATCAGAGAAGCCACGATTTCCTCTCAAAGCGACTGTCTAAGCTTATGTATTGAGCCAGTCAGTAGTAGGCCGATGATTGCGCAGTTGTTTCACACACACCAGGCTAATTCTATGTGCACCTCTGATCATCGCTCTAAGCTGCTGTAAACTCCAGTAAGCACGTTCATATTGGCGTCCTGTTGAAGTCCTCACTGAACTAATTGCATTCGTGTAATTTCTCCAATAATTACTAATCTCTATCCCGTTGTGCGTAATCAGCATTTTCAGCCTAAAGCTAGAGTTAATTTTTTGGCACTTCAGCTTAGGTTTGCAAGGTATAAATAATTTGAAATATCATTTAAGCGCAAGTGGACAGATTTACAGATTTGTAAATATTTACTTTACCAAATGAAATTGAGTAGTATGGAGAAATACGATTGGTAATCATTGTTGTTCTCATCCTAAATAAAATCGCAAGGAGATATGAACTAAGCATAAAACCCTATTTGCTGAGAGATGATTCTGATAATAAATAATAATAGATATATTCTACTTCTTGCGTTCCTCTCTCATTGCTTTCCCCTCTCCTACTCAGCAGGCACTCCCGCCAGATAGACGTAGAAATGTAGACGATGACCTCAAATCGCTAGTGAACTTATAATCGCAAAGAATTTCCAAATTGTGGAGTGGTTGATTGATATCGCGAAAGGAAGTGTTTCCAAGTCAATAAATATTCATAAGCTTCATAAATATTCAAGAGATAAAAATCATCAATTTTTGACTTATTTTCATACACCTTTTCACATTTTCGTCGTAAATAATTCGTTATTTACTCTAATCAGTATATCTATATAGGAATGGAGCGCTCTTTTAACTTTTATGAGACTGTAATTGTTCTCTGACCGCGGTCAAAGTTTCGATCTGTTGATCCCACTCGATATCTAGAAATAGATTACTGATAAATTGTTTGCAAAGAGAAAAACATTCTAAAAAAGTCAGTGATTTTTTTCAAATTCAATATAAGTAATATTCCTTTCATTAGGTGGTATCAAATATCTTGAAAAATTATTGACTTAATCAGAAACTAGGAAGATGTTTATAGTACTCTCTAAAGAACGTTTGAGAACACATTTTACTTTACAAAAGCATGACTGATGCTAACCTACAGGAGAGTGAAATATTGCTCTTTCTTGGGACAATGTTTTCTGCTGAAATGAAGTTGAAAGATTATATTGAATAAATTGCTAGTTCTACTGCTAGGAATGTTCGATCAGTGTCTCATGATAGAGATTTTTCCGGCAGAATCTATCTTTCACATTTATAGGTCTACCATTCGTCCCCGCATTGCATTTTGCTATATTGAGCCCGACTGAATATTGAGTTCTGACAGGAGTTAAGGAACAACGCAAAGCAGGAAGCTTTTTTTTTGTATGTGGGATTTGATTTTTGAAGACAAAAAGTTTGCAAGCGGAAAGATCTGGGGAATATGGTAGTTGTCTGACCTGGGAAATATTGTTATAAGAAATATCTGCTGCTATAACTTTTATGGTACTGTAATTGTTCTCTGGCCGTGGTCAAATTTTCGATTTGTTGATCCCTCTAGATTTCTAGAAATAGATTGCTGATGAATTGGTTGTAAAGAGAAAAAATTCTAAAAAAATTAGTGATGTTTTTTCAAATTCAATATAAGTAATATTCCTTTCATTAGGTGTTATCAAATATCCTGGAAAAATTCTTGACTATAAAAGGTAAATGTAAGAAAATATGGTAAATGCGAAAAATTATTTCCTAACGTTTTTTACAAAATGTCACCGAATACAAGTCTCAAGAAAGACTCAAGGTAGAAGGCTAACGTTAAATTGTTTATAATGAATTATGCGTGATATATGAATGAGAGAGGATTTGATAGAGAGTTAAAATTATGAAGTTATGCGGGTGGTGTCAACGTTCGCGGTTCGAAAATTTGAGTTCTAATCCCAGTCGGGTTCGTTAAATTAGTTTACGCGTAAATATTATATTGAATCAATTAATAGGTCTTCAACTAGGAATGTTCCTTCACTCTCTCATGCTAGACATTTTTTCGGCAGAATCTATCTTTCACATTTACAGGTCTACCATTCGTCCATGTATTGCATTTTGCTATATTGAGCCCGACTGAATATTTAGCGCGGAAAGGAGTTAAGGAACAACTCAAATAAGAAAGTTTTTTCATCAGAATTATTACGGAAACGAGTAGGGAAATATAGTATTTTCTATGTGGGATTTGATTTTTGAAGAGAAAAAGTTTGCAAGGGGTAAGATCTGGGGAATATGGTAGTTGTCGGACCTGGGGAATATTTTTATAAAACAAAATCTGCTGCTATAATAAACGGAAATATTCGAGAATGTTATAACTTAATATGTATGTAGTAACACTTCCGATACATTTTTTATCAGACATCATATATATATATATATATATATATATATATATATATATATATATATATATATATATATATATACAGAAATATAGTCTTAAAGTGTGCTATATTTATGGGGTAAAGTGCTCAATATCAGAGATAGAGCGTGTGTAAATATAAAAGTGGACATGGAAGTCAGCACTTAGAGGCGACAGTCTGTTTCATGCTAGTGCAATCGTCAGGCGACTAGTGCTGTTATTTTTCTCGGCTATTTATATAAGGGTCAGTGGTGCATTATGGGTAGTCTATTTTGGCGGTTACTTTTACCGGAAGTGGCTTATTTGTTTATTTATTTATGTCAAATTGTTTTGCTTGTTTTTTATTTGTTTTTTTATTTTTATTTTTTATCTTATATATTTATTTATTTATTCTTTTATTTTGATCGGTGTTTTTGGTTAACGTAGTAAAAATTTGTTTATATAGCTTATTGTTGGTAGTCTATAATGGCCGTCATTACCGGAAATCGCTTGTTCGCTTATTTATTTGGGTCAAATTGTTTTGCTTGTTTTTATTTATTTTCATTTTTATTTTTTATCTTATATATTTGTTTATTTGTCATTGATTAAATCTGTTTGTTGAATTTGTGGTTTTTTCTGACTATTATTTAGGTGGGAACAGTTTTTAATTTATCTATTTAGGTTGGTTATCTTTATTTGTTTTTGTTTTGTTTTGTTTTTTAAACGGCTAGTTTATCGTAATCGGTTGTTAGTTTATTTATATATTTGGATGTATTTAGATCGATTTAATTATACTTGTTGTTATTTATTTGTTACACTATCTTTTTAGCTTTCGGTTTTTAAGTAACGTAGTATATTATCTTTTATTAATGTTTTTTTTTTTTTTTTATTATTATTTTTATTTGTATAACAGTTATAACTTTCGTCCGTTCTTTTGTTTTGATTCAAAACAAGCGATTTCCGGTAATGACGGCCATTATAGACTACCAACAATAAGCTATATAAACAAATTTTTACTACGTTAACCAAAAACACCGATCAAAATAAAAGAATAAATAAATAAATATATAAGATAAAAAATAAAAATAAAAAAACAAATAAAAAACAAGCAAAACAATTTGACATAAATAAATAAACAAATAAGCCACTTCCGGTAAATGTAACCGCCAAAATAGACTACCCATAATGCACCACTGACCCTTATATAAATAGCCGAGAAAAATAACAGCACTAGTCGCCTGACGATTGCACTAGCATGAAACAGACTGTCGCCTCTAAGTGCTGACTTCCATGTCCACTTTTATATATATATATATATATATATATATATGGGAGAAAGTGCTCAATATCAGAGATAGAGTGTGTGTAAATATAAATATATTTTTATATTTATATATATATATATATATTTTTTTTTATATATATATATATATATATATATTTATAAATATAAAAAATATTTATATTTACACACGCTCTATCTCTGAAATTGAGCACTTTATCCCATAAATATAGCACACTTTAGGACTATATATATATATATATATATATATATATATATATATATATATATCATATCAATTGATCATTGTAGGGATAATTTCAAGGCATACATACATCCAGAGATCAATATAATAATCAATCAATACAGAATCCTTAAAACTCCATTCGGTTTGGTTATAAATTATTTCGTGAACTTCAGACAAATTAGGGAAACGTGTAGGCAAATCTATCTTCGACAGAGAACAACGGAAATTTTGAAATCTGAATACTGACAGCATCATTAATTTTATAGCTAAATAACATTCCTTTCATTAGGTGTTATCAAATATCTTGGAAACTCAATTGACTTTAGTCAGGAACTAGGAAAATGTATATAGTACTTTCTAAAGAACATTTGAGAAAAACTTTTTACTTTACGTCAGCATGACTCATGCTAACGTCCAGGATATTGGATCATTTCGCTTTCTCAGAATAAGTTTTCTGTTGACATGAAGTTAAAAGATTATATTGAATACATTTCTAGGTCTGTTGCTAAGAATTTTCGTTTACTGTGTCATTCTGTGTCGGGTTCGTTAAATTCAGTTACGCGTAAATATAGTTGAGAAAGGTATTAATTCACCTCTTACTTCCAAGTTTTTGATTAAACTGTAGAACTGGTACCCGGAAAAAAATCAGTTTTATTCTCAAAGTATCGTTAATGCAATATTCAGTTGCGAAATTAAAGAATTCTTCGTACCATAAAAAAAATAAAGAATCGAAAGTGACATGATCGTCCAAGTATGCATCACGTATGGCATTTCTAGGTACCCCCAAAATTCCGCCCCCACCCAAATTAATTGACTTGGACAAAGACTAGGAAGATGATTATAGTTAGATATGGTTTCTCATGCTTTCCATACGGGTGCAAATAATTATGTTTTCAAAAACAAGTAAAAGAGAGTAACGTATTAGAAAGAGAATGTCTACTATAAGTAATCACTATTTTTGTTTTAATTCCCTAATCCAATTTCAATATTATTTCAGTATGTTATTCTTTTTTTTTTGGAAAATTCGCTAGATTTCCTTTTCAGTGTTGGAGAGAAGGCATGTAACGCCTTTTAAAATATTATTTCAGTATGTTATTCTTTTTGTCAAGAATGTGTGATGTAATAGGAAATTATGAATTCTACAGAAATTTCAGACCCCTAACAATTTCTGATCTTTAAGGGTATTGGCTTAACTTTCTTCCCCTCTCCCCTAATTAGCTTGCACCACACTTGGCCGAGTTAATATAAAGTCCCTCACTGTACAGAAACAGTAAAGAGAGGATGCTTTCTGGACAGTATAAAAATAACGTTTTGCCAGATACGTGCTGGAATTGTGTGTAAGAAGAGATTTTTTGGAAAATTCGCTAGATTTCCTTTTCAGTGTTGGAGAGAAGGCATGTAACGCCTGTCTAAAATTTAGTATGTTTTCTGGGCATAAAATAAGGCCTTCATGTAGATTTCTATAATTTCTTATCCGTTCCGCTTTTCTTTTTTTTTAGTTTTAATATTTAGTGAACTATCTGCACTTGTACGACATTTATTAGTAAGGTCGCTCATATATATTTGATAAATGCATAGTGGTTTGAAAGGCCACAGGATCGGAAAAGTTTTCGCCCAGATACTTGCTCGAAGGTATCTGCCACGTATTTACGAAATCCTGAGAGCACTGATATTACATTCATATATCGTACAAATATAAGACTGAACACCCCCACCCCAATGGATATTACTATACGACTTATCCGATTATAGCACATGCCAAATTCGAGGCGAAAATCTCAAATCAGACACATTACACCACCCACACATCCCAAATTACAGCACCTGGTATTCATAAGTGGCCACCCATCTAGATACTAACGACGATCGCCCTTGCTTAACTTCGGTGATCGTACGACATTTTTACATTAATGTTCACCCTGTACAAGGCCTAGGGTCACTTGTAGTACAGGGTTAATTTACGGGGTAGTTTATATGGATGAGAGGTGCAGATAAAGGTTAACTCTAGACTTGAACAGGTTAAGATTGTAGTGATCGGGGAAGCATCCGATTGAGAGTCGGTTCCACAGAACAGTCATTCGCGGGGGGGAACTGTTTGTGTGGAACATATTTCTCGCTGGTGGAATAGGGAGGAATGTGGATGGATTGCTACTATGTAAGTGGCATTGGGGGTCCTAGGCGTGAAGGCTAGACTTGCTGGAACCAATTAATCTAGGTAGTCCGAGCACTCCATCTAAGTAGCGATAGAGCAGTGAGAACGCCACATCCCTCCTGGAACCGAGAGGTTGGGGCGTGGAACCGGTATTTCAGCATGATATGGGCGCAAATCATCTTATAAAATCATCTTGTAGAGTGCTTTGACTTAAAATGAACTTTTAAAATATTTTAATTACCGTATATACTCGTGTAACGTCCGATCTCTCGTGAGACTTCCAATTATTCACTTATTATAAATTATTTTATCATGCGTCTTGTGTACTATACGAGGTCCTTTTTTGAGAGACCAAATTACAATAGACTAAGCTCTTTTCCTCTATCTATTTATCTCATCTTCTAGATAAATATGTAAGACAAATTAAAAGCGTATGATAAAAATATCGGTAGTAACGCTCTACTCGTTTCGTAAACGAGAAATAGGTAAAGATGATATAAGCGTAAACAATGGAAAATGTACATATTCGCTATGTTTGTATTTGACAATACGATAGAAATATGTGAATATTGCATGCATTATTAATGGATACAATTAAGTAAAATATAAAAAAAAAATGTCCTGTTATACATAATCTGAAAAGGGTTGATAAATCGTAGAAAACAAATCAGTCAATAAATCAATGTTGCTTTATCGGTAGTTTCACATTTGTCACTTGTTTAGAATTTATGAGGCTATAGCTTTGAAGTGTGTGTAGATAATTTTCTAGCAATCAAACATACTATTAAAATATTAAAAGCATTCAAGAGAATAGTAGTAGTCTTTCCCGGAAGCAAGAATTTTTATCATCAAGAAACATTAGAGAACAACCCTATATCACTGGTTCATTTCTCTTAAAGAAATAAATACCCTCCTAACTGCACAGCATATCAGAAGGCATATACTGTAAAACTTACTTTAACCGATTGCAGTAACATACGTCAGCTGTTTTATGACATGTCTTCAAGAAGATAAAATTTGAGACAACCCTAACTCACTTGAATAAGGTTGGTTATTACAAAAAATTATAGCACTAAATAACTCGGTTTTAAAGCCATAACTGGAGAGTGATGGAATGGCACAGCATGTCCGAGCTTAGAAGGTCCAAAATGGTGGAATTAGAGAATGGCGCTTGTCTGAACATTTGCCATAGATATAATGATAGTAGACACAGGCTTGCAATGTGCAATCTATGGGAAAGAGGCTACAGGTTAGAAAATAAGTCTTCCCCATCATGACCATATAAATGATTTTGAATTCTATCAAGGCTGGAAAATAAAGACTGAGTTGATTTGCTAAGAATCTGTCAAAGCAATTTGAAGATCCTGATAGCTGATTCGTCAAGTTTCATATACAATTTAATGCAAGCCTGTTGCTTGAATTTTCTTAATCACTCTAAAGATCACAGAACTGTTGCAACACAGTGCTACAATAATTTTCCTTCTCCTAGACTAGTTTCAAAGTTTATAGAACCCAGTCTGTCCTTTATTTAGCCATAGCTGGGGAAGAAGAAGAGGATTCATAACTTTCCCAAGTGTATTAGCACGTAAGTGAATGTTATGGATCCGACTGGAATTCGAACTCGGCTCCCCGATTCATCAATCCGAGCCGCTATCCACCGTGCCTCCCTGGGAAATACACATTCATGAAAATTAGTCATTTTAATATATAATCCTCCACACCTTTTTGAACAGGATGAAAGGTTTATTCGCTGTTACCTGTTTAGGATTGGGTTTCCGGTTCTTTCATCTCTGTGCTTCTGACGTAATTATTATTATTTACCTCTCCCTATGGGAGAAGATAGGTTTGCCTATCACCCGGTTCACACTCTTCCCCAGTCTTCTGAACAGAAGTAAAGATTTATCACTTGTTTCCTGTTTAGTACTGGGTTTTCGGATCCTTCTAATACCTACTTCAACTCTATGCTTCGAACGTCTGCGCCTGATCTCTGAGATTTTATTCGCTAATTAAATCTTGACCCCTTCAAGCATAGAGTTAGCTGTAGCTGTTATCTTTCCTGCATAGCCCCAATAACTTCACTTCTTGCCCATTCTTACGCTAATAACACTCCACACAGTAACGCTATAGCTTAACTGTCCCTTGGGCTTTGTATTGGAGGAACATTATTAAAAAATGTGTATATATTCTGAAAGTAATTGTGTATTGCAGCCGTTTGAATTATTAGTCAACCAATCAATGCAGAACAAAGGATAAATGTCAGGAGGCTAGAATTAGTTTATAATATTTTCTATTTGACAGTGAGTTATTTATAATGTGTTTCAGAGATTAATTGGGAAAACATTCGTGACACTCATGAATTTCCGCTTGTAAAACGTCCACCCTTCTGCAAATCAGGAATGCAACATTTCATTTTTGCAATGAAATGTTGCAGTTAAAGCATGGCTTTTTCATGTCAAGAGAAAACGAAAACAATTGATTATCACAAAATGAGAAACTGGTATCAACAGCAAAACCAAAACTCCATCCAATTGCATAATACAAGGTAACCAAAAAAGTTCTGTCCGTTTTTAAAGGAAACAACAAAACGCTTCACAGTATGTGTAACTTATGTTTAGTCTTCGAAGTAATCGCCATCGACATCCAGCACCTTCTGCCAACGTGTCGCCAGCTGTTCAATACCCTTGCCGTAGAACTCGCGGGGTTCTGACGCAAAGAAGTCAATGAGAGCTTTGTGCAAGTCTGCTTCATTGGTAAAGGATTTCCCACGAAGATGATTATCCAGGGAGTGGAAGAGGTGGTAATCGGATGGCGCAAGGTCAGGTGAATAAGGTGGATGGCACAAAGTCTCCCACACAATTTGCTTTATGGTATCCCTGACCACTCGCGCAAAATGCGGCCTGGCGTTGTCATGGAGAAAAGGCACACCTTTGCGATTCACCAGTGCTGGCTCCTTCTGGCACAATGCGTGTTGCACACGTTTCAATTGCTGCGAGTATAGGTCTCCAGTGACCGTTTAGTCCGTTGGTAGGAGTTCATAATGAACACTTGACGACCTGTCCACCAGACACAAAGCATAATCTTGCTTGGGTGCATAGGCGGTCTTGCGTTGTGAGGGACAGTATCCTGAGGAGACAACCAATGTCTGGAAACCTGGGTAGGTTCGTACAGAACCCACTTTTCATCACTGGTAAGCACTCGATTGAATAAGGATGCAGTACAGTGGCGAGAAAACAGCGATACGCAGGCTGCCACTTGTTGTCCCTTGTGGACCTCCAACAGCGTTTGCGGAACCCACTTGCTCAGTTTGTACGTCTTACCTAGGCGGTGCAGGTGAAGTCTAACTGTTTCATCGGAAACGTTGAACTGTCTTGCAAGTTCACCACACGTTAGACTACTGTCCTCTTCAATGGCCGCCTTCAGGACTTCGTTATTCCAGACCTGTGGTCGTCCACTGCCATACTCATCATGGAGAGACAAATCTCCCGACTTGAATTTTCGAAACCAACGCCTTGCAGTACGTTTATGCACAGCACTATCCCCAAACACTTGACATATGCGGCGACTTGATTCAGCTGCCCACTTTGAAGTCGTAAAGCAAACAGCCCCGAACGAGATCTCTAGACACTTTCATCCTTCTCTCAGCTGTCCGGCTTATAACTGATGGCCGGGTTACGGTGCCCGTGTTTTTCATAACGTCTGATGTCCCTACTGTCCGAATTTGAAAACAATTGCTACACGCATTTCGTATATATTTCAACTTCATTCAATGACTAATCCAAAAACGGACAGAACTTTTTTGGTTACCTTGTATCTAATAGAATATGACGTGTCCGTCCATTACTATCAACAGAAACACGAAAAATAAAAACACCAGTGCATCTATTTCTTACCAAAAATATACCTGTTAAATGAAACGTTATGTAAACAGAAAAGATATTCTTCCGCGTGACAATAAAAGGAAGCATTCTCGAAAGGCAACAACAACAAAAATAAGATAGGTTGCATGTGACGTTCTTTCACATCCTCTATACACACCAGATTTAATATCTATATATTTTGATTTCAGTGTATCAAAAGATGATCTCATCAGTCGCAGAATAATGAAAAACAAGTTCAAAATAGTCTTGTAAAAGTTTTCAGAGAGAAAAAAAGATATCGTTATTAAAAGACTCATTAATTTACCTTGGAGCTGGGCTGCAGTCATCGAAAAGTAAAGATGATCACATATTTTATAAATAATATTTAAATAAATTTAATTTACTATGTAAGTGGCATGTTGTGGCCTAGCCATGAAGGGTAGACTTGTCGGAAGCAAGGAATGTAGTTAGTCCAAGCACTTTCCATCTAAGTAGCGATAGAGCAGTGAGAACGCCACATCCCTCCGGGAAGAGAGGGGTTGGGCGTGGAACCAGTATTTCAACATGATATAGGCGCAAGCCGTAAAGTGTTTGGTGAAAAAATTACACTAGAAAATCACCCCGTAGAGAGCTTTGACTTAAAATGAACTTATAAAATATTTTATTTACCGTATGTACTCGTGGAACGGGCGATCTCGCATATCGTGCAACCTTCAAACATCTAAACATCTTATAAGCGTAAACAATGGAAAAGATGCATATTCGCTATGTTCGTATTTTATTATACGATACAAATATGTGAATATTCCATGCATTATTATTGGACACAGTTAAGTAAAGTATCATTTTTATCAAAATAACATTTATTTAAAATATAGCTTTACTGTTTACTACATTAAATGGATATATAGTTTGGTTAACGGTGTAGCCAGGTCCAGCAGTACATATGCTAATTTTATTTCTCGTGTATGATGCAACCCCCTTAAAATTTGCTACAAATTGAGGTCTTTAAATGTCGCATGATATGCGAGTATATATGTTAACAATATATATGGGCTCTATTAGAGGACCCTATAATTTATCTTGCAGTTGGGATTAAGTCACCGTAAAATAAAGATGATCATATATTTTATAAATAATATTTAACTAAATTTAAGCTTTATTTTTTATATCACTCTCTAGTAAAATGTAATTACTTTCTGATCCTCGTAATAAGAACGTACAAAATACAAGGTCTTGCTGCAATCGTGTTTCATTTACTGTAGGTCGGGTAGATTTAAGATTGGTGCTCCGCACGTTTTTATTTGGATAAATAAATTTCTTAGATAATTTTACTAAACTCACTGCTATAAAAGATGATGGAAGATTTCTGCACAAACATTTCATAACTCTTGCAACTTCATATGAAGAGGAAATTAATCATTATAAAAAGTCTCAAAATTATCAGTTCGACATTCAAATATGATCCGTAAGATGGGCTAAATATGGAGAGGTGTATATAGTGTCACAAAATGCATGATAGTTATGCTATTGCAAATACAATTCTTGCAAAGAACAAAAGCAATTTTGTTGACCCTGTTCTCCATAGTCTATGAATATAGAATCCAGCGCAGTACGTAATCTGTTCACTGAAACAACGTTAAAGATTAACACTCACGAGTCAGACACTCTACTAAATCTGACTACATCGCCAATACCACCAGCAGCAGTTGTTCCGTAATTCTTCAGTCTTCGATATCAAACGCTGGCAGTGCATATTCCAGAAAAAAACATGTCCGCCTTTATACACGTCCTATTGAATATTTTGAGCCTTCTGATTCGTTAAAATCTTCTATTGGTGAACTATAAAATGAGTCAGCTCATTTCGGCTGGCTCACTAGTATACCAATTTACCCAAATAACTCCAACAAATTTGTCTTGGATTGTTGAAACAGTGCCAAAAGTAAAACATATCGAATCAGCAATAGAAAAAAAAGGCAACTGTTTTGGTGGATATATTTTTGGAGTTTAGCAAACTTTAATTAATTTACATAATAAGGAAAGAAGACAGAACGTATCACTCACATGGCAGATTGAATGAAGAGAATAACTTCGACGAGTTAGAATGACTGAATGAAAGAGCAAGGGTAATTAAATATTTTAATAGTTCATTTTAAATCAAAGCACTCTATAGGATGATTTTCTAATGTCTTGTTATCCACCAAACCCTTTACGGCTTTACTATTAGTAAAGTGACCAAATTGAATAGCAGAAACAAGAGTGGGGAAACTGAGGAGACCCATAACTGCCAATGACCTGAAAATCGCACATAAAACAAGAGGAAGATTGTAGAAGGAAATAATTGTGTGATCAATTTGGCCAGATTTATTATCGCTCGGTTCGTTTATAACTATTTGAAACTTGACATTATATTATTGACTACGTGCCGAGAATAAACTACAACAGATGTATATAAAAACTTGTGTAGCTCCTCCTAGCTTATCACAGGGAAGAAATTGGCTTATTCTGAAAAAATGACAAAGGCATTAACAGTTATTTATAAACAGATATGAAAAGCCCATTTATTCATGTTCGAGCCAGACAGTTCCGCATAAAGAAGTTTATACACCTATAATTATTAGTTCGTAAATATACTTACTCATAGACAAACTTATATTAGTGTAAAGCGTTCCAGCAATATCAGCACATAGACCCACAAGTCTTTAGAATTTCAATCAAATGGACAGAGTTCTCTCCCCTTTAGATAAGTGACTCAATTCAAAACTCTCCTGAAACGTCAAAATAAATACACGCGAACGGCTTGTGCCTTTCACACTCTTTCCCGCTTGACACACAGATCAAATATATTCAGTCCTCTCATCGAGACTCTGTCCATCTCAGCCGAAGTATCTACCGAAACCATCATTTTTCCTAATCTTTTCCTTGAACTGGAGGACGAAGTCGTCCATGGGAGTGCGGTGAAGGGAAAGAAGAGCGTTTTCCGCCATTATTAATCCTTAGCGATTGAACAGTCAAAGATTGCTAATTTGCCATACAACATTTTCAGCGCCCGTATACTTATGATGAATCGATTTGTATGGCGGACAACAGTGAAGGGTGTTTATTTCACATGATCGACCCTATCGGTTTGACAGATATATAAATTACCGCTGTGCTGGTGGCGACCGGCTCGATTATATTTGTTTATATTCAAGCGATGATAGATGAAAGTTTGGTAAATCTCTGATGTTTAATGATTCGACTGCAATCAAAGCTCACTCAACAGGTGCAGCTCAGAGGTTAGTGCTTCGAATTGTAAGTTTTAAAATGATGGTATCACAGGAAAATCGGATAAATATTGCTTTCCGAAATGAAGCCAACGTCCGTTGAGTAGTGAAAATATTAAAAGTCTCCAAGTGAACAAATACTTCTAAAATACATTTCAAACTTCTAACTCAACGTCTGTCTTAATAGTAAATCTGGTAAGTTCGACAAAGCAAAACTAGCAGCTTCTTCAGAAAACGACCCCCAGCCACTTGCATTATTTACATTATTCGGACTGTTATCCTCATCTTCAATGCAATATTCACAACGTTTCGGTTGTTGCACGCTCCAGCCTTCTTCAGGTGATTGGAATTTCGAATCGAACACTTTCTTTCGTCCACCACGGTAGATTGTTCTAGTTCCGAAAACTAGTTCTAAAGCTTGGAGAGTTCAGCTAAAGGGAAATAACTGATACACTCGGAAGAGGTATGACACGTGGAACTAGAAGAATCTACCCCGGTGGACGAAATAAAGGAACGGCCTAAACGTTGTGAATATTGCAATGACGATGAGGGTAACAGTCCAAATAGTGTAAATAATGACAGTAATCATAATAACTCATCCCAGAGATATAGGTACAGACATCCAGTCAATTGTTAACTGGGCCAAGAAAAGGCCTGTAAATTCTAACACTTCCCAAAACGAAATTGCTATCTTTTAATCCTCATAGAGAACTATTTTTACCCTCCATCAGAATGACTGATGTTCACCTTGAGGAGAGTAATTTATTGCACTTACTTTGTCTCGCGTTTTCTACTAAGTAGAGCAATTACAGAGCGATATATGAACATTGATAGGTCTACTGCTAACAAGTTTGTTTCTCAGCATCGCGCTAGACTTTATTTCTCATCAGTATCCATCTTGCCCATTTATAAATCCACCATTCGTTCATGTAGTGAATAACGCTGCAATATCTGGTCCGGTTATATAAATATATTGTCAGCAGTCAATATACCACATAACACCCTTGAGCGCTTAGACTTGCAGCGGTTAGAATGGAGATCAACGTGATTTAGTGGACTCATCAATTTTCAATCTGCTTGTCGGAATCATCTTCATGAAGCGAGAGCAAGATCTAAAAGGTCAGCCAATCCAATAGTGATCTCATCTCATAATCCTCATTGTTGGTCCGTATGTGACCTCCTTTGTAAATCACTAGCAGGTCTTAAATGCCACTTAAGATTATCGCACAAAATTCCATAACTGAATCAACTAAGCTGTCAGATCCTCACACGTCGAAACCGACGGGAGAGTCTATTATTTTTATTATATATATATATATATATATATATATATATATATATATATATATATATATATATATATATATATATATATATATAAAAGTAAATCATCGATTCTGGAAGAAACCTCAACAGAATGCAGAAAGCACTAGACAGCCGTTTCGTCCGATATTTTCGACTCATCAGCAGTGCGCAACCACGACCGAGATTTGAAACACGGACATATACGTTATCAGGCAAACATCATACCAACTGTTCCAACGGGCCTCGGTGACGAAGGGGTAGCGAATCAGACTCACCGAGGCCCGTTGGAATAGTTGGTATGACGTTTGCCTGATAACGTAATTGTCCGGGTTTCAATTCTCGGTCGTGGTTGCGTACTGCTGATGAGTCGAAAATATCGGACGAAACGGCCGTCCAGTGCTATCTGCATTCTGTTGAGGTTTCTTCCAGAATCGATGATTTACTTAGTTATAATTATCTCAAATCCTCCTAAATTCTACCATATATATATATATATATATATATATATATATATATATATATATATGAAGAAATATAGTCTTAAAGTATGCTATATTTATGGGATAAAGTGCTCAATATCAGACCTAGAGGGTGTGTAAATATAAAAGTGAACATAGAAGTCAACACTTAGAGGCGACAGTCTGTTTCATGCTAGATGCAATCATCGGGCCCCGCCATAAGGTAACTGTCTGGGTTTCATTTCTCGGTCGTGTTTGCGCACTGCTTATGAGTCCCAAATATAGAACGAGACGGCCGTCCAGTGCTTTCTGCATTCTGTTGAGGTTTCCTTCAGACTCAATGAATTACTTAATTATATATATATATATATATATATATATATATATATATATATATATATATATCGCGATTATCATCAAAATAAGGATGTGTAATGTTTTTTGTCCTAACCTCAGTCACTTTCCCACCGCCGTAAGCTGGCTTCTCTGTGCCTTTTCTATAAATGTTTTCATGGCAATTCTTCTCTGTGTTAGCGTGGGGCGGGGGTATTACTAACATTATTTTGTTTAGTTTCATATAAATATTTGGGGATAGTTTTTAAATTGATATTTTTATCCCCCCTCCACACACACACAGATATTGAATTGAACATATCGGTACTACTTAGGTCTTCATGGATTTTCTGAGGTATAGTGGAAGATGAAGTAAGAATGGTAAGAAAGAATACATTGTTTAGGTGTAAGAAATATTGTTGTATATTTGGGTCAGTGTTTGTGGCTAGCTAAGTTAAACGTTTTCCCCATTCCACATTTTGGCCTTGTGTCACATTTCTGTACATAATGCAGAATAAATATCTCTCTTCTTCATAGTACCTCCGCCGCGTGAATTTAAGCGCAGTACTAAATTGGCTACTAGGTCTCATCGTTTTACTGTTGAGATTACTAGACGTAACGGCAAGTTTTATTTTATTAGTTTAATTTTCATTTCAGGTTTCTTCCTTCTCTTTTATCTAAAATATTCACACATTTAAATGCATCTTTAATTTCCATCTTCCTGTCATCCTGAAACCTATTACTTTATTGTCATTTACTCCCCAGCAAAGTTAACATTCTCTTTCAATCCAGTAAGCTTCTTAGTTTTATTAACGTCTTGCTTAGGGTGAAAAAATAGAATTTCAGGTAAAAAAAAAAAAGAAATACATGAAGAGCCTAATCTGAAAGCCCTATTTTCACCTGTCAATTGATCTCCATGGTTCGGAACTGGGGATTTATTGGTTAGGTGTAGAAACTTAGAATTAATAATGGATAAAGGAAACAGGATTCCGAACTAACTAAATAATGGAGTAAAAAAACAAAATCATATGTTATTTTAAATTTTATATTTAATAACGAATTTTAGGGTGGGCCTTACTGGATTAATAACTGACCAATGGAAATCTTTATTTTTAAATGCCCAGGTTCGATCTTGTTAAAACAATTTTTGATGTTGATAAAATAGATAGATTACGTACTTGGTGATTTTTTCTACTGCCACAAATATTTAGTTCTTTACAGTTGAAATTAACTAGAATTAACAAACGGTCAGGTAGAGTGAGAGCAAATCCATATATATATATATATATATATATATATATATATATATATATATATATATATATAAAGATATTTTTTGAAGGTACAAAATTTTATCACAGAAACAAAGGTGTGAAGCTTGATATTACCAGACATATTAAAAACGGGCGAAGCAACCGGTTTCGCTCCCGCTCTTCAGGCTTCCAATTTAAAAAAATAGTTTTTCAAACCCGGCCCATGATTCATCCAGTGTGTAAAGACGTTCTCCCTCCTCATCAAATTAATTCTATAATTTATAAATACGGTTGTAGTTGCGCGGCTGACTACATAGGAAGGACGACACAACGCCTGGACATGAGAATTAAACAGCACGTTCCTACCAAAATCAGGAACGACATCTTGCCGCTGAATGGACTCGTCCCAAACACCTACCGTTCCGCCATATGTGAGCACCGTAGGTGTTTGACACGAGTCCATTCAACAGCAAAATGTGGTTCCTGATTTTAAAAGAGCAGATTTTTTGCCGCTAATTTTAGTGTCGACCGGTTCGCCGTGTTGTCCCGGTCACACTCCTTATTTCACCTTAAGGTGCTGGAGGCAATTTACATCGGGTCCCGCAAGCCTTCCTTGTGTAAACAGCGTCAGTGTTTGTTGGGACTCGCTGTCATTTGTCTCTAGCTCCTTTTGTTCATAATTTTTCCCCCTCCTTCTCCACATTTCCTTTTCATTATACATTTTCTGTGTTTTTTTAATTTAAATTAAATCTCCCGTTGGAAACCTGAAGAGCGGGAGCGAAACCGGTTGCTTTGCCCGTTTTTAATATGTCTGGTAATATCACGCTTCATACTTTTATTGCTGTGATATATATATATATATACGCAAAGCTTCTCATCGACATCAGTTTATTTCTTCTATAAAATAGAAGATATTTTAGTTTTTAATAAAATGCTAAAAAGTTATACATACACCCAAGATAAATGCTGTTGGTGCTAAATTAGAATCGTGAATACTTTTTAATTTTTTTACTTCATTCTGTATCGCTAAATACAACATTCTATATTCGAGAGAATGAAAGTTTCACTATATTAGTTTTAAAAGACCTGTATTCGATATCATAAATTAAAACCAAACTAGTGTTATGATATCTGACAGGGAAAACGTCATCACATATTTTGCCATAGTAAAGCATTTATTATCATTATCATATTTCGATAATTCAAAAACTGCACTTTAACAAACAAACTCCCTGTAACGATGTATACGTTATAAAACTCAAGAAATGATTCTTCATTCAAATATTAACCATTCAACGTGTTTTATTTGCATTGCCTACAGCCATTTGACTGATTTGTTATTTTACGGCTTGTGAACCTATTGTGTTATATTTTAGATTGTAAGAATAAGTAAGTGACAACAAGAATTTTTTTCAGCATAACAATGAGTTTTCCATATACAAATCCCGTAGTTGGAATTTGAATTCATGTTTCTCAAGGTTGTTATCGCGTTAGTGAATGTAACGAATTCGACCACGGCTATACGAATTTGCATTCCGAAACACTATAAATTATACAACCGGTACATCCACTACAGTCAAAGCAACATACTAAAAATATTATATTTACTAATGCATATAGTAATATTAATTACTAAGAGTTTTGTCCTAAACGTACGAAGATTTTTAAATACGTCAAGAACCAGTTAAACTTTAGTGAGTTTACTTGCATTAATTACATTATTCGGATTGTTATCCTCATCTTCATTGCCATATTCATAACGTTTCGGCCGTTGTACGCTCCGGCGTTTATATCTATGCCTTTCTATATATCTGTCTGTATCTCTGAGATGAGCTATTATGATTACTTGCATTATTTACATTATTCGGACTGTTATCCTCATTTTCATTGTCATATACACAAGGTGTCGGTGATTGGAATTTTTCTTCAGTATTTGTCTATATCTCTGAGATGAGGTATTATGATTACTTCAATTATTTACATTATTCGGACTGTTATTCTCATCTTCATTGCTATATTCACAACGTTTCCAGTCTTAACAGTGTACGAAATCGATTACGCCGCCTTATGACGTATGACACATTTCCTAACCAAAAACCCACAGAAGCAGTGTCGCGAGTTTATCCTATATTATATTGCTATTTCCCTGGCAAATGTTCTGACGAGTCTCCGGTTCCGACCCTTAGAACTGGGACGCGCCATGCTACGTTTGTATGGCTGAATTACATTAATCTTAAATAAATCTTTCCCTGACCACAACGATCTTAACCTCTTCCTATCAGGGATACGGTATTTCAGGACGATTATTTGATTTACTACATTCATTCCTCTCAAACCGTGTAATTGAGAACGACCTTAACGGATTCTCCTCCAGTTCCTTTCTCACGAACGCAAGTGATCCCCAATGCTCTATCCTGGGTCCTACACTGTCTCTTGTCTTCATTAATGTTATGGTGAAACACACCTAGTCTATAAATAATAGACTCTCCCATCTAATATAAGTAGGAGTCAGTGGGAGTCGAAGACGGAAAGTAGTCAGCCACTGAGGAAATAACTCTACAACAATTAACGATCTTCCCGATGTCATCAGTTTCAGAGTAGGCATCTATGCAAACGACACCAGTATTTACTCCTGCCTAAATAGTAAATCTGGTATCGCTGACAAAGCTAACCTGGTCATTGGTCTCGAAAAGGACCTCCAATCGGTTGTTGACTGGGGCAGCAAATGGCTGGTTAACTTTAATGTCTCAAAAACAAAACTGTTCTCTATTACCCATCACAGGGAACCATCCCTGCCTCCCATTAGAATGTCTGATTCGCAATTCCACGAGAGCACCACTTTGCGACTGCTTGGTCTCACACTGTCCGCTGACCTGAAATGGAACAATTACATTGAATCAATGGCTTCAACTAACGCAAGGAAAGTTGGTCCAAAGTTTTTCTCGCCCGAGTCCGTCCTTCAAATCTATAAATCAACCATTCGCCCTTCCATGGAATATTGCTGTCATATATGGTCTGGGGGCCCCGCTGTTCGTCTCAGGGTCCTAGACAAAATTCAGAGACGTATATGCAATGTGGCTGGCCCTGATCTGGCATCTCGTTTACAGTTGCTCTCTCACAGACGTTCCGACGCCTCCCTCTGTCTTTTCTACAAATAACTGCTTCGAGGAGCTATTTGCGCTAGTTACCAAACTGCATAAATTTAAACGTGCCACTAGGTTGGCACCTCAGTCCCACCCTTTCACTGTCGAATCGGTTAATTGTAGCCGTCTGTTCTACTTCAATAACTTCATGTCTCGCACTTCCCGTCTGTGAAACTCCCTTCCTCTTTACTTGCTTCCCTGATAGCTATACTCTCCAACTATTCAAATGCAATGTCAGTTGACATCTCCAGATACTTGATCTATTCCCCGTCCTTCAATTCGTCCTTTCTTATTTCACGCCTCTTTACTATTGCTCCTGCTCTCTGTAACCCCTAACATGCTAGTGGCACTCCCGCCTTACTCAGGGTGAAAAGTTTGAAAAAAAATCTCCCTTCAATCGTTTTATATATCCTCATCATCCACCTTCATACTTTCTCATGTTAAGTTCATATCGTACTCCTTATTCAAAACCATGAGTAGTTAAGTAGGACCTTTAGTACGTAAAAATAAAAACAAAATTACATGGCGATATCTTCAATCCTGCTGACAGAAACAAAGATTTATGGATTACAGATTAATGGAGCACTCATTTGTGAATCTTCGTGACAATCGAGAGAGGAGACCTTTTTAGGTTATCTGCTTAATATATAGAGCGAATTGTGAGGGGAATTCACATTTGTCTATTTGTGCAAGAGGAGAAAGTATATAGTCAGTTTCAATCTGAATTCGATATATCGATTTATTTTTCGTTGTCTGAGTTATTTAGCTTCTAATCATATATAGGTATACTAATATTTACTTACTTGTCGAAATTAGTGCATGGATATTTCAATCTTGAAGCCCTTCTTACACAGAAAAAATATTTCTCGAAATGCAGGCTATCGGAAACTATCATATGACACCAATGGAAAGAAATGTCAACTTCAGATACAAGCATAAAAATTCCGAAACAAATTGCAGATTTCGACTTTTCAGGGATCAGTATGCTAATAATATACATTGTTAGCCCATGTGACTTATTAGTAAAAATAATTTTCAATTGATTTTTGTCGGCATAATGAAAACCTGGTAACTCCATATTAATATCAGCATTTTCATTTGAAAAATGTTTCTCTTTAAAATGTTACCAATACAGTGTGCGATGGGTAAATTGCCCAATGTTATATTTTTAATTTTGCGCATGCGCAATGTTTGCTTTTGATTTTGTCGACTGCACAGTATAGTATGGTCGATTGTGTACAGTCTGTGAGAAGAAAAGAGGACAATAACGCAATTCACACCGCCAGAAATTAGGAAGAGGCATGCTGTTCTCCTTGGAGTTCGCACCCGAAGCTCCAATGTGAACATTTCAGAGGGTTTGGGTGTCAATCTGAGGACAGATGATTCGGAATGAACTGAATGATATATCCAATCAACATCATGGTGTTTGGAGTGATCACTAGTGATGATAACCTTATACCTCCAATCATATTCCCGAAGGGCCTCAGACTCAACATCGAGGTCTACATCAAGTGCTTTGAGGACGTAGTGGTGCCCTGGATCAAGAGGATGGTAGTTGGAAGTCCCTATGTCTGGCAACAGGACTCTGCACAATGCAATGCAAGAATGTGAGCTCAGTCACGGGTGTCATACAATTTCTGTGACCACACCACCCCTTATATCTAGCCACCTAACTCCTCCGACTCAAACCGCTTGATTATTATCTGTGGATGCAGTTGAGTGAGAGACTAACAAAACCCTAATAACACCACATATAAACTGAAGGCAAGGATTATGGCAGCATTCACCAACTTAAACAAGGAGACCGTCCAGAAGAGATGCAGGAGATTCCGAAGTCGTCTGGCAGACGTGTTTGAAGTCAATGGCGATTTTATTGAATAAGAATTGTTTTTTTAGTATTTCAAGATATTTTTTTATAATTTTGATAAATATGTTTGTTAAAATGAGATGTCAGTGTCATTTTCTTTTTTGCGAAATTTAGATGACAATTTATCCATCGCACGCTGTTTAATCTGAATATTACGCGATATATTGCCCATATATATTTTCTTTAATATTTTACCAATATCGGTTGGTTAATAGCAACTCCAGTGTTGAAAACAATGCCTTATATAATAATATCTCACAGAGTGTATGATATGTATAAAATAATACATATAGGTATAATTTTAAATTATCTATACTTCGATATTATGAAAGATATATATATATATATATATATATATATATATATATATATATATGTTGTATGTAAATGACAGTTTAAACGTGTTTCATGAGCCGTGTGCTTTATTTTATTCAACAAGGTTACTGAATGTTTCCAGCCAGGAATACTTTGAGCGCAATATTACGTCGTATGCATGTAAATGATAATGTAAACTTGGCCCTTTAAGCGTATTCGCGTGTAATATGGAAGGTTTCTGTACGTATGTATCTGTGTCGCCCTTTCTGTCAGGAAGCATCTTTTTGCGCATGCGTGTGACAACGCATTTATTGGATGAACGTCCCTCCTACATCATGGAGAACTAGTGTTTGGCTTAAAGATTGCGCTAATGCGATTAAGTATCTTCGCCGAAGCCGCAAATAGCGTGCGTGCGTGCGTCCGGGCACTTGAGCACACACAGGGGTCATCAACCTCACCGGTCAAATTTGACTGTACTGGCTGACCAGCTTGATATCAGGTCAGAGATTTACGAATAAAATTCAGCTAGCCACTTACTTTCCAAGAATATTTTCGAATGCCTCGTCGTTAGGATTTTTTTTTCTCTCAGTGATCTTCCAGCATCGAAAATTTGACAAGTGTTCAGTGATGATGGTTGTTTTCAGGATTTTATTGAAGAGACGTAGATTTAAAAAAAAAAAAATCTCATCAGCATGTCCTTCTTTTCGCTGACCTTTAGACGACTCGCTGAAAAGAAAAATCTTTTGAAAGATGGCTGTCTTTCATTTTTGACATTTAACATATCTTGCATTGATATTTCTTGTGGCGCCGCTGATACAGTTTTCATATTGAGAACTTCTATGTCAGCAATCAGGTCACTCCCGTGCATATAAAAAATAGAGAGGTTGAAGCGGTGATAAAAGCTATGCATCGGTGAAGACACTGACCCAGGTTTAGGACCCATGTTTGAAAGCCGTCATCACCTATTTTAGATTTTTACATGTCTTTCCGAAGACGTGTTTGCAAAATACTATATTTATCTTGATTGTTTTGTTGTCTATGGCTTTGTCTATTTCTTTGTCAAGAGAATACATATCCTTGTAACTTATCTTTTAAAATCTCTTTTGTCTTATCTGGTCGAAATTTGGTAAAAGCTCTGCTGATGAAAGATTACAGTCTTTTATAAAGGTTAACTTCAATAAGAAAGAGTTATGTAGATTTATCAAAGATAGATATTTTTAGCGATGCCTCTGTGTAAATAGCTATTGCATTGTTATTAGCAAACAGATCTCGTACCAAATATAAAACTGCAGAAAAGAGACTTATCCACATTTAAATATTACAAAGGTTTCCATTAAAAAGAACTGTTCCAAGTATAAGCTAATTATTTATCCCCTTAGATTTATTCCTATTATTTCAATATCAGCTGACATAGTAATCTTAATGTAAATGGTAATATCAGATTTTTACTTATATGGAAGCATTCGCTATTCCTTTATAATGACGTGGGACTTCGGGGATAAAATGAACAGCTGGTTTACTCACGCTAAGAATGTTAATGGAGGATGATAAAGACTAGGAAACACACAGGTTAATTTTTAACAAAACAATTTATGTAACTCGGTTCAGGAAAAAAAAAACCATAAAGTCCGTAGTTTTAACGAATTTTCATGAAGAGGAAATGTTCATACAACAGATTAAATGATCTGACATAAAATAATATTCATAAATGTTTAAAATAAAGCCAAGAGAGATTGCCGTTCACAGAAGGGATATACGGTTGCATACGTTCAAAATTAGACGAAGGGTGATTGTTTGAAATACTTAGCTTTCTTGGATACTTTAAAGAAATTTCTTTGAAGTGCCTCGTGCTTGCTAAATGGCCGATAATATAATTGGATAGTAATTTTAATCTGGTTAGAAATTGAACGCTGGATGCGTGATCAGAATAGAAATGTTTCATACGACTTCAAAGATTCTTCACTTATTAATTAAATCTTTCTACTCATTTTATGTCAAAAACGTTATCGCATAGACTCGCTATTTTCTTTTCTTTTTTCTTTTATTTTTGTTCAACGGCTAATTCCTGTGAAAACAAAGTTGTCATTGGTCCAAAAGAAATTTCACACAGGCTCGCGAGTTTCTTTCCGTCTTTTTCCTCGGTTCACCCGAATTTAAATGAAGTGGGTAAAACAGTTTTTATTATTTCTTTCTCATTATACATTAACCGAACAGACAGTGTTACTGCCAATTAAACTTGTATATAATTTGTTTCGATTATTTTTTGTCAGAAAAATAGATTTCTCAAGTACATTGTTATGCCTCTTTCCAGTATTGATGAGATTTTCCTTCGTAAAATTTTGTTCGAAATAATATTGAATAGCAACGTTTTAGTAATATCGTTATTTTCTATTCGATTTCATATGCTATCCATTTTAGTTGTTGCTATTGCTGAAAGTCCGCAACTGGTGTGTTTTCTGTTATTTGGTGGATTTCTACGCCATTCTCTATCTACAGCGGACGAGATTCACTGGAATCTATTTTTAATCATTGATCTGAGAATTTGGGGGGGGGGCGAGGTTGGTGCTAATGACACCCTTATGAATGTCATTATCTGACGAAGATCTATAAAAATCATGACTATTTCATAAGCTAACATTTTTGTTTTCTAGCAACTGGGTGGGTGTTTTATAAAACCACGCTTAACGCAGCGTATTCTATATACAGATTCCTTATATCCTATACGAAATTTCTTATAACTGATCCATAAACTGAGGTATTTCATGCGGTTAGTGTTTAATAATTCTACATCCTGAAATGTTATGATGGATTTAGAGTATTTGGCCATGAATAATCTCTATCTATAAAAGGCAGGATGTGTGTGTGTGTGTGTGTGTAACGAAATATTCGATTTTTTCATGCTTCTACGGCAGTTTTCATGTAGTTTGTGGCCATTTTCTACTAGCCAGAGTGAGAGCCTACAGCTGGCTGCCACGAATAGGCAGGAAGATTGTATTGGCCAGCTGAGAGCCAACAGCTGACTGACACGAATGTTAACTAGCATGCAAAAAAAATCGATGGCTTCATTCGTCACAAGTGGGAAAAATTTAAATCTGCATGGCACTTTACTCCAATTGGCTCATTCGCTTGCTTAAACTCTACGTTGATTCTGATTCCGCAGAATTGGGTTGGGAGTGAAAAAGTATTTGTTGTTAACATTTTTTTTTCATTCAGTTTTTCCAGTTACGAGTCCTTTTTTAAAGCTGATCGTTTGTGTTCATTTTGTTTAGTTCTTTTTTCGTAACAGATTTAATGTTTAGTATAGAGCTTAGAATAATTTCCCTAGCCTTCATTATGTAATGTGAATTTGGATAGTGCCTTTTTCTAAAATTATAATTATACAGAAAAGTCACCTGTCTCTTTCTGATTGTAAGCATACATTTCGTTTTCATTAAATCTTCCACTCTGAACAAATTTTTGTCTGTGTCTTAGTATTCGTTGATATAAAAAAATCTCTGTCGCTTCTCTTCATCTTTAGGAGCATTGTGCGTGATATAGGACATTTGATATTACACATTATATCTAACGATATTTTTCTCTCTCTTGATACTTAGATTAGTTTCTCGAAGGCAATTTTCACTATTAATATGTGATTTCGTCTGTTACCATAATATCCATTTCCCAGCTTTGACAGAGTTGCAAAACGTTTACGCTGCTTTGTGAGGAATTGTTTATTTTCCACGCTACTGCTCCATTCCTCTAAACAATAGCTACTCTGTTGTATCATTCTTAAGTGCAGCCATCTCAGAGGTTTAGAGCCAAGAACAAGTTAAGAAAAACATCAGAATTTCAACAACTGTTGGAATGATAAAGCTTTTTCTCAGCGATCTTTGTATTTATTTTTATATATTTTTTATTTATTCAAATCTTATTTCCGGATTTAAATCAGGAGTAGAAGTGATCCAATACAATATGCTAAAAAGCTTATAATAAGGCGTGTAAAAAGAATTAGTAAACGTTTATGTAGAAATTAAGTTTTATCTTAAGGATTAACACAATGTTTCTTCTAAAAAATTAATATGTTTAATTATTAATGTTAATTATATTCATTAAAAACTAATATACAATATTATATTAATATCATCATTTTTTTTCTAATAAACTCATCACACAATTAAACGAGAAAAATATACAGATAATTATTAAAACACTTAAGCATACAGGGTGTTCCCAATGTCTGAACATAGAGGTAAAAATACATTTTTTCAACAACTTTTTATTGAATTTGAATATTAACAAATAAGATTTTCAATATGATTACCATCATTTGTGATGCAGAGGTTGATGCACTTTGCAATATTGTCGGTGAAATAATTTCACATTGCCGTCAATTTTAGCACATTCACCTTTTATGCGTTCAAGCAAGTGTGCTGCATTTGTGATCTTCATTGAGTACACCTACTCATTCTGCAAACCCCAGAAAAAGTTGTCAGTTCTTTCTTGCTTTGACAAAACCATGTTGAATCTGTGGATGAAAAAATGTATAATTAATGAGATTTCTTATGTGTCCAGAGTTTAGGGACACCAAGCATTACTAATTTGCATTCCAATTAATGATTGCGCCATTTCACGTCGAAACACCGGAAGTCAGGATAAAATCGATTTTCTTTTCTTAGGGTTTATGGTAATCATTAATAATGAGCTTATTAATAATTTTATTGTGGGCATTATTAATATATTTGTCGGTGTTTTTAGATTTTTTTAAAGTGAGACCAGCGCACTCTGTGGAGTGAGAATGAAATAAGAGATTGAGAACATCACTGTTAAATACGAAAACTTAAGGAATCAGCGAATATGACAGGCCACAAAAATCTCCAAATCCAGACAAGCATAGATGTGAATACAATGTCAGAACCAGTAATAAAAATGCCAAAGAAAAACAGCAATAAAAGCAAATTGTAATATGAGTTCTGTTAAAAACTGTAAATGAGACATTCGGTTTATGACTCCCCAAAATGAATTAAATGATGTCCCCAAGGGCACATCGCCTAGTGGATAGAACCTTGGTTGAAGGAAAACTCAGCAGAATTAAACAAAACTGAAAATACCCAGAAAATGGCATGTGGAACTAGATCAATCTAGCCCGGTGGACTAAATTTGGGATCGGTTTGAAACTCCAACGTATATTACCTGAAGAAGGTCGGAGCAAACAAAGGCCGAAACGTCATGAATATGATAATAAAGATGAGGACAACAGTCCGAACAATGTAAATATCTACAATAGCTCATCTCAGAAATATCGACAGATGTGTGTTTTTTTAGTTTTTCCCACAATATGCAATACCCAATGATGATTGATTTCCCTCCAAATTAGTTTTCCAAATATCACATGAATGGTACATCTAGGTGGGTTCGATGTCACTAATTAATTCAGAGTTGCTACTTTAGGGAAGTGACACCTAAGAAGATGCTTCCGCGATCAGTACAATCATAAGCTCTATAAGCCTAAGGTCAACCGTTTCTTCATACTCTGCACTTGGTCCCCGTCCCACGTTAGACGATACTACAACTTTATTTCATAACCCTCTACCTTAAGTAGCACATCGCTCTTGAATTGGGTGAACTTTTAGTAAAAAAAAAAAAGTAATTGCCAACCGGACGATCCCGTTAACCATTACCCCCACCTCGAAACGCTCAATTGGTGGCAGATAGGTCATTTGATTCCATGACTCGTACTCATCTGAGTTCTAGTTTTCGTCGTAAATAGCAGCTTGACGGCAAAAGGGATTACGTAGCGACGCCTTCTCCCCTTCATTTAAACCGACTGTATAATTATTTGAAATTAGTAGCAATGAAACTGATATGTTTTTTTTTTGTCATAATAGTGTCTGTTGATATCCAAAACATTTTTATTTTCTAAATTATGCACTTTTCAAACCATGGTACTGTAATAACGGTAATACATGTTTTTACCAAATGACTCTGCCTAAATTAACGCCGATCCCAAGAGATTTTTTCTCTTACATTTTTTCCAAATATGTCGTGGTATTGGTTTGCCGTCCAAGTACTGCCATTTTGAAAACAGTTGGATTAATCAACCTACAGTTAAGAGTGCTCAATGTAAAGTACAAAATGTAGATAGAGAAAGAAAGATGAAGGGCAAGAAACAAAAAAAAATTAATGGAAATAACAATTAAAATAAAAATAAATAAATGAAAACCTTACTTGGGGCTCCGGATATTAAAGTCTTTTGAGGCACCCTTCTTAAGTCGGTCGCTGCAGAGAGGCTTACAAAAGCATGTAGTACAGAAAATCGAAGGGATCAGTGAACCCGTACGTGTTTTGAAAATAATGAAGACGACCATTGGTGACACTGGAATATATAAGTGTCCTTTGAAAGGTTCGCTAAAAGAAACAGGATGTGCGTCGAAATGAAAAGTGAGTCTAGATGTCAGACTGAATAAATAAATCCCAAGCTGGACAAAGGATTAGTATCTGGACTTTAGTTGTTTGTTAAGTGGGTTGCTTGGAGGATTATTTTCCTGTTAATCAAATCATTGAGAATCGTCTGTATTATTTTGGAAAGTTTTACAAGTACGAGATTAAACTGACTATCAATTTTGCAAACGTGTGCCAAGTAAGATATATTTTAAAATGTGGCGATGTAGTTATTTTTATGACAATTTTCACATTGGTTAGTATTTCCTTGTTTTGAAAAATAACTTCTAAGATACTGGCGTTTAGAAGTTCAGAACATTAATGACTTTTAGAACTAGAATAAAGCTGCAATCAAATCCATAAACGTCACAGATACGTAATTATCCAAAATTTCATGATTCACACTTCAAAGCGATCATCAGACAGTTCCGTGAAAGAAGAAAAAAGAGACAAACGACGTGACAATATACTAAATTTAATACAACCAACTTAGTCGTCCAAAACAATTCTTCAAATAGCATCTTACAAAAGACCAACTTTTATTTCTATTTAAAAGTCCTTTGCGAGATTGCATCTCTGATAAAAATGTTAATACGTATGTTGTCTTTACAACGATGACATTGGCGAGACGGCTTACGTTTCACTTGAATGAGCACAGTTTAATCTCAGAAGATTTAAAGGAACACTCATGTCCACATTCAGAGCTTAGAGACATAGTAATCGAAAATACATTATTACTTCATCAAAATAATAATAAACAAAACCTTAACATTCTGGAGGTCCTTTATTAAGATAATTGCGGCCAAAAATAAATAAAATCAACTATGATTATTGCAGTAAAGTTCTTAACTGTTTATAGCAGTCTTATATTAAATACTAAAGATTATAACTAAAAAAATAAAAATCTTTTTAATTTTTTTTTAATTGAAATAAAATATTACAAAAGTTCCTCCCTTGTTCTGCTAAATATTTTTGAATTCGAATTTGGAACGCTTTAAACAAACAGTGAAAAATATTTTGAATTTCCGGAGTTCTTGTATACACAACTGGTTATATTTTAACCACCTGATGATGATGTCTGAAGATTGAAAATACTTGAGAAAATAAACATTATTTGAAAGAAAATTTTGGAATTCATCTTAATCAAATTTCTACAGCCACCAAGAAATTAATTCATGGACTTGAAAGGATTAAGTCTAAAATAAATCAACATAATACGTCTAAATAAAATATATTCTGCCTATATATATATATATATATATATATATATATATATATATATATATATATATATATATATATACACATACACACATATTTATATATACACACACACATATATATATATATATATATATATATATATATATATATATATATATATAAGTGAACATAGAAGTCAACACTTAGAGGCGACAGTCTGTTTCATGCTAGATGCAATCGTCTGGCAACTGTAAATGTTGACTTCTATGTTCAATTTTATATTTGCACACAATATCTCTGATATTGAGCAATTTATCCCATAAATATAGCAGACTTTAAGATTATATTTCTTCATATATATATATATATATATATATATATATATATATATATATATATATATATATATATATATATATATATATTGCAAGGAAAAAATAACATTTATTTCTTATAGGCATCATGAAAATAAAAAATAAGAGATGAAAACACAAACAAGACAGACCAACCGATTTCGTTCCCAAGCTCATCAGGGTCGACTTGGAACATAATAATTAATTTATTTCAAAATTACATTTACTCGCACAAACACCCTACACACAATTAAACCATTAAAAATGAAATGATTAATGGTATGGCGGAAGACAAAATAAAAAATAAACGACGCAAATTTGCGCAGCGAAAGAAAGAAAAAAAACAAGAAGGTAGGGAGGGGAAGAAGAGGAGGAGAAAGGAAGGGGAGGAGGAGAAATGTATGATTGACAAGCACTAGGGTATAATAACGTGAAGTCCAAGGAGACAGTCTTTTTGCTTACAAAGAGACGGCTCCCTCGACCGTATGTACATAGACTTTTATTTTTTCCTTGCAATATTTCGGTTTTGTACCTCCAACAATTTATATATATATATATATATATATATATATATATATATATATATATATATATATATATATATATATATTAGTGTATTTAAGCAGAAAATTCTCTTTTAGTCATGCCTGATTGAATAAATTACAAACATTATATTTACTTATTTTTAGCATAATCCGTTCATACTCACGGATATTTTTCTGTGTATTACAATCAAATGATGCAAGAAATGCACTGTAACAGTGAAATAAAATTGATTTTCGCTATTACAGTGCATTTCTTGCATCATTTGTTTGTAATACACGGAAAATATCCGTGAATATGAACAGATTATGCTAAAAATAAGCAGACATAATATTTGCAATTTATTTAATCAGGTATATATATATATATATATATATATATATATATATATATAAGTAGAAATTTACCCTTATCTGATTGACGTTACTTTCAGTATCCAGACTTTAGTGTTTCTTAGAGAGATCCGTTCGTCCACTCTTCATCGGTATCAGCAATTGACTGCTTATATTTCCTGATTTCTCTTTGTTATTCATGTGGGTATGCCGAAGGTATTCTCATAAACCCGTTGATAAAAACAAACCAACGCGATCTGATGAATGTTTTATTGTATTTTTACAATTTTCCAATAAGGTATTGAGTATAATGCTCAAAATTGTGAATAATCTTTCCAAAGTTCCATATTTTTTTTTATAGTTTTGTTCAGCTAATTTCAATCATCTCACTTATTTTCAAGAACCAATGTGATACCTTTGTGGTAGACAGAATTCCATTGTTTATATATTGGTATTCCTTGAAATTCTGAAGGTTGAAATAGTTTACGGTATCGACAAGATCTTTCAAGAAAGTAGAAATGTTGTAAGGACTTGAAAGCAAATTTATGTGGTAATAAAATATTTTATTTAATTTCTTCGAGGTCTCTCACATTTATTACTTTTGGCAGTCATTACAGGCTATAGAGTAATTTCCTTCATGCTTTAGGTTTTATTATTTTGTTTTTTATTAATTACATCCATTACTTTTTTAGATGTAATTCTATCGAATTGTCTGTTGAGTTTCGACAAACTATTTTGAACTTTTGTTTTGATAGTCGTCGTGTCAGTATGTAGTATAATGTATCTCGTTTCATAAATTAGGTTTATACGTTCATTTGTTCATTGTTGCAAAAATATAATGGGTTTGAAATAATTAAGGCGTTGGATGAGCTTATGATTAAGCGTTCCCCATGTTAAGCGCTTCATTTCGGTGCATATTTACAACCGGTATTTATGCGTATACATTCTACTTCACCGCCTATATATATATAATTCCATCAGCAAGAACATTACTTTACTCAGCACAAGTACTTTTAGAGGACAAAACGCGTAGCACAGAAGGTTTACACTGTCAATGAATTGCCTAAATTGGTTCTGAAAGATAATCATTTATATATCACTTTATCCATTTCTATAAAGATAATCATTTATATATCACTTTATCCATTTCTATAAAGATAAGCATTTATATATCACTTTATCCATTTCTATAAAGATAAGCATTTATATATCACTTTATCCATTTCTATAAAGATAAGCATTTATATATCACTACTATATAACAGTTAAGCTTTTTATTTAATTTTTCTTCTGGTCGAACAAGATCTTTCTTTTTTAGATACGGAGTATATAGAAACTGTCTAAATGTTTTATATTTCCGAGCGCTTTCGGCTATACTTTTAGCCATTACCAAGGACGATATTATTTTTTCAGTTTAATTGAGTGTGTGTGTGTTATGTGTATGCTTTTAGTGTGTTGTAGAGGTGTTTTATTTTCAGAACACGGTTAGCACATTGTGGCCTAGTTCTTATTTAATACTGTGAAGAGTTGACTTTTTCCTTTTTTATTATTAGGGCTTCCATCATTTTTAATCTTTTTTCAGGTGAATGAGGCTATTATGTTTGTGTTTTCTACTAGTATGTTTCAGATGGAGTCGATATATTTATTTTAGCAAATATCACTAAAGAAATAGTTACACTTAAGACCAAATTATTTACATTATTCGGACTATTGTCCTCATCTTTGTTGGACTATGAGGATAATAGTCCGAATAATGTAAATAATGTACATAATACCTCATCTCGGAAATATAGACTGATATTGAAAGGCCGAAACGTTGTAATAAATATGGCGACAAAGATGAGGACAATAGTCCGAATAATGTAAATAGTGTACATAACACCTCATCTCAAAAATATAGACAGATACTTAAGACCACATTTGAGAAAAACTATGTCCTTAACTTTACCTAGGAACTTAGTCAAAAAAACAAACTCCCATTCTTAGATGTTCTCGTAGAATATAGTAACAACACTTTCATCACCTCATTATATAAAAAACAAACCCACTTGCAGAGACCCTTGCCACCTTAACTTTAAAAGTGAATGCCCACTCAGATGCAAAATAGCATCAATATTAATATCAACTTTAAATAATTTCTCTCTCTCTCTCTCTCTCTCTCTCTCTCTCTCTATATATATATATATATATATATATATATATATATATATATATATATATATATATACTATTTTTAAAAATACCATTAACTCCTGTTTACTTTAAATATAAACTAAAATATTAATCCCAGTTTATTTTAAATGCAAATAATCCAGTCGATTTTAAATGCAACATAAATTTTAAAAATAAAAAAAGTGTATTTCTCGAATAATATACAGACTGAACCAAGTTCTGCACCAGGTGATGATTAATACCTATATTTATTAATGTATACTCAATACCACTGTTATCATACAACTATTTTATTAACATCAGTACTCAATATGCGGTATCTTATATATATATATATATATATATATATATATATATATATATATATATATATATATATGTATGTATGTGTGTGTGTGTGTGTGTGTGTGTGTGTGTGTATGAAGAAATATAGTTTTAACGTATGCTATATTTATGGGATCATCAGGCCACACACACACAGATACATACTCACTCACACACACACGTGTGTGTGTGTGTGTGTGTGTGTGTGTGTGTGTGTGTGTGTGTGTGTGTGTGTGTGTGTGTGTGTGAGAGAGAGAGCAGCGCTATATTGGCTGATTTGCTACCTCTTCGCCACCGAGGCTCGCTGGCACCATTGGTATGGCGTTTGCTTGATATCATAACTGTTAGGGTTTCAATACTCGGTAGTGGATGCGCACTGCTGATGAGTCCCAAATATAGGACGAAACGGCCGTCCAGTGCTTTCTGCATTCTGTTGAGGTTTCAGACTGAAGGAATTACTTAATTATATATATATGTATGTCTGTCTGAATTTTGGAGATGACGGTTTATTATTATTTACACGCAGACTGTTCTTGTTGACAACTTTTTGGTTGCCGTGCCGCCTGAGATTCTTCATGTATACAACCCTCCATATAAACTACGTAGAATCTTGGACGAAACAATTTATTTAATTAACAGAAGTAGATTGTTCTCATTCCACTTCCTGTGTCTATAGATATAATGTTGACTTCTTATTTTTAGTACTGCTCAGTTATTGCTGGCTTTGTTTCCACAGAGTTCAACTACACGCTACCCGACCCAGGGTTTAAACGCATTTATCCACTATTCTGGGATTTTTTTTTTTGTGGAGAAAATAAAATTTAATGCGAAATAAAATGAATAGCAGCATTGCATTAATTAATATAACTGTTCATACTATGTCAGTTTCAATGGGTAATCTAATTAAAAAAAAAACCCATAAAAATGCAGTTAGATAGTTGTGAATAAGCTCGCTTTTAAGTAACTTGAATTTGGTTTGAACAAATTAGATTCTCCGAAATTAGGTACACACATTTTCATAAGAAGACTAAACACACAGTTCTTGATAGCGACTGTAGATACAGTCGAAAGTACTCAGATTTAAAAAAAAAGAACTTTTGAAATTTAAGAATTTTAATTTTGACATTTTAGTCGGAAATTCGAAAAACTTGGATAGACAGAACTTGTGTATCTTGTTTATCAAAACTTGATTTAAAAAAAATATATAAATGTGTATATATGTATGTACGTGAGTCTTTTTTCTGTTTCACTCTCCCTCTTTTTCTCTCTGTCGCTCTCTCTCTATATACACACACACATACATGCATACATACATACATACATACATACATACATATATATATATATATAGATAGATAGGTAGATAGATAGATAGATATGAGTTAATATAAAATATTATACATACATATATCTGGTAACTACCTCTACTTCATTGTACAAAGACTGCATTACATATGCACCCGCTGTGCATTATCCTACTTACATATTTTGCCGTCGTGTTCATTTCTTTTCCTTGTCGTTCTATTTGCATCATTCGTGACTGCAAAGCTTCACACTAATCCGGAATTAGCATCCGAGTCGCCAGCCAACTTCAGGAGAGTTTCTCTTAGAAATTCTCCGAGACAATAGATTTCAAAATGATAAAGAATATATCCTCCCTTAGAGTTGAGTCTCTTGACGCGCCAAATGACCCGAACTTCCCTTCCGACGAAATCGCTATTTTTTGCGTGTCTGTCGTGACACAGCTCGAAGTCTCGCCGATTGCCTACGCTGATATTGATTAAACAATGCTTGGCAAATTCTGTCATTGAAATTATGTAGCTTTCCAATATCAATATCTCTCTTGGATGCTTTTTTTTTAATTAGTGTACGGCTTCGAAATCTAAAAGTTTTGTTATGTTATTCCTATCAGTTAATTATGGTATCTGTTGTTAAATTTTGCGACACAGGCATTAGAATCAAGATATATCGCCAGAGGCATATCTATGGAAAGTGCTACCCATGACAAGGAACGAAATTAGAATTTCTATCTATACATCTGATAACGTACCAAATTGGAAAGTCGACCTACAAGATCAAAGATGCACTTCATCGCAATTATTATGAAGTATAAATTAAAAATAACATTTCAAGAAAATTATCCAAAAGATCCTTTGAACGGAATTTATATTTTAACAATATAATGATACCACACATTTTTTTGTTGAAAGTGGCAACATTATCACACAAAATCCTTTAAAGTACATAACTTGGGAATATATAAATTAGTTTTAATTTTTACAGAATGCGAAGATAGGGCCAGGATGGTGAGCGATTGGTCAAAATATCTCCTGAGTGTCCTATTCCGACAGTGATGGATTCGTTGGTCTAAGTTTGGGATATAAGGCCAAGACGGCGCGATGTCGGCTGATTGCAGCAGGTGTTTTAAAACATCGACATGCATTCCATTCATCTCGGACCCAGGTTCAATAGACAGGCTACGACGGCACGGAGAGAGACGCCAACCCAACGAGTGGAATGCACAATTAGTTGTAGAATTTGCTAAACGTTTTTCTAGTGCATCTTGCATTGTCGCACGTTTATATGGCTAGCACAAACCTTAAGAATTTTTATTTTACAGATTTTTTCCATCAACGAAAGTAAATAATTATTAGTGACGACGTACAGTTCTTTGTTATTATATACTTTAAATTTTTGATGAAGTATTCTTGGACATTTTTCAGTTTTATATTCTATCTAGAAGCATTTCCAAATTATTCCGTTATGTACGGTATATGTTAATCAATATGTGTCTCAACGGCTGTTGTGATGCGTCTAGTGCGGTAGTCTGTAGTGGTAGTGATTGTCGCTTCTCGCTTTCAGTTACCGCCGCTAATGCGAAAAGGGGAGCCGAGTGCGTAAGTCTTCCTCTGCCAGTATATAGCCTCTCCATCAGCAAGCCTTATGTAGTGCCTCCTCGTGGGGACACATGGCAACCGAGCACCTTGCGGACTCGGGCTAAACTACAACGAAAGGGGAAGGAGTTTGGCCCCCTTAACATGTGGCATGCAGGCCCACCGGTGTGTGGACACGACCTGCTGCCCATGAACCAAATCCCAGCCATGGGTTAAATAGCTCCACTGCCTTGTGGAAATCTTTGGGAGAAGAAAAGGCTGAGGAGTAAACCCTACACAAATCCGGAGTGGAGCCCCTAAGGGGGATGGAAGGCACTCTGTGCTACCTTCCGGCAACAGCCGCGCTGGTACCAAACTGTATTGGTTCATCCTTTCCTTTGAGCTCTGGTAGCAAGGCCGACAGGTGGAACTAGACGTCCGGGCAGCCCTAGATTTCTATACATCCTGCCCAGGCTCGTAGCGCAACCAGATGCGATTAACTCCATCGCCAAGCACCTACAGCGCTACTCCATCGTCTCCCGAGAGGGACGGATCCCGAACGAACGAACAAATGCTAATCAATCTTCTTCTTTGTGCCATGTCCTTTCAGGAACTTGGATTTTATGGGC
>OZ038484.1:15073849-15076349 GCA_964036315.1 Acanthosepion esculentum
CTTTGAAGAGACCCAAAATCTAATAAGTCGTTTCTCTTTGGCATGTATATCCTTTGGTCTTACATTTAGCATAAAGAAAACTGAAGCTGTGCACTACCCTTGTCCTACTCCGAAGCAATTCTGTGGTGAGAAATAAAAACCACCAGCCTACAAATTTCCAGAGAGACCATTGAAATTAGAAGACAAAACCCTGAACTATATAAAGATGTTCACCTATTTTAGTAGCAAAGTTAACTACAGTGGATATTTAAATGATGAAATCATGCATCGGATTGCTAAGGCTACCAGTGCTTTCGTCATCGCTTGTGGAATCAGCGGTGTATTCGACTGGGTACGAAAATGTGGGTTTACAGAGCTGTTGTCCTTGCTATCTTTTTGTATGGCTCAGAGTCATGGACTCCATACGGGTAACATATACGCCAGCTGGATGTTTTCCATAAGAGCTGTCTGCGTTCCATCTGTGCCGTTAACCTTCAAGATAGGCCATCTAACATAGACCTGTTTAACAGGTGTAATATTGAAGAAATTGAGTAATTTTGTTAAGAAAGGTGAAACAGGGAAACATTTTCTCAACAAAATTACTGCTCTCACAAACAAACGAACACAGCAATATCGTAAAATCAAAAGAAAATGGTTAAATCCGCCAACACAGATAATATTCTCCACACGTGACATTTACTGACGTTATTTTCAGTTAACAATATGAAAATAGTGTTCCCTACATTCCAGTTGATAAGAACACTCTGTCTTTTGTTTTTATTAGTTAACTTGTTTAATTAAATTCATTTCGTTTTTTGCTTTGAGAAATTCCACATTGGACGAAACGCGTCAGCAATTAATAGTGTGTTCCTATTGTCATTTATATTTATAAAGATTGTCTTATCTACAGGTTAACTCTGAGAAATTTTCATACATATATATATATATATATATATATATATATATATATATATATATATATATATATATATATATATATATCTGACTAATGTCAAGTCTGTAGGGTTTTGCTCTCGGCTTGAGGCAATCGGATGTCTAGCCAAACTTATGATCTGTGTTACAGCGAAACAGTCTCTCCGTGGATGTCAATTTATACCTCCCACCCCCGAGAATTTAATTCGGTCGAGCATTCCTGAGAGAAAAGCGTATATTTGTAAACAATGACGACTGTTGCTAATATTGCAAAGCTCTTCCATGAATTGAGCCGTATTGGTCATTGACATGTTTATTCAAAAAGTACGTAAAACTTCGCCTTCCTTTCAACCGAGCACCGATAGGGGTAAAATCTCCGATTGAATCCAAATCAGTCAGGTTTCGCTCCCGGCTTGAGACAATCGGATATCTCGCTACACTATTGATCTGAGATACAGCGAAACAGTCTATCTCTGTGGATGACAAGTACACACACACACACACACACACACACACACACACACACACACACACATTCACACACATAATAAAAAGAAAGAACAGTAAGATAAATAATCCTTATTGATATTTTTATTTTTTCAAAACAGTGCTCAATGTAAATTTACAGAGCCTAAATATCATAAATTAATTGACTTAAAATATTTCTTCGCTACACAGTTATAACCAGGTTTCAAAAACCGAAGCTAAAAACTTATATAATTAAATTAAAAGCATAAGTTATTCCAAAATTCGCTTGAAGATTAAACAGAACTAAAGCTTTTAATTTCATTATATAATTAAATTTGAAGCTTTTAGCTTCGGTTTTTGAAACATGGTCATTCCAGTGTAGCGAAGAAACCATATTTTAAATCAGTTAACATATATATATATATATATATATATATATATATATATATATATATATATATATATATGTAAATGAAGAAATATAGTATAAGATATACTATATTTATGGGGTAAAGTGTTCAATATCGGAGATAGACCTTATGTAAATATAAAAGTGAAGATTGAAGTCAACATTCAGAGGCGACAGGCTGTTTCTTGCCTAACGATTGCGTCTAACATGAAACAGCCTGTTGCCTCTGAGTATTGACTTCAATGTTCACTTTTATATTTTATGTATATATATATATATCTTTGTGTGTGTATGTTTGTGTATAAGTAATATAATTAGCATCCGTAACGACTATAATATATATTGAATAAAAATAAGGAAGAAAGGTATTATCAATGGTCACAATTTCATAGAATTATTAATGACAGAACATGTCTTTTACATGTTGTGGAATAATGTTATTCATTCATCGGTATTCCTTTTCTTACTGAGGCCATTTGTTCAAAGTTTTACATGGAAGCCGAAATTTCTGCATCGCTTGTATTTTTACTTATTACTTTCGTAAGTATTTTTCCTTGATTTTTATTTTACTTTCCTTTCTTTATTCTCCTCTTTCCTATTTGAACAGTTTTATGACTTGGTATCATTCAATTTGTTTCGCCGTCGTTGTTCTTTCAGTTTTTGATGGTTTTTTTTTTTTCATTTATATTTTTCCCCGCTATTTGCTCGGAA
>OZ038484.1:15081349-15083849 GCA_964036315.1 Acanthosepion esculentum
AAATAGATTTTTGACAAAACAAAAATATTACCAGGAAAAACAAAAGTTATCGGCATTAAATGACCCATTGAGGTTGATATGCCGTAAATCAAAACAAACCAAACCAAACTAGAACCATACCGTAGGCAAGAGAGGCAGGGTGAAACAGCATATAGACTATAAAGATATTTCGGAACATGTGACTAACGTGAAAGTTTAAAGTGTAATGGTAAGAAAATGATAAAGAGGAATTTGAAATTTATGTCATATAATGAGGAAAGAAGGTTAGAAAATTTGACACTCTCGGAGATATTGAAGTCAACAGTGATAAGCTAGCTAACGAGCTTTTGTAAACAGATAGGAGAACACGGAGGGGCATTAAAAGATCTTGCTAAGCGCTAAGATAGGTAGGGAGTTGAGGAGAGTATGGATCGCTCATGTCCTGAAGGGACCCAGTGCATAGAAGTTAGAATATAACAAATCAAGAAACTGAAGTCAGATTTAGAGGAAATGCAGAAACCTAATATAACAGAATTAACAATGGCGCTTTTCGAAAAACAACTCTTGACTGACTTGTGTGGATTTATGGATAAGGATTGTCAATTTTGTAATGCAAACGTTTTTCATCAGCCCTGGATATATATTTAAATTCTTAAAACACAATAGAATGCTAAATGCTTGCTTTTTAAGAACCCCAAATGAATAATAACCAGATGATTCCACTATCATTTGCTTTCTAAAATTCTTCAAATCCATTCAAAAGGTTAGTAGCTTTAACTTGTCCATAAAAATCAAATTGAAATGTGCCTTATGCTCGTCATTAGAAAAAGTTCTGTTCTCATTCGTGGACAAAAACATCAAGGATGACACAGGGAGAATATATGGAATTACTTTGGTCGGTTTTACGCCATCCGCCATATTCATCTGATCTTGAAACAACTGATTATTAGCTGTTTCGATCGCTGCAAAATGCTTCGATTGGGAAAAATTTCTCTCATGAAAACAAGATTCAAATATTTGTCGATAGAATATTCACTAGCTGAATTTTAGTCAAAATGACTCGGACGATAATTTGAAACAGTCATCGTAAATAATTGTAATTATCTAATTGTACTGAATTTTCGAAGAATTTGCTAAACAAAAACGGAAATTATTTATGGCAACCTAAAAGAAGCCACATAAAAAGAAAAAGTCATCCTTAATGATGATACATGGATTACATTCAAAACATTTGCTTCATTGTACTAGCTTTATTCTATCATCAAACATTTGTTTTCCTAGGGTCTTTGAATAAAGAAAGCCTTCTAATTCTGCTTTGAAGAAAATGTCATATTTTAAATTACCCAACGAGAAACTTTCTACATGGCAAAACATAAATCTTCTAATGTGGAGTGTTCATTCAGGGTATGAGCGATCATGGTTCTCTTCAAATTCCTCTCCTTTGTAGCTCTTATCCAATTTTCTCTTTTCACTATCGTCGCCACTCTTATTTCCTCTATCCATTTACAAAAGCTCGTTTGATAGGTGATTCACTGTTTTCCTCTCTATATCGGGCCCTGTGAATGTAAAATGTCCTCATATGTTCCAGAAATGGCAACCATATCATGTCATTGTTGCCACAAAGCACTTCTTCATCTGTAAGGCGATTATCCAGCATTCACTACCAAAGACGAGGACTGATAATTCATAAGAGTTTAGCACTTGTTTCTAACTGTCATTTAACGTATTTTACTAGTTTTATTGCTCGAATTAGTTATCACTGTCATTGTCTGCTTTGGTTGTGTTTCACATACTTTTACTTGCTAATATGAACTTACTGGACTTACTGAAATGGAAGCAAGTTCCTCTATCCATTTACAAAAGCTCGTTTGATAGGTTATTCACTGTTCTCCTCTCTATATCGGACCCTGTGAATGTAAAATTTTCCTCATATGTTCCAGAAATGGCAAACATGTCATTATAATTTGAATCTTCTTCGTTCCCTTTTTCCTTTAGAACTTCCTCATTGATCACATATTCTCTCCATGGTATTCTTAGCATTCGCCAGTAGAACCACATCTGTCACTTCGGCTCTCTTTATCGCTTAGCAAATTGTCGACATTTTACTGCTACAGAGCAAAAGAGATATGATTGCATACTTTTATACTTCTAAGGAAATTTTCTTATTTCTCAATATCCATTTTTAATTTCGCGAAGGCATCAATCATGCCATTGTTGCCACAAAGCTCTTCTTCATCTGTAAGGCGATTATCCAGCATTCTCCACCAAAGAGGTGGACTGATAATTCATAAGAGTTTAGCACTTGTTTCTAACTGTCATTTAATGTATTTTACTAGTATATTGTTCGAATTAGTTATCACTGTCATTGTCAGCTTTGGTTGTGTTTCACATACTTTTACTTGCTAATATGAACACACTGGGCTTACTGAAATGGGAGCAAGAATGAAATGTCTGAAATATGAATATTCAATAGCAAGAAAATATTTCATTGTATTCTTTTTTGCTGATGAACAAGCAGGAG
>OZ038484.1:15088849-15096349 GCA_964036315.1 Acanthosepion esculentum
CTTTTCAGCTACAGATTTTTTTAAAAAATTATTTTCTCTCATGTTCGTATTCAATTTGAAACTTCTTTCGTATTCTTTGAATAAATTCAATGGACGTATTCTGTGACTATCTAAAAAAATGAGATATTTTTGCTTCACCTACATAATATATAATGTGTACCTTTTTTTTTTTTTTATTTCTACTGAATACTGAATGGAAAGCCATTTTTTATGGAAACTTAGCTGAAAAGAATTTCATGATCATTTTAAGAAGTGAAGCTGGAGGCAAAACGTAAACCTTTAGATTATTTTTTTTTATTCTTAGGTTCTCACTTTAATAAAAAAAGCATCTATCAGTGGAGTTATAATTTTATAAAAAATACCGAACTCATAATTTTTCTGATCACAATTCGTTATCACATATTTAATATATTACAGTTCTGCAAAATCGAGCAAATCTTCTGATCGCATCTTTATAACGTTCATTTCATCGAGCGGCTTATCCCGTAATCGTATCTAATCTCCTTAACTCTTCTTATTGTACAGATTAGAACAAAATCCTTATCGCCCATTTCATCGCAGTTCTTATCCCATTTTTTTGTGCATTTTTATTGCGCGTTTTATCACATCTCCATTTTTATTATCATTCTTATGTAACGTTTTATCACATCTACATTTGTAGTTATTATCAGATTTCTTAATATATTTCCCTATCACTCTTCTAATAACATTGTTTATTACCGCTTTTTATCCAAGTTATTATCGAAATTCTCTTCACATGTACTTGGGGTTCTTCATATGGAACTCTCTCTGTCTCTCTCTATATATATATACACACACCTATATATATATAGATATATGAATCTCTCTCTCTCTATCTCTCTCTCTCTCTCTCTATATATATATATATAAAAGGAAGAGGTTATAGTAGTTGCAACGAGAGAAAAATGTGTGTATATTAAAAAGAAGAGAGATACTTCAAACGTTTTTGGTTGTAATGTGGATTTAAAAAAAAAAGGAAAATAAAGCATAGTATTTTTTTTTTAAATTCCACATTACAACCACAAACGTTGGCGGTTTCTCTTTCCATTTAATATATATATATATATATATATATATATATATATAGGTGAACATAGAAGTGAACACTTAGAGGCGACAGTCTGTTTCATGCTACATGCAATCGTCAGTTGCCTGACGATTGCATCTAGCATGAAACAGACTGTCGCCTCTAAGTGTTCACTTCTATGTTCACTTTTATATTTATACACGCTCTATCTCTGATACTGAACACTTAATATAGCACACTTTAAGACTATATTCCTTCATATATATATATATATAGATAGATAGATAGATAGATAGATAAATAGATAGATAGATACAGCTTTAGGTTCAATTCTCTCCCTTTTTTTGTGTACATATATATATATATATATATATATATATATATATATATATATATATATATATCTATATAAGCTGAAACAGAAGTCGCATGTGATAGAGGGATAATTTATTAAAAGTATAATTTTTTTACTAGTTTTTTAATTATTACGTGCTGTTCAAAATCTTCTCGTTTTTCAAAAAATATTTCAATTCTGTGACTGACTGATTCATTAACACGTCGGAGAGTTTCCTCTGTCATTTTACTGCATTCATATTTAATTCTTTCTTTAAGTTTCTCAATATTTCTTGGACGCGTCTGATAAACAACTGACTTCAAATGGCCCAACATCAAAAATTGAAGTTGTGAGATCTGGTGACCGCAGTGGCTGTTCAACAGGATCGCTTCAATCTATCCATTAGCACTTATGGTGCGCCACTTTTGCCTCATCCTGCACACACACACACACACACACACACACACACACACACACACACACACACACACACACATATATATATATATATATATATATATATATATATATATATAGATAGATAGATAGATAGATAGATAGATAGATACTGAATAGGCGGAGACAGATGATGAAGAGACTAGGATAGATAGATAGATAGATAGATAGATAGATACTGAATAGGCCGAGACATATGATGAAGAGACTAGGATGGATGGATAGATAGATAGATAGATAGATAGATACTGAATAGGCCGAGACAGATGATGAAGAGACTAGGATAGATAGATGTAATTTAGTGAAGTTTGATGAGAAATAGACAGAATATATGACAGATTCTAATTTTACTGTTTTTAAACACAATTCTCCGTGAATGTGTGACGTCATTTGTTTACATTTGGATACGCATTGAGCAGATATGAATATATGAGAGAAAATACAGTAAAATCGATCTTGCTTACCGAACGCTCCTCTGTGGGCCAATCAGGCTATATGACAGTTCCGTATAGGATACAGGTTCTATTCCTGTCGGAGGACACATATTTTCTATGAAAACTTCTCTAACATTCAGGCCGGTAAATGTTATTAATACTGTTTATTATAAAACAGAGCATTAACTTAAGTATTTCTATCTATAAAAAGAACGTATAAGCATAAAAATGTCTTAATATATATATATATATATATATATATATATATATATATATATATATATATATATATATATATTGTCATCCACAGACAGTCGGTTTCGCAGCTCATAAGTGTGGCTAGACGTCAGTCGGAACTTCTACCACTAAGCCGTCGGCTCACGGCAGGGATGAAGATGAATTTTAGCGTGTTTATTTTTAGATTTAGATAAACACACCAAAAACCAAAGAACTCAACCGAAATTAATTTTTTCAGGAGCCAATATTATAGATAAATAGAAATATAGATAGATAGATACTGAACAGGCCGAGACAGATGCTGAAGAGACTAGGAAAGACATATAGATAGATAGATAGATAGATAGATAGATAGATAGATAGATAGATAGATAGATAGATGTAATTTAGTAAAATTCGAAGAGAAACCGACAGAATATATAACAGATTCTAAAAGTATTTGCTCTGTTCTTTTGACTATCTTGCGTCATTAGAAAATTTACCTATTTAGTAAAAAAATATTAATATAACATTGAAATAAATTTAATTATTTTAACAATTCATATACTGTTTGAACGATAGCAACTAATTTGTCAGAAGAGCAAGACATTCCCCTTAAAGGTAGTTCATTAATATAAACGGATTACATATTAGAATTTTAAACGGTGAAGGAGATTCCAATAAAACAAACAGCGATAATCTGCTTAGTGAGATTTATTGAAATGTATTAAAGTACGAATGCCTCCTTTTTGTGCACATAAATTCATTTTTAATTTAGATATTCTTTTCAAAATAATATTATATATTTTAATATAAATGTTTCTTTCACACATTTTTTTACAAAATACGTAACGGTCCAAAACCAGCATGCATTTATTTATTTAATTACCATCATGTGACAGAATTGTCCTGAAATAAAGATTATTTTTTCAACGACCCGCCTATGCTTCAGCTTTTACATAGTTGTGAAACATCCGAGATATTTTTTGTACAAAAATCCTTATGTAGTGCAGGAAGTTGTATAAATAAATGTGGTATTATGTATATATAAATTTCTTTCAGTAATGTTCTTGTAATGTATAATGAATGTTTATTATTTTCACACGCATAATATTTGGAATGCAATATACACCAGTTTCTTTATATTAGTGTATAGATTCATATAAGAATGTGTTTCGTTAACAAATACTGAATTTCCTATTAAAAATACCAGAAAAAAACAGATCTTACTCAAGAACACCTTGTCTAATTTGAATGAGATTTGGTACTGGACTCGGCAGGAGGTCACGGTACAATATGGTCTTAAATTGTTTGAGTTTTTTGCATCGTGTACGTTGTATGTCGGAAAACGCATACATAAATTAAAGATTTGAGTTTTAGTACTATATATATATATATATATATATATATATATATTATAATTATTTAAAAAAATATGATTCCTTCGCTACATAAGAGTTCTCATGTTTCAAAAACAAGAGCCAAAAACCTCAGTATATTTACTGAAATTAAATTGTATGGAGCATTTTTTAAAAAAAACTAAACTAAAGAACCCCGGGTTATTTACCTAACGTGTTCTCTCTTATTTTTCTACATTTTTGCACGCACACACACACACACACACACACACACACACACACACACACACACATATACATATATATATATATATATATATATATATATATATATATATATATATCTGAAAGTGAACATTGAAGTCAACACTCAGAGGCGACAGGCTGTTTCATGCTGGACGCAATCGTCAGGCGGCCTGACGATTGCGTCCAGCATGAAACCGCCTGTCGCCTCTGAGTGTTGACTTCAATGTTCACTTTCAGATATATATATATACGCACGCTCTTTTTCTGATATTGAGCCCTTTATGCCATAAATATAGCACACCTTAAAACTATATTTCTTCATACACACACACACATACATATATATATATATATATATATATATATATATATATATATATATATATATATATATATTCACATTTATATATACATGTTGAAATTTTCTTTTAACACTGCTGGTGTCTTATCAAGTGGAATTTTATTCCACGTGTACAAACCCTGTATTTTATGTATATATATATATATATATATATATTTTGTGGACTTTACTCTGATCAACATATGTTGTGGACTTTACTCTGATCAACATATGTTTTGTGGACTTTACTCTGATCAACATATGACCTACGTTAAATTTAAACTAACCGAAGAAGCAGAAATTAAATATTATTTTTTATAATTGAGTCATGACCCGTAGATTGGCAACTAAAGCCAGCGAGGCATAAACAAAAGTGGATACATATTGTTATATAAATTATACAAACCGGACAATCCTAAGATATAAAAGGAGGGTAGAGAGCTAATTTAACAAAATGCTAAACAAGTTATATGCTTTGTCAAGTTCCTAAATAATTTTTCGTACTTGGTAAATAAATGGTTTCTTTAAGAAACTAGCAAATAATTTAAACAATATAGAATTATTTGGTAAATTAATATGCAACTTCTAAATAAAGATCGTTCATACAAGATGTTTAGAATATTAACCAATCAATGTAAAATATGAAAAATAGCAACTAAATACCAATACATCTGTACAAGTTATTTCTAAATACTTCCGGGAAATTAATACAAAATTATATTAAATTCAGATTAATCTTACAAATAAAAAGATAAGACATATATAGTGCAATGCTGTACAGCTTAAATATAAGAAAAATCATTATCAAATTCCAAATTTTAACTAAATTGTAAGGTAACAGTAAACTATGCTTACAATTTACTTTTAATTCACTTCTTTGATTTAATAATGAATTTATGTAAAAAAAAATCATATGATTTCGAGTACATGCATATATATATATATATATATATATATATATATATATATATATATATATATATATATATATAAAACAAGAGAGTTAACTAGACAGAGAGAGGAGTGAGTGGGAGAGAAAGAGAGGGAAGGAATTTGATAAGTAACGGTTTAGTGATAGACAATATTATAAAGTTCCAAATAAAAAAATAATAATAAAAAGGGAAAGACATTGCAAGAAAACGAAAAAAAAATGAAGGACTAATGTAAAAAACAAAAAGAAAGAAAGAAGGAAAGAGAGAAAGAAAGAAATTTAATATCAAGAATGGAAAATAAGAGTGATGAAAGAAAAACAAATTGCCAAATAATAAAATAAAGAATGAATCAAAGACTTATCGAAAGTAATTTTAGAAACATGTCAAATATAGATACATGTGTCGATATATTTCTAAGTAAAAAATTGTGAATAAAGTGAAAAACAAAAGAAACAAAAGCATGTAGTATTTTGATTATGGCGTCTCCATCTTTATTTGTATATTTGCGTAATTATTGAAGCATTTTTATTCATGTCTCTTTTTTTAGACTTATTCGATCTCTTCTACTGTAAACACAGTTTCGCGATTCTATTTGCTACTTTGTGATTAAACGTGTATTGATAACATAAAGGCTACGGCCCTCGTGCTGTTGCATATAGATGTTCGGAACTACACATACGCACAAACACACACAAACACACACACTCGTTCACATCACTACGCGCCGCAAATCTCTTTATTACTCCAATGCGATAGACAGACATTGCTTTATTCCATTGTTGTATACGCTAATATGGTCTTAGTAAAAATGTCGTCAAGCATTTCACTAAATAGATTTTAGGTATTACATTAATAAACGACATTCAGTTCCTTGTATTTCCTATGCTTTCAAATTTACTATCGGTAAATCGACGTGGTATAATGTTTAGCCATTTTGTCTCACGAGATCAGTTATAAATGTGTAGAGAATTCGATCCTCATTGGGTGTTTCATATTATTTTCGGCTTTGTTTTTTAATCAGTTCACACCAAACAAAGCGGGAATTCAACTAGTACGCAGTGGGTTACAGAGAATGAATGTGAAAGAAGAGACTGTGTATAGGGAAGATTGAAGGAAGGACATGAAGGATTCAAAAAGATAGAAGATGGCGATTGACGTTGCGTTTAAATTGTTATGTTTGCAGTTATCAGGGAAGCAAGTAAGTGGAAGAGAGTTCCACTGTCTGGAAGTGCGAGAAAAGAAAGGGAGTAGAAGAGCTGGTTGAATTTAACTATCTCACCAGTAAAATGGTGGAACTTGTATATCAATCTAGTTGCACGCTTAAATTCATGTAGTCGGGACACCAGGGGAAAAAACCTCGTCAGAGCAGTTACCATGAGAATATTTGCAGAAAAGACAGAGAGAGGACAAAGAACGGTGAGAAAGTGATTGAAGTCGAGACACAAGTCAGGATCGATTTTATCAAGAACCTCGAGAGTTATCAGGAGAACCAGACCAGATATGGTAGCAGTATTCAATGCACGGGGTAATGGTAGATTTGTAAAAAAAAAGAAAGATGGACGAGAAAAATATTTTGGCACAACACAGTGACCAAACATTCCTTGCAGTAGATGCAGCTATTGATTCGATGTAGTCGTTCCACTTCAAGACAGATGAACACGTGGGGCGAATTTGGTTACCAAAAGATAAGGAGTTTCATCGCAAATGTAAAAAAGACTGTAATGGATGACATGAATAAATGGGCAGGGAATTTTTTTTCTCTTCCCTGCCCATTTATTCACGTCATCCATTACAGACTTTCTTGTTCTTCATAATTTCTATTCCCCGTTAACAGTTCTGATGAGAGGGGACGAAACCGGTCGACTGGTGTTTTTATTTTAAATCTATCATGGCCTTTAATAAAAAATTTGTTTTTTATGCCTTATATATATATATATATATATATATATATATATATATATATATATATGTATACACACATACACACACACACACACACACACACACATATATATATATATATATATATATATATATATATATATATATATATATAATACGTAACGAAAGTTCGAGTTAAAATACATTTTTCGAATAAATTATTGTTGAAATAATAATCTAGGCATAGTCTACACA